>CM053027.1:199633547-200143201 GCA_028564925.1 Lithobates sylvaticus | reverse complement strand
GCTCTGTTTGTGTGAAAAAGATTATAAAAAATGTTGTTTGTACAGTAGAGGTACAGTGTAGCAATGGCTGAGTAATTGTCATTCAAAGTGTAAGAGCACTGAAAGCTGAAAATTGGTCTGGGCATGAAAAAGTGCTCCGTATTGAAGTGGTTAAGGACGCAGTGGCTGGATTTCCAGCCCGTTGATTAACAACCAGCTATTCTTAACACAGAATTTGAATCGGTCAATCATTTTTTCACCAATTCGAATTGTTCCGAAAATTTGGAATTCGTTAGAAAAAGCAAAACAAAATTTAACGAAAAATTAAATGAAACCAAATAAATTCTGAAATGAATCAAGGAAAGAAAATTAGTAACATAATGAATCTATCTGAAACAAAACACGTTTTTCTGTTCTGCACATGTCTAATATATGTGATAGAATGGCCATGCAGGAAGCAATATGTGGGGCGCACAAAAAGAACAATGGTGAAAAGAATGAAGGAACATACTTATAATTATGCTGAGCACCCCCCCCCCCCTCCCAGTTTGGTTTGTGCCAGAACTTTCCAACATCGCAAAAATTTGGACCCGAACCCTAAAAGTCTATGGGACCCTACCTTGAAAAATCAAAAGTACCCATTTTGAAGGCTTATATGCAAGTTCTTGGCCATAAAAAGGGTATGGGGGGCTGGGTACTGCCTGGGGGACATGTATCATTGCAAAACATTTTTTTTAAAAGATAATTTTTACAGGAGCAGTAATTTTAATGATGCTTAAAGTGAAACAATAAAAATAAAAAATTCCTTTAAATATAGTGCCTGGGTGGTCCCCTTAGTCTGCCTGTAGTGGCACATCTGTTCCATGTATAGAACCTGCTGCAGCAAAACTGACATTTTTAAAGAAAAATAAATTACATTTAAATTACTGGAAATACAATACCATTGCTGGCAATACAAAAATGTAAAAAAAAAAAAAAAAAACATACCAAGCCCTTTCTACAGCATAGCATTTGTAACTGCTTCCTCAATAAAGACAATGAAACATTGCAGTGGAAGACAGAAACCTTTGCAGACTTAGACAGCTTTAAAAGCACTTGCATATTTGGATCCTCACCATAAAAGACAGATGATAAATGAGGAGCATTCTTCACTCTACCCTGAAGGGAAGGTAAACTACAGAATGAAAAAGCTGTGTTTTGCACCCTGAATGATCTGAAAAAAAACAATAATAGATATAATAAATGTTTCTTTATAACACAAGGTGCCTTTTACAATGATTATAAACATTAAAAAATTTAAAAATGTAAAATGAATTTTGACCACAAACCATAATAGCTTTATTCAACTCAGTAGTAACTGTATTTTTTTAGTACAATGTGTATCATATGTAGTGTTTTTAATGGACTGGTGAAAGAATGGGTTTTGGGAAGCATTTGTAAACCTTTCCAGTATAATGAGCTTTAACAACCCATCAGGTCCTCTGAACTCTCTTGATTGGGGCTTATTGCAAAATTGTGGATAGAAGGTAATCAAAGCTGTGATTTTTAGCCTTCATCATAGATAAATGGCCAGGCAGATGCTCTCTAGTTCCAAGAGGATGTACCTGTACATCCTCTCAGAACGGCGCCTTGCTAACCACAGTAGCCCTGTACCATGTGATAGCTGTGACCAATCACAGCATCACAGTAGTAAACAAGATTTCATGAATTAAACTCTTGTAACAGTGTTACAGGTTACTCATTACAGTGATCATCATTGTAATAAGCAATCAGAGTGTGGAAAAAAATCCCCAATCACCCCCAGAGTAGTACACTGCCATTATAGTACTACTAGTTTTTATATATATACCGTATATACTCGAGTATAAGCCGAGATTTTCAGCCCTTTTTTTAGGGCTGAAAGTCCCCCCCTCGGCTTATACTTGAGTCAGCCTGCATGAACAGCGTGTCATGCAGACAGACGGCAGTGTTCAAAAGCCGCGCCGCGCCTCCGCCAAATTCAAAAGCTGCGCCTCCTCCTCCTCTTCGTCCGTGATAGGCGGACACTAATTTTCCCAGCAGTAAGTCAGTGTGCAGTGTTCCGCCTATCACGGACGTCCTGTCATTCTCATCTCATGGACGAGAATGAGAGGATGTCCATGATAGGCGGAACACTGCACACTGACTGCTGGGAAAACAGAGTGTTCCTCCTATCACGGATGAGGAGGAGGAGGAGGCGCGGCTTTTCAATTTGTATTGGCGCCTTACACGCTGATCGCCAGGATCAGCATGGGGGACACAGGACATCCAGCGATCATGCCGACAAGGAGGCATTAACGATCGCAAGCCTGCAATGGTGGACAGATCGGAGGTGACAGATCGGCGGGAGGCAGATCGGCACATCGGCACAGGTAGGCTGCAATGGGGACACAGGGGGGGTTTGTGCAGGACACAGGGGACATGCAGCTGCAGATGGGCATTTGCTGACCCTCTTTTCCACTTACAGTAGCTGCTGCATTTTTCACCCTCGGCTTATACACAGGTCAATAATTTTTCCCATTTTTTTTGTGGTAAATTAGGGGCCTCGGCTTATATTCGGGACGGCCTATACTCGAGTATATACGGTATATAAAAACTGGCATAACCCGCGCATCCCCTCTTTCATTGACTGAGCTTGTGAGATTTATTCCTTGAGCTACATAGAATAGATGGTCTCCTGGGAAGATGACAAATCAGAAATTTACACAATCACATGGCATGTGTGAAATTATTTCAGACACTCCTCAAAATTTGTTACACACTGTATTTTAATGGAGTCACTTTCCTCTACTGTTGTGCAATGGATCCACTCCCTGGCAGTAATACAGATGATCCGAGGTGACGGATGCTTGGCAAGGGGGCCTCCTGGCATGATACCCTATTCATGGTAAGGGTATGTGATCTGGTTTAAAGGGGAGGCTGCACAGTCCCACTAGAATGCATTCTCGGATAAGGGTCTGGTATGGATTTTGGAGGGAACCCCGCGCTTTTTTTTTGTTTTTTGTGTGGGGTCCCCCTTGACATCTATACCGGACCCTCATCAAGGAAAATAGCTTGGTATGGATTGTGGAGCAAACCCCACACTTTTTTTGTGTGGGATTCCCCTTCACATCCATACCGAATGCTCATTAAGGATAAGGGTCAGGTATATATTTTGAGGGGGAACCCCATTACTTATTTTTTTGCATCTATCATCTATACCAAACCCTTTCTAGGATAAGGGTATGGTAGATTAATTCAATCCATGAACATGTGTTTATAAACAGAACAAAGCAGCCAGGAACTGTCATTTATTAGGGCATTTTTTTCAACTGTAAATGTCAGTTTTACTGTCACAAGTTGTATACATCGCTCAGATGTCCGTCTTCACAGGCAGGTTCAGGGCATCCCCCCAAGCAAGTTATTTAAAGGAATTTTGCATTTTTTAATAATTAATAATTCACTTCACACATTAGTAATATTTTTGCTCCCTGTCTCATGGGATTTTTAATATGTTTTTGTATTGGTACATGTCTTCCAGGGCACTGCCCAGCTCCGCATGCGCTTTGTTTTGCCTGTTAGCTTAGAAAATGGCCTTTACTGATTTCTAAGGTCACTCTCTCATTCATTTCAATGGGGTTCATTTAGATTTGGAATCTGTAAGGTTCACTGATTGTACTGTAAACTGAAGCCATGTACATTCAGCACATCACCAATGCTGTATAGGAGAGTTACTGTAGTATTTTTTGGTAGTTCTGAACAAAACAGCTATGATTTAACTGAAACAAATTGTAGGTGCATCTTACTGACATAGGAAGATAATAGACAGGAAATACATAAAACAGAAGACAATGGATATTTTTTAGAACATTACTGTCATTACATGAGACTAATTGTATTAAATGGCACAAAATCACATTTAGTCTCACTA
Organism: Lithobates sylvaticus; assembly: GCA_028564925.1. Classification (NCBI taxonomy): domain Eukaryota; kingdom Metazoa; phylum Chordata; class Amphibia; order Anura; family Ranidae; genus Lithobates; species Lithobates sylvaticus. Next base: position 200,139,294 of record CM053027.1, on the reverse strand, counting down.
TGTTTTCTAAACAATCATATCAGATTCACCCAACAGCAGAGACCTGCTAGTGTGATACAATCATGCCAACCACAAACTATATACAGACATGGTTTTCAGCTAATCATAAATAAATAAAACGTAGAGAAGCTGAATTTACTTTACTTTTATGCCATCTATGCATTTTTAATTCATAAATATTCTGCAGCTTAAACCAACTTTGACTTCTTGAGTCATTTGTATTAGTATTAGGGATGCTATCTCTTTAGCTTATATGTATTACAATATGTTTACACAAGCCGTATATCTTCTTAATGTATGAATAGACATAGCATGTGAAATGCAACATGATTGTTTTACATATGTCACATGCGGTCTTCTAAACTGCTGTAATGCTATTGCTTGCTCTTATCTCATGCTCAGGAGACCTGCCATTTTTATGTGCTCCAGCTGAGGCCATAGAAACATTAATACCCAAAGGACGAGACAAGGTTACTGAGGAATTAATGATTTTTTTTCCTGCTGATTTGTGGGGTCTTTTTGTTAGCTATCAACCTATGAATAAACTTTTTGTTTTACGAAAAAGCATTATTTAAAGACATTTATTGTTTTGTAAAATATAAGTAAATGATGAGGAATTGCAATTTAAATACAAGTTGGCTGCTTACTTACTTATAAAGCTTCTTGCTCTAAATTCTTTATGGAACATAGGAAAACATTTGGGTGAATGCTTGATTAACATATTAACACAAATAATTCAATCTTATACCTATAGTAATAAGTCATTACAAATAATGGGATTTTATAGCTGGCAACTAAATAGAATACATAGTAAATGCTTAAAATATACTTTATTACAATATGTATCAATCATTAAAAATATTGTAAAAATAAATGATTTTTAGGGTACATAGATGCTTGTAACAAATCTCTTTCTATATAGGTCTGTGACATAACCTATACCATCAGATAAACGTAATTCATTACATTTTGCTGTGACAAAATATAATTGTATATGGAATTGTAGAAAGTAGTCTCTTCAATGCATCTTGAAGAAGAAATGCTACGTGACAAGAATGTGTCAAGCCCACTCAAAGAGAATGCATGGTGTCAAAGATCACAAGGTTGAGATAGCCACAGTTGTCTGCCTCTCCTGTAGTCCACTTATGCCCCTGCTTGGGCAATAAGGACCAAGTACCCCCTAGTTAAATTCAGAATGAACAACCTGAAGAGGGGAAGGCAGGGTGGATTACACAGAGGGGTGCTGACAAAATCCTTGAGCCTGAAAGCAAATTGATCTGGCCTCAGTCACTCATGAAATAGCATACTCACACAAGATTATTGTTACACACCTCACGGGTTAAAAAAGCTAACCTTCATGTGGCTGTGTCTACCAGGCAATTCCATGAAATAAGTTTGTCTGATAGTATAGATTATTTCACAGTCTTATGTACAAGGCATTCATTACAAGCATGTATGTACCCTAAAAATAATGTCTTTTTACAATATTTGAAAGATTGATTCAAATTGTAATAAAATATCTTTTAAGCATTTATTATGTGTTCTGTTTAGTTGGCACCTATAAATTCCCATTATGTATAATAAATTATTTCTATGGTAATTATATTGGGGATGAGGTGCCCAACTGATTTACCATTAACCTTCATATATCAATATTTTACCCTAATGCCTCGTACACACGGTCAGAATTTCCGATGGAAACAGTCCAATGGGAGCTTTTCATCGGATTTTCCGACCGTGTGTATGCCCATCGTTTTTTTTCTGTCGGAATTTCTGATGGACTTTGGATTGAGAACCTGTTCTTAATTTTTCTGACAGAAAACCTTTCTAACGGATTTTCCGATTGTGTGTATGCAATTCCGACACGCAAAATTCCGTTGCATGCTCGGAAGCATTAAACTTCCCTTTTATAGTGCCGTTGAACGTGTTGTATCCCGCGGTGTTATTGACCATCGGAATTTGGTGTGACCGTGTGTAGGCAAGACAGTTTGAGCGAAATTCCGTCGGAATTCCGACGGGAAAACCATCAGAGCTTTTTCCAACGAACATTCCGACCGTGTGTACGCGGCATTAGTGTTGGTACCATATAAGTGTTAAAGGAAATCTATATTGAATGAGAACCTTCCATTCTGTAAATGCTAGTTTCCCACATGGCATGCTTTTTAAATAGTTTTAGCACTTAGTAAAGGTTTAACCACTTGCTTACTGGGCACTTAAACCCCCCTCCTTTCCAGACCAATTTTCAGCTTTCAGCGCTGTCGCACTTTGAATGACAATTGCGCAGTCATACAACACTGTACCCAAATTAAATTTTTATAATTTTTTCCCCCCAAATATAGCTTTCCTTTGGTGGTATTTGATCACCTCTGCAATTTTGATTTTTTGTTAAAATTTTTTTAAAAGACCGAATATAAAAATTTGTAATTTTTGTTCGTCATTGATGTACGCTAATGAGGCGTCAGTGATGGGCACCGATAGGTGGCAGTGATGGGCACTGATGGGTGGCAGTGATGGGCACTGATGGGTTACACTGATAGGCAGCACTTTTAGGTGGCACTGATTGGCAGCACTGGTGGACATTGACAGGTGGCACTTGTGGGCATTGACAGGTAGCACTTATGGGCATTGACAGGTGGCACTTGTGGGCATTGCAAGGTGGGACCGATGTTCCTTTAAGATAAGCCGGTGATCGTTTTTTTTCTCCTCACGCTGACAGCGGAGGAGAAAAAAAAGCCGATCACCGAGCTTTTGTTTTTATCATGTGATCAGCTGTCATTAGCTGACAGCTGATCACATGGTAAGGGGCCGGGACCCGCCCCTTACTCGGATCGCTGATCACCCGAGTCTCAGTGATCACAGCGCGAGGACCGTGCACAGGGGAGGACATCATATGACGGCCTCCCAGGAATTGAGATCTGCGCTGTGGCCGTCATAGCGGGGATGTCAAGTGGTTAAAGACACAGAGGCAGACTTATTAAAGTGATAATAAAGTCTTGTTTTTTTTTTTTTTTTTAAATAACAAACATGTTATACATACCTGCTCTGTGCAATGGTTTTGCAAAAAGCCGCCAAGATCCCTCTAAGGTCCCCTGCTTTTACTCCTGCCCCCTCCTTCCTGCTGAGTGCCCCCCAGGGCAAGCAGCTTTCTCTGGGGACACCAAACAGGCTCGCTCCCGAGCCGCCGCTCTGCATGTCCAGTCACACACAGAGCCGTGGCTGGGCCCCACTCCCTCCTTCTCCCGACTGGCTCACTGGATGTGATTGACAACCAATGGCTCCCGCTGCTGTCTCAGCCAAAGAGGAGGAAGAGACCCAGAAGGCTTAGGTAAGTATTAGGGGGGCTGGGAGGACTGCTGCACACAAAAGGTTTTTTACCAACATGCATAAAGTGCATGTAGGTAAAAAAAACCTTGAGCCTACAACCACTTTAATTTCACACTGAAAATATGATTTCTTGCCTTTAAGGCATGCATGAATGAAAATTTATGGCGTTAAATAGCTGTAACCCAGAATTTGCAATCAATTCTAGCTTTAATTATCTACTCAGTCCATCAATTCCAGCTCCCAGAGTAGGTGGGGTCAGAGGGGCATAATCAATTTACATTCACTTGAAATGATTGGGTGACAGAATAGGATCAGTTAAAAAGCTAACACACCAAAAATAGGATCTTTATTGAAAAAAAAAAAAAAATTGTCAGTTGTTTTCAACAGAGACCAATGAGATTAAAATATTAGAATCACGTGGCTTTTAAAGATCCTCATTCTTGTGTTAAAGCTTTGTGAATTGAGCCTAAGGAGTGGAATAGAGCAAACACCATGATGGTAAGTTGTATGATTTATTATTATTATAAGTGATTTTAAAACTACTTAGAAAAAAATAAAAATAGTAAAAAGCAAAGTAATTTTCTAGAACTTTAACAAGTTCTCAATTTATTATAAACAATATTCTCAAGTTTTGTGCTGACATTACTGATAATTCATACATCTTTATAAATGTCAATACTTTTATAAAGAATGAATTGAAATTTTGGGTTTACTAGCTTAAAATTAAAATGCATATTAAGGTAATGAATCTTTATTTACAAATGTTAGAATGTTATACTTTAAGTCTTTTAAATTCATTAAACATTCAAAACAGAAAATGAACAGCCATTAATGCCATTACATAAAAATCTAACCAATAAATGATAATTAAACTTAAAAGATTATCCCTCAGGCTACAAAAGGGCTTGTGATTCAGCTTTACATAGCAAAGCACCCTGGTTTCTGCTGCAACAAAAGGATTTTCAGATCTTGAGATCAGTAAAAATCTTGCAGTTATCCTGTGGGAAATTGAGTCAATGTGGTATAAATGCTGGTCATGCCCTGGTTGTTCCAACATGGAAATCTTTTAGTCCAGAAATGTTGTGAGATATTGCATGTTTAAGCTTTACTGAAAATGACACATGTACACTTTCACCATTTTTTTTTACATTTTGAATTATATAGAAAATAAGCTAATGACTGTAATTATATTACAAACAGATAAACCACATGCTGGAAATTATTTAAATGGAAAAGTTCACTATATCAATCTTGCTCAAGGTAGTAATAATAATAACAACAATTGCAATATATATTGCTGAAAAAAAACCAACATAGTACCTAATTTCATAAGTCTATACATACTGTACCAGTTAGATTTGACTTTTCTTGAACCGAATACAGTAACTTAAAAAATCCACTACCATTTGCCCCACATATTAGGCTAAATTATAAACTTCCTTGGCAGAAAAAGCTGGGGACTATTGCATTCAAAAATTTACATTTTCTCAAGAATTTTCTCTTAAGTAAACATTGTAAATGGAGTTTTCAATTTATATTTGGAAAATACATATTTGCCCACCTGCAGAGTAGAGGAGATGGAGTAGTGCTATTGCAGTCATATTTTAATAGGACCTACTGTGTAGTGGGGGAGAAAAGGTAGTGCTAATATATATATATATATATATATATATATATATATATATATATTTTTTTTTTTTTTATATATATATATATATATATCACCTTAAAGCTGAAAGGTGCAGTATGGACCTATGGCAACCAGGTCCCACCATTCAGGCTGAAACCATCTTATTTATAAATTGGGAAAAGAACACGGACTGGTGGTGTGTGCGTCAATATTTTCCATGCAGGATTTAGGTGGAGCAACATATCAAGACTGAGGGGCATATTGCATGCTTTTGGGTCAAATTTTAAAAAGGAACAGTATTGATGACTGCTCATTCTCAAAACAGCCTGGAGTTTCTCCACACATGGGAGAAAGTCCTCTGACTTGCTTTTACAGAAGACAAAACAATAGGATGATCTTATTTGCTCATAAAGCCTCCGTCTGCAAAAAATATCAAGCAATATCCTACAAGATTGTGACCAGGTGGCATAGGATGTCGTAAGTCCTGGCCAAACTCTTTAACTCTTTCCACAACAGAGTGTCTTGTGTTGGCACTGCAGTGCCCATACAGGTTCCTTCTTACACATCTTCTGCGACTGCCCTGCATTACAACCCTTCTGGCAACCAGTCTTAAAGATTATTCAGCATCTTAAAGGTTTTTCCCTGTTTTATAACCTTGCAGCTGTATTTCTTAACCTTACACATATGTCCTGAAAGTGGTACAATAAATGTATGCTGATTCACCTACTGAATGCTGCCAGGGCATGTATTCCTAGCTCCTGGATAAGCCCAAACCCACCACCATCTTTGAGACAATAGTTTGACTGAATGAATGACATTAATCGATCGAAGACCTTACATCGGAGCTCAGAGACAAGATTTCCGACCAAAACAAATACCAGTACTATTGGAAAGAATCTGAATGCTTTACTGAATACAAGCAAATGCTCCAAGAGCCTAGTTTCTTTCCATGCCAGTACTGGCATCTCCATTCCTTTGGTTACCTGTAGAGACATGTAGGTTACCTATATTCGCCTGAGTTCATGGTAAGTCTTATTTTTTTCTCTTCCTCCCTCTCTGGCCTACCCTCAGGTTGGAGCCTGCAACTCCCCTCTTTCTTTCTATTACTAAACTTCACTTTGCCTTTTCAACTGGGCATTCTGTCCAAGCATTTCATACTTCTTTAAAATTCAATAAAACTTGAGGCTTGTGGCTTTACTGAACACATTGGGTCAATATGACTATCTGTTTTTGTACCATCTACCATACTGTTATATTATGTGCAGTTATTCTATGTTCTCTGTTAAGCTGACCCTGTATTTTCTGCTGTATTGTATTGTCAGGGCTGAGCTCAGCCCTTCCTTCTCAAAGCTGACCTCTCAGCTGTCGGCTAATTGCCAGCTACTTTATCTCCACAGTGACTCACCTGTTGATGATATCCTGCTCATCAGTCCTACCTAATTAAGCAGTCCAGCCCAGATGATCTCTTCCAGTGGAAAGCCCAGGAATTTAACTTGTTCACGATGGAATTCGCACTTCTCCAATTTACAATAGAGATTGTTCTTGCTTAGTTTCTGAAGCACTGTCATTTCCACTGCTGTTTTTTTGATGGACCCAGAGAAACTTTAGGCAGTCCTACAGTGGCCCTGACCCGTGGGTTTACATCCTGTGCAGCATTTCCTTGGCTTTGTCAACTATTATCGGAAGTTTATTCGTAACTTCTCATCTCTGGTCAAGCCCCTGACTGATATGACCAGAAAGGACGATAACCCATAGAGTTGGTCTCCGGAGTCCATTAAAGCCTTTGAGAGTCTCAAGACTGCCTTGCTTCTGAGACTGTCCCTGCTTCTGAGACTGGAGTTGGCGCCCTTCTGTCTCAACATCCTACCTCTGAGAACGATATGCATCCTTGTGGCTACTTTTGCAAGAAATTGTCACCTGCGGAGTGCAATTACGAGATTGGTGACAGAGAGCTGTTATCGATCATTTTAGCCCTGAAAGGATGGAGACATCTCCTCTGTGCTGGTTCTCATTCTTTTTTTTTTCTCCCCCACCCAGATTTCCATATCCAACTAAGGAAGATTCCCTCCATCATGAGAATAAACGGTCATACACTAAATCTACCGATGCCAGGCCTGGAGAATCCAGCCAAGAGGGCCACAGTTTATCAAACTTGACACTTGTCCCCTACTGATAGATAAGTTTTTTCAATCAGAGGGTATCACACATTTTGGTAATCCACTCCTGTACTGTAGGAGGTTCAGTGGATTTCCAGTATCTCAGAATCAATTTACGAGCCTGAAACAAAGCTTGTGCAATAGCCTTTCTAGGGATATCCTCCACTGGGAGGCCATCAATTATCCCTAGCAAGCAATGTTTAGGGTCTAATGATATCTGGACTTGGAAACCCCTTTTGAGAGTGTCAATAATCTTCTTTCAATACAGGTACAGTTTCGGGCACCTCCATAGAAGATGTATGAGATCACTATGGTTTCTACAGCATCTAGTGCAGGTAGAGTCCATTCTCACACCCATGCGGGCTAGTCTAGCCGGCGTGTAGAGCACTCTAAGCTGCGACAGCCTCTGTGCCACGTTCATAGAGCACTGGGGTACCGCCTGTAAGGCTTCCTCCCACTGCTCCTCTTCAAAGACACCGACATCTTGTTCCCACTGGGACACCGCCTTCAAGGGGGCATCCCGAAGGAAGAAAAAATATAAGAAATGTGGCGCTGGCAAATTTAAATTAAGCAGCGACAAACACTATCACTATAATAAATACCAATAGGTTAGATTATATAAGATAAATTAGATAATGTTAAAATTGATGATGTAATAAGTATAAAAATAGATATATAAAAATAAAGCGCTTGAACAATTAAAAGATAAGATAAAAAGATCCTAAATGAGAATAAATTAATAGGAATAAGAATAATCCCGAAGGAAGAGGTTCAGGAGCATGGCGTTGCAGTAGGATATAAACCCCTTGTAAGTGGTAACCTCAAACACATAGTTAAAGACTGACGTTGAGTCCAAGAACCATTAATTTGTCCCCTTCTGAGCAGCGACTGCATGCTGGATTTGCAAATAGTAAAAGTACATGGAGGCAGGAAGTTGAAAGGCCTCCCTGAGCTCAGAGAAGGACCTCAATCTCCCGTCCCTGAAAATATGAATCATGTGTGTCACCCCATATTGTTTCCATTTCAATCCATATGGTAGTTTTCACTATTTCCTGATAGTACTGATTATCCCATATGGGGCTATATTTGGTAAACCCATTGACCCCTTGAAGCATCCTGACCTTATTCCAAATCTTCTGCATAAGGGCGTATGTTTGGTATAGTCTGTTGGATTTGTTATAGTGTAGGGCCTCCAGGTCGCCGGTTCTCATTCTTACTGACCATAAGAATCTCACATTCTTGTCTGAGGCTAAATGCCTCTCTCCCAGAAGGGCGAGATGGGCTAGTTTCTTATCTAGTTTCAATTACATTATATTATTCTTAATCAGTACCAAGATGGAGTCGGTTCCGGTTCCTGTGATTCGTCCTGATCGTATTCTGGCTACGGTTCACACCAGTCTTAGAGATAATGGTCTGCAATAGAGATCTAGATTTACATAAAGCAAAAACATCAATGATGTTCAACAAAAATTGAAGAACATCATTGATATTTTAGGAAAAATATGAAAACGCACCAAGTAATTAACACACATTTGTGCAGCTTCAGAACACATTTGCAACTTAAAAACTGTCTGAAATTTGGAACATGCACACATTGTGTCCACATGTGCTAGCTCCCACCATGGTGGATGAATGGCAACGTTTTTTTGGGGGTGCAAACCATATTGTTTTCCATTTCAATCCATATGTACTGATTATCCCATATGGGGCTATATTTGGTAAACCCATTGACCCCTTGAAGCATCCTGACCTTATTCCAAATCTTCTGCATAAGGGCGTATGTTTGGTTCGGCATTTATAGTCAGTTTGTATTCCGCCAAGTTAAATGCCGTTGGATTTGTTAAATAGATGTACGCAAACCCCCCCCCCCCCCCGGGCCTCCAGGGTCCCGCCGGTTCTTATCTAGTTTCAATTACATTATATTATTCTTAATCGGTACCAAGATGGAGTCGGTTCCGGTTCCTGTGATTCGTCCTGATCGTATTCTGGCTACGGTTCACACCAGTCTTAGTTCTTCTTTGGGTGACAAAATTCTTGCCACTCTTACATGCTTCTCCTGAGAAACCTTGTGACCACTGCTTTGTCCTAGAGAGTCTCCGTACTGCCATGCTCCAGACTTACCATTCTCCCAAGGCTGCTAGCCACCCTGGGAAGAATCAACTCTTTTGGGCCATTTCCCAACAATTCTGGTGGCCTAGTCTACGTGCTGATCTAACCGCCTTCGTAGTTGCCTGTTCTGTGTGTGCTCAGAGTAAGACTCCACGACACCTTCCAGTGGGCCTCCTACAACCCATACTCAATGGAGAGAGGCCCTGGACCTTTCTGTCTATGGATTTCATTGTGGAGTTACCCAACTCCCTGGGCAACACAGTTATCCTTATGGTGGTTGACCGGTTCTCGAAAATGTCCCATTATATTCCACTTAAGACGTTACCCACTTCTAAGGAACTGGCTTCCATTTTTTCATCTCCGTGATCTTCGTTCCACTTGGGCACAAGTCCATGAGGCTTTGCAACATGCTAATAATAGGTACAGACTCCATGCTGACTGCAGATGCCTTCGCCTTCCTTCCAGGTTAGGGACAGGGTCTGGCTGTCATCTCACAACCTACGACTTTGTGTTCCCTCTCTGAAGTTCGCACCTCGGTTTATTGGGCCTTTCCGTATTCTACGCAGGATTAACCGTGGCTTCTTTTAATATGTGTATCTTGAATGTATTTCATATCTCCTTATTGAGAACCCTGAGGAGTATGAAGTTCAGTCCATTGTTGACTCCCAAAGGTTCTGTGGGCGCATACAGTACCTGGTGCATTGGAAAGGTTATGGTCCTGAGGAACGCTCTTGGGTCTCATCCTCGGACGTGCATACCCCTGTCCTCCTCCGTGATTTCCATAAATGTTTTTCCCTCAAGCCTGGTGGTCCTCCGAGTGGGAGGGTTCATTGAGGAGGGGGTATTGTCAGGGCTGGGCTCAGCCCTTCCTTCTCAAAGCTGGCCGCTCAGCTTTCGGCTAATTGCCAGCTCCTTTCTCTCCACAGTGATTCACCTGTTGATGATATCCTGCTCGTCAGTCCTGCCTACTTAAGCCATCCAGCCCAGATGATCTCTGCCTTTGCCATGGTCACATCTGTAGAGATGCTCTCCTGTGTCCCTGTTAAAGACTTGCTTGGCTGACATTCCTTCTGGCTCCAGATCCTGCTTGCTGTTCTACTATGCTCATCTCTGGCTCCCTGACATTTTGGCTTGTCTGACCATCCGTTCCGGTTCCTGAACTCTGGCTAGGTTTTGACTACGTTTACTCTGTTTACCTTTTTATTATTATTAAGTGTGATTTAACTGTACTTCTGTCTCAGTCTGATTCATGGTTTCTGACATGTATGCATTTTTCTCAGTTTGGACCCTTTAGGATTCTTAATGTGACCAATGTTTGTTTCTTGCTGATTTGGTGAACCCTCACTTAGATAAAGAATGTTTAAGAAAAAGGGGATAGCATCATATAATTCTGAAGAGTGGGACTATTATGACTTTCATGTACCTATTGGTATAATGCCAGTGATGTATGTTTTCACTAAGTTATTTATTGGTTTATTGAGCATATGTTATGTTTTCAAAACTAGTGAGAGCTGCTTTTAATTTTTGTTTGCTTGGTTGATACATTTTTTGTAAGAAAACCACAAAGTGCTCATATTTATTTAGTTCATATAATTTGGCTTTTTAGTGCAGAATGATATTTTTTATATAACTTTTACAAAAAAAGCAAAAACAAATAACTGCGAGGCAGCCTTTGGCCAAGACTCTGATTTTCTCTATATAACTGAACCATTTTGATAATCAAGTTAAATTGTCTGTTGTGATACACCGTTAGTGATTAGCCAATAGGAAATTCTGAATTTTGCAGAGATTTGTTTTGAATATGTACATGCAGATTTTTAATCTACAGAGACTCAGACAATTCTTAAAACACAATTGCCTTTTTTACTGGAATAAATGGATCTTTGCAAATCAGATAAATCTAAATCTAAACTTACAGACAAATCAAAAATTTGAAAATAGCTTTTTCACCTAATTCAATTATCACTATACACCTTTAAGTATACCTGCCACACACCAATCAAGCAATCTATTCTTTCAATGGTCAGATTGGTTTGACATTTCCACCCATTGATAAATCAGAGATGAACAGAGATAAACCAACTTTATGCATTCCTAGCTCATAACCAGCTAAAAAGGACCACCCCAAATTAAGACTTAGCTCACAATAGTGCGATTTCAGATGTGACTTGAGTCACACAGATTTGCATGACAAGGGAAATCAAATTGTTTTCAATGGTGTCCATTGACATCAATGAAACTCAGTACGGAGCAATTTTGGAAAAGGTTCCTGTACTACTTTGGTGTGACTCCAGTCTGATTTTGGCCCCATAGAATATACAAACCTTATCAAAGATGCAGCTAAGCTGCATCCAAGTAGCACTACACAATCTGACATCAATGGTCAGATTGGTTTGACATTTCCACCCATTGATAAATCAGAGATGAACAGAGATAAACCAACTTTATGCATTCCTAGCTCATAACCAGCTAAAAAGGACCACCCCAAATTAAGACTTAGTTCACAATAGTGCGATTTCAGATGTGACTTGAGTCACACAGATTTGCATGACAAGGGAAATCAAATTGTTTTCAATGGTGTCCATTGACATCAATGAAACTCAGTACGGAGCAATTTTGGAAAAGGTTCCTGTACTACTTTGGTGTGACTCCAGTCTGATTTTGGCCCCATAGAATATACAAACCTTATCAAAGATGCAGCTAAGCTGCATCCAAGTAGCACTACATTAATCACACTAAAAATCAGATCAAAACCCTATTACAGCACTATGAACCTAACTTTAATAGGTTCATACAGCATCACTGAGCTATATTTACTTGACAACAGTAACGCAAACATAGACGAAACAGTAATACAAATAGAGTACAAAAGAATGTCTGCTTACAATAATCCAAAAGTAGCCTTTTTTTTTAATTACCATGCTGTTCTAAGGGAAAAAGACTTGCACATTCAAAGGCATTAGATATTCAATCAATGAAGATTAACTTGCCTAAGGTAAGACGGTTTTTACATTCATAAGGAAGTCAAATATGATTATGCATATGAAGAAATTCTACAGAGATGAGTAGAGTATAATATATGATAATTATTTGAAAGGATATACTTACTCACTGATTTACATATCTAGAGGACCAGACAAAGATTGCAAAATGCAAAAAGGTAAAGATATTCAGAGTTGAATGGTCCAGGAAAAAAACTCTGGAAACATAGTGATAAGGTAAACTGTGTATTATAAACATCCTGTATAATCATTCATATTAGTACAATATTTATTGAATAAATCAAATATGTGTATGCTGCAACATATGAATTCAAAGTGATTTACATAATTCAAATGTGAGAAGAAAGGTCATGAAGGTTGTTTGATACTAAACACCTAGGGCTTGAATCCATTTGGTGTGAAGTGCTTAAAGAGTGACTGCTAATGGGATTTAGGCAAATGTCTTGTTCACTAACTAGTTGAAAAGTTTGGATCTTAAAGTGAGCCTATCATATGTGTTCTCTTATCACTACAAACAAGTAGTACAGATTATTATTATTTTTGGGTCTTCAGACAGAACTGCTGTGAAAACGCTTCTGACAATGAATGTCCCTCCTCTTACCTCAGAAAAGTTATTTTATTGATTACACTGCATGTAATCTTTGAATAGGTATAGCTTAAAGAATAACATGATCCTTCCCACTTCACAGATCATGTTATATGCAGTATAAACAATGAAAGTTTGAAAGAAGACCTAAAGCTATTAACCATCGCACACCAGAAGTTCAAGAAGAGGACAGGCATCCCTGCACAGAAGATCACTGGTAAGTTAGGTCACTATAGCTGTAGAGATTTTCTTTAGATAAACTATAGCTTTAAAGCTTTTTAAATCGAACCTAATGTTTGGTGTTTTGAAATCACTAAATCATAAGTTAAACAGGTATTCTGCTTTTATAGCATTAATTATGTACCAAATATTTACTTATTTTTTGGAAAAATGTGTGTAGAACACAAGATTGGCTACATAAAATTATAACTCTTTTGGCAGGAAAAAGAGTAAACAGACATGCATTTAACTTGAGCATTTAACTTGAGCATTTAGCTGCTATCCCATACATAGCAAACTGGGGTTTTTTTGCGGCAAGGTTTTCATAAAAAATCTAATTTCATCTCATTTGGGGGTTTATTCATTTATTTATTTTTTTATCAGAAAATAGTTTTTACAAAAAAGCAATAAGTATAAAATTACAACTTCCGGATTAGGAAAATATTTCCGGTACAATAATCTCTGTACAATACACAAATCGAACCAATATGCAGTGTTCTTATGGCACAAAAAAATATAAATTTTATAAATTTTGCAACAGCAAGGAAGGGTTCGTTATTGGCATAATGTAATAAACAAAACTTCAATAAAACTAAAGCTAAAACAGATTTCCAGTGTTTGTGTAGTCCTTTTAACCAACCAAAATATGTGTATGATAAAATATGTATAGAGAAACAGCCCCAAAGCATTATGTTTCCACCTCCGTGCTGGACTGTAGGGATGGTAGTCAGCATTTTTCTTCCTCCAAACACGGTGAGTCGAGTTAATGCCAAAGCCCTCAATTTTGGTCTCATCTGACCACAGCACTTTCTCCCAATCCTTCTCTGAATCATTTAGATGTTCATTGGCACGACTGTACATGCCAATGAAGAAGGGGGACTTGCCATGTTTGGAGGAAGAAAAATGTTGACTATGACCCTAAGAACACCATCCCTACAGTCCAGCACGGAGGTGGAAACGTTATGCTTTGGGCTGTTTCTATGCTAAAGGTACAGAACAACTTTGTCGCATTGAGGGTTCAATTGAAAGGGCCATGTATTGTAAAATATTGGATGAGAACCTTCTTCCCTCAGGCAGAACACTGAAGATGGGTCGTGGATGGGTCTTCCAGCATAACAATGACCCAAAACATACCACCAAGGCAACAAAGGAGTGGCTCAACAAGAAGCACATTAAGGTCACGGAGTGGCCTAGCCAGTCTCCAGACCTTAATCCTATAGAAAATTTATAGAGGGAGCTGAAACTTCGAGTTACCAAGCGACAGCCAAGAAACCTTAAGGATTTCAAGAAGATCTGTAAAGAAAAGGGGACCAAAATACCTCCTGAGAGGTGTGCAAAACTGGTCACCAACTACAAGAAACATCTTACCTCTTTGCTTACCAATAAGGGTTTCTCTGCCAAGTACTAAGTCATGTTTTTTTTTCAGTATTGTTGGTTGATATTTTGCCTCTATCATATAAAATACACCTATGATAAAAATTATAGACCCTCCATTTCTTTGTAAGTGGTGTAGCAGAGCGTCCCAGAGAGAGCCAGGAGAAGTCTTGTTCGGGATTTATACGTCTCCCAGGCTCCTCTCATACACATTCAGAGGTCTCTGATACATGATCCAGTTCGGATCTTACTCCTCCTCCCCAGGCTAATTTAAGCTCACCTGAGCAGACAGCCTTTGCTCTCTGCCTGGGACACACAGACATGAAACGCTTTAAAACTCTATACAGAAACTGACAAGCGGTAGGCTTGCTCAGCCTGGTAGTGAGGGCCTGTGTATGTTATAGTTAGAGCCGAGACACGGCTAGGACTTTTGTTTTGTTATTTCTGTTCTGATATGTTTTCTGGAAGACTGTGCAGCACCTGTGTATGGACTTGTACTTAAATCAAATAAACCCAACACTGTTTTCTTTACCTCAAGTGGATTTGGTATCTGTGCCTAAATAAACAGCTCATCCCAGGGAGCTTTATACCTGCTACCTGTCCCCCAGGTTACAGTGGGCAAACTTACAAAATCTGCAAGGGATCAAATACCTATTTCCCCCACTGTATAGACCAAACCCAAATGTACTTTTAGATGGAATAAATAAGTGCAAATGAAACTTATAGTGGGACATATCACTTGTTTACCCCCTGCTAATAAATTGAGAATGAAGATAAAAAAATAGAAAAAATAAAGCTCTGAAATAAAAAAAAGCTCTGAAAATGATTTTTCCCCCTTTTATTCTTTTTTCGATATGTGGTGAACAGGTTCAAAAAGACCTATATTCCACTCCACACTGAGGGAGATAGAAATGTACTTGTTCATCACAGGATGCAAGTATGCTTTACACAAGCCACCCTACAGTCTGCATTTTCCAAACCTACCCTTGGTCTCTGGAAGTGCAGATGAGTGCTGTACCCATTAACAACAGGAACTGGTGCTATAAGAGGGGTGCATCTTTTTGAGCAAAAACCTTAAAGCGGAGTTCCACCCACATTTTTCACTTCTCGACATGCAGCACTAATGTGCATCCTTAAAATTAATTGGCAATTTATTTATTCTTTTTCTCTTCACTTACCTGATTTATACCTATATCTAATTTCACTTCCTCCTCTGGGGGCCGCAGCCGGAGACATCATTTGCGGTTTTGCATTGGCTCCTGGGAGATCTTGGTCAGCCTGGCATGTAGACATGTGCAATTAGTTTAGTTACGAATTCGTTCTCTGTTCAAATTCGTTATTTTCGTTCATTCATTATCGTACGAATGGTTTACTAAAAATTCTAACGAAAAACGAACTATCGAAAAGAACGAATATGAAAAACAATGAAAATACGAAATAATTAAATTAGAAACAACGAAACTACGAAAGAAGGAAAATCCGAAAAACGAAAACAGAAACAACGAAAATACCAAACAAAGATTCAAAAATAACGAAAATCAAAATGAACGAAAAAAATCGAAATTACGAATATTCGGAAAAAGGAAATCAAGACAACGAAAATACGAAATAACAAAAATTCTGCTGATCGAGAATTCGAAAGATCGAATGTTAGTTTTGATTCTGAAATATTCCATCCAGAGTCCAGATAGGGTGTGGTTGGGTCGGTGGCACTGTTTTGGTGGATTTTTGAGTTAAGTTCTGACTTGTGAGAGAGAAATTCTTTGTTTCTTAAACATGTAAATAGCATACACATTACATAAAATTATGAATTATGCTCTGATTACGAATCTACGAAAACAATGTTACGAAAGTATGAATAAATCAATCTTACAAAAGTACGAATGTAACTAAATCTACGAAAATACGAATTTCGAATCAACGAAAATTAGATTAATGGAAATACGAATCTTTTTAATTCAACGAAAATATAGCTCTTCCGAAAAAACGAATGCGTCCGAATACGAAATATAACGAAAATACGAATTTCGAATAAACGAAAATTAGACTAATGGAAAAAAACGAATCAACGAAAAAATAACTCTTACGAAAATACGAACGAGTCCGAATACGAACACAGATGACTTACGACTTACGAAATTACGAATCGTTACGAATCAACGGAAACTAACGGAAAGAAAACTAAACAAATTTTTCTATTGTGCACATGTCTACTGGCATGGTGTCTATGGAAATTCTTGGCCAGATTTGCATTGCACGGCTCCAGTAACATTTAACATTGGCATCTATGGAAAATATTGATCAGCTTGGCATGGCTGTGCCATGCCAAGCCGACTAAAATTGCACCACACTGCACTTGCACAAGATCGACAGGTGCATGCTGGGTAGCCAGCATGCACAGAATCCAGGAAGAAGGACACTGTAGCTGGAGATGGCCGCACTGAGCAAAAACTTCACAAAGTAAGAAAACAATGCTGCACAGTTAGAAAACTGGGCATAGTTTACAGCATACCTTTGCTATATTGCATGAGGCATGAGTATTCTAGGGGTATTTTTTATCTTAAAAGTCATATTTCGGCCGGAACGCCGCTTTAACCACTTTCAGACCGGACCAATTTGCAGCCAAAGGACCAGGCCCCTTTTTGCGATTCGGCACTGCGTCGCTTTAACTGACAATTGCGCGGTCGTGCGACGTGGCTTCCAAACAAAATTGACGTCCTTTTTTTCCCACAAATAGAGCTTTCTTTTGGTGGTATTTGATCGCCCCTGCGGTTTTTATTTTTTGCGCTATAAACAAAAATAGTGACAATTTAAAAAAAAAACGCATTATTTTTTATTTTTTGCTATAATAAATATCCCCCAAAAATATATAAAAAAACATTTTTTTTCCTCAGTTTAGGCCGATACATATTCTTCTACATATTTTTGGTAAAAAAAATCGCAATAAGCGATTATTGATTGGTTTGCGCAGAAGTTATAGCGTTTACAAGATAGGGGATAGTTTTATAGCGTTTTTATTAATAATTTTTTTTTTATTAGTAATGGCGGCGATCAGCGAATTTTATTGTGACTGCGACATTATGGCGGACACATCGGACATTTTTGACACATTTTTGGGACCATTGTCATTTATACAGCAATCAATGCTATTTAAATGCATTGATTCCTGTATAAATTACACTGGCAGTGAAGGGGTTAACCACAAGGGGGCAGTGTAGGGGTTAAGTATGCCTAGGGGTGTGTTTCTTACTGTGGGGGGGCTGTCAGCTAGTGAATGCTGATCTCTGCTCCAATCACAGGGCTGATGAGCTAGGTGAGGATTCTGCACTCTTATGGCTTTCCAGCACTGTAGGGCAAAATTCCTAAAAAATGTTTTAATAGGAGGGGGATAAAGAAAATAAGGTTTTAACCACTTGACCTCCGGAAGATTTACCCCCCCCCCTCATGACCAAGCCCTTTCTTGTGATACTGCACTGTGTTTTTGTGTTATAAACAAAAGAAGACAATTTTGAAAAATAAAAACAATATTTTTTACTTTCTGCTATAAAACATATTCAATAAAAAAATAAATTTAGGCCAATATCTATTCTGCTACTACTGCGGACAATTGGACACTGACACTTTGCGGGGATCAGTGACACTAATACAGTTATCAATGCTAAAAGACATCTGCCATGTTTACATAAGCAGATCTCTGTTTTGTGTGTTTTACCAGCAATCGGCGGGTGCTGGCAGACATCCAGTGCCCAGCATCGGCAGATCGGCTTCTGCTGTGATCCTGCACAAGAGGGCCGCCCTGTACCAGTAACTCTGCTATAGGGCATAAATAAATCTAATAAAATCTACCTGATGCAGACAGCCTAGATCCATATCAGATTTGGAACCTTGTAGATGGAATTACAGTGTATGTGATCACTACCATGCCAGTTACGGTGTCTGACATCACCACCATGCCAGTTTCAGTGTCTCTGATCCCCACCATACCACTTATATTGTCCCTAATCACCGCTACACCACTCAAAATGTCCATAATCACTGCCACACCAGTTATATTGTCCCTGATATTCGCCACACCAGTCATATTATCCCTAATTAAAAAAAATGACTATGCCTCTTAATAAATACCTTGGGGTAATGGGTAATTTGGTGGGTATTTGTACTGTACTGAAATTTTAAGGCCTCAAGAAATGAGGTTGTCAGTACATCAGGACTAGGGATGAGCCGAACACCCCCCCGTTCAGCTCGCACCAGAACCCGCGAACGGACCTAAAGTCCGTGCGAGCATTAGAACCCTATTAGTTACAATGGATGCGAACGTTCGAAATCAAAAGTGCTAATTTTTAAGGCTAATATGCATGTTATTGTCATAAAACGTGTTTGGGGACCTGGGTCCTACCCCAGGGGACATGTATCAATGCAAATTTTTTTTTTTAAAACGGACGTTTTTTCAGGAGCAGTGATTTTAATAATGCTTAAATTGAAACAATAAAAGTGTAATATTCCTTTAAATTTCGTACCTGGGGGGTGTCTATAGTATGCCTGTGAAGGGGCGCATGTTTCCTGTGCTTAGAACTGTCCCTGCAAAAAGTGTAATTTTTGCCGGAAAAAAAGCTATTTAAAATCACTCGCGGCTAATGTATTGACGGCTCCCGTAACACAGAGAACAGTCATTCATTGAAAGCCATTCATAAAAAAAAAGTCATTGATAAAAAATAAAAAAAAATTAAAAAAAAAAAGCGTGGGGGTCCCCCCAAATTCAATAACCAGGCCCTTCAGGTCTGCTATGGATATTAAGGGGGACCCCAGCCCAAAAAATTTATAAAAAATGGTGTGGGGTCCCCCTCAAAATCCATACCAGACCCTTGAGGTCTGGGATGGATTTTGAGGGGAAGCCCAGCCAAAAAAAATGGCGTGGGGTCCCCCTCAAAATCCATACCAGACCCTTATCCGAGCACGCAACCTGGCAGGCCGCAGGAAAAGAGGGGTGGATGAGAGCGGCCCCCCCTCCCTCCTGAACCGTACCAGGCCACATGCCCTCAACATTGGGAGGATGCTTTGGGGGTCCGAGACCCCCAAAGCACCTTGTCCCCATGTTGATGAGGACAAGGGCCTCTTCCCCACAACCCTGGCCATTGGTTGTGGGGGTCTGCGGGCGGGGGGCTTATCGGAATCTGGAAGCCCCCTTTAACAAGGGGACCTCCAGATCCCACCCCCCGTGTGAAATGGTAAGGGGGTACAAAAGTACCCCTACCATTTCACCAAAAAAGTATAAAAAATTGTAAAAATGACAGGAGACGGTCTTTGACAATTCCTTTATTAAAATCTTCTTTCTTCTTTCTTCTGGTCTTCCTTTCTTCATCCTTCAGTTTCTTCATCTTCTCCTTCCGGCATCTTCTTCCATCATCTTCTTCCTCCGATCCGCTTCTTCTTGCGCTGGTCTTCTCGTCCTTCTCGTCCGGCATCTTCTTCCATGGCGTCAGCGTCTCTTCTGGGCCGCTCCGCGCAATGGGAGGCTCCCGCTGTGTGAGGCTTTGCTCCGTCTGACAGGTCTTTTATAACGGAGGGCACCTGGTGACCCTGCCCCCCATGGGTTCGAATCGAACACCGGGCCCATCCCTAATCAGGACTGAGCAATTTTCAAATATATATACCATGGTTTGTAGAATCTATAACTTTCACAAAGACTAAATAATATATTACTAATAAATAAATAAATAAGAAAAATAAATAAGAAAAATTATTTTAGTTTTTTTCAAAACCCAGTGGTGATTAAATACTACCAATAGAAGTAGAGATAAACAGGAGTAAAACACAGGTTGCAGAAACTACACTCACAGTAATCCTTTGAGGTGTCCTTACTGCAGTGGATTACAGAGAATTAAAAGCTAAGTTCTCCTTTAAAAGTAAATAATACATTGGACCAACTACTTATTTATTTTGAGGCTCTATTACTGAATCTACCCAAAGTTCATATGTCTATTCTGAAACTGGCCAGGTCAGTCTAGAGAGAGGTCAGGAAGTCCATCAGAACTCCATCAGAACTGGTGTTTTAGGATAACCCAATGTTCTCACAACTTCAATCATTCCCGACTTCAAGATGTGGCAACAAATGAGTCTGTAAACTCTCTCTAAGGTGTACAGTGATGGCAATTTGTGTACATTTGATCAAATACAGACCGTATGTTACCTTTCCTGACCATACTTTTATAGATATCTACACTTAAGACACATTCTAAACACCCAGTATGTGTAAACAGAGTTAAAAAAATGAGTTCACATTTTTTTTAGCAAAATAAAGTGCATTCATTTATTTTACCAAGAAATGTACCCTGGATTCATGGACAATGACCTGCTCCTGATAACACTTCCTCCAGCTCCCTGCCAGTACTAAGGTACAGGATTTAAATTGGAGAGCTTGAGAAGTGTCAGTGGACTAAGACTATAGCGACCAGTGGTGGCCATGCATTGTGGGAGCACGGGCGCCGCCCCCCCCATCCCTGCTGCCGCCTCCTTATCCATGCGCCTGGCCCCTTTCAGGATGCCGGGCGCATGAACTCCTATGGCGGGGGCCGGAGGGGTTGTATTTTTTTGAAGCCCATGATTAGAGCCAGAGGCTCTAATAGGCTTGAAAAAAGGGTGGGCTCGGGCGCAGAGAGTGCGCCCTGATCTCACCCAATTGTGTGACCATAGCGAATGAATATTCGCTATTTTCACACTGCATTGCCTCCCCGTTAATCTGGAGGCAGGTCAGTGAGACCTGTTTCCTGATTGGCCAAAGCGCTAGGCATCCCTATTGGATTGTCAGCGCTTTGGCGGAAGTGGGACAGAGCGGATGAAGCTGACTGGAGAGGAGATGCCGGAGAAGAGGACACCTGCTAAGCACTGGTCCTTATGCACGGGGTGTCCCACAATCTATTTGGGGGGTTGTGAGCAGGGTGTCCAGCGATCCATCTGTGGGGGGTGGGGTTTGTGAGCGTGGTGTCTCACCATCCATGCGCGAGGAGTGGGGTTTTTGAGCAGGGTGTCCCACAATCCATCTGCGGGGGGAGGTGTGAGAGCGGAGTGTCCCACGATCCATCCTCGGGGGGTGAGTGTGAGTGGGGTGTCCCGCGATCTATGCATGGGGGGGTTGTTATGTGAGCCGGGTGTCCAGCGATCTATCCACGGGGGGTGGGGTGTGAGCGGGATGTTCCACGATCCATTCGTGGGGGGGTTGTGAGCGGGGTGATCCCGCGATATATCTGCGGGGGTTGAGCGGGGTGTACCACGATCCATCCGTGGGGGGTTGTGAGCGGGGTGTCCCGCGATCCATCCGCACGGGGGTGTGTGAGCGGGGTGTCCCGTATTCTATCCGAGGGGGGGTGATCAGGGTATCCCGGGAGGGACACTGGCAGCATTTGATGGGCACACTGGCAGCATATGATGGGCACACTGGCAGCATTTAATGGCACAGTGGCAGCACTTGATGGCACAGTGGCAGCGTTTGGGCACAGTGGCAGCGTTTGATGGGCACAGTGGCTGCAATTGATGGCACAATGGCAGCATTTGAGGGCACAGTGGCAGAACTTGATGGCACAGGGCAGCGTTTGATGGCACAGTGGCAGTGTTTGATGGGCACAGTGGCTGCAATTGAGGGCACAGTGGCAGCGTTTGATGGGCACAGTGGAAATGTTTGATGGGCACAGTGGCAGCATTTGAAGGGCACAGTGGCAGGGTTAGATGGCACAGTGGCAGCGTTTGATGGGCACAGTGGCAGGGTTTGATGGGCACAGTGGCAGCGTTTGATGGGCACAGTGGCAGCGTTTGATGGGCACAGTGGCAGCGCTTGATGGCAATTGATGATTTTTTTCCCAAACCCCCCCCCCCCAAAAAAAAATTGTGAGCACCAGCCGCCACTGATAGCGACTACAGCACTTTTTATTTTCAGATCTCTGAATCTGTGAATGATGACGTGGCTGTGTGGACAAAGCTACTGCTGGGCAGAGAGAACCCCCACACATTGTCATGGGGTGCATTCTTGGGGAGGGGGGGTTGCATAGCAACATGTGACATATTGCACCCTAAATACAGCTGTAATATGTTGAAAAGGTAAAGTTAGCTTTTAAGAATGAGCTAAAAAGAGCACCATCTCAACCTTTTCTGCAGTTGCAGCCCTTTATGGATCGCATCAAAAGCTGACTGATTTGATTAATGAGTTGGTTGAATCTACTGTTTAATATACCATAATTAGAAATATTTTTTTTTTAGCTTCAGCTTTACTAACAATTAACATCACAATTTGTAATAGTTTCCTAATTACATTTTCCGTACACACACGTTTTAGGAATATAAATGTTTTCCATGTTTGCCTTATTCTATCTTTAATTTCCCTATTCATCACTATTACTTTAGTTTTAATAATATAAACATTGTTACCATAGGGTATATATGGAAGGGAGAAATAGATTGATGTAAATAAAGATTAAAAAAAAACATATGGGGGGAATAGAGGGGATGTGGGAGAGAGGGGTAATAATGAGGGAATCTAGAGAATTTTAGTTTTGGGATAGCATTGCAATGTGTAGGATGATATAAGAGAAAATGAAAAAAATTACGTCCAATAATAAGTACTGTATGTTCTCAGGTTGTGGACCCTTTTTTCAACTATATAGCATGTGACATTGGGGTTGGATTTACTAAAGGCAAATAGACTGCATTTTGCAAAGTACAGTTGCACTCTGCAAGAGAAGTCGCTCCTTAGCTTAGGAAATGAGCAGATGCTCTGCTGACTTCCATCATCCAATCATGTGCAAGCAAAAATTATGCTTTTTTTTATGTCCCTTGCATTTGACTAGGGACTCTTTTCAAATGAAGCTTTACCTCATTTACTAAGCTCTGGAGCAACTGCACTTTGAAAAGTGCACAGTCTACATGCCTTTAGTAAATCAACCCCATTATGTCTTCATCTTTGTTTCTTTGTAGTTAGTTTGTGTAGTTCTTTCAATTATATTGTTGAAATGCTGTCAGTGCGCACCATGTATGATTGAATTGTGTCAACCTATCAAATTTACAATGTAGGATGGTTTCCATTTCATGAATGTAGTGCATATAATCTATCCACTTGTTTATAGTTGGTGTTATAGTAGCTCTTCAATGTCAAGGTATTACGGTGCGAGATAATGTAGCATCTTAAAGAGGTTGTAAACCTCCGGGAAAAAAAAAACCTTCAAGACAAAGGCATAATGAGCTAGTATGCATCGCATTACCTTAGAACAATGCCCTGCAGTGCCGCCGGCACTCCACTCCCTTGGCTGACATCTTTCACCAGAGTTACTTTGGGTTTCTCCAGGCTCCGGCGCTGTGATTGGCTGGAGCCGCGATGATGTCACTCCCATGCAAATGAGCACGGAGGCCGCCGATCACCAGCGGTTCGTTTCTACACTGCGTATGCGCCGCTGACATTGGCAGCAGCGCATATAGTGAATATCTCCCAAACTGTGCAAGTTTAGGAGGTATTTACAGCACCTACAGGCAAGCCTTATTATAGGCTTACCTGAAGGTACGAGTGGTGTAGCAGAGTTTACAACCACTTTAAGCAAATCATAGTAAGATGCTGTGTAGGGCCCATCTCTGTCTAGGAGGTATGTACCTGCGGCGTATGGGGTATAACACCCTGCTATTTGCCCATTCACTCTAAAAGGATTGTGTTCGACTAGGTTTGTATTTTAGAACATGGCCTAAAGAAATGTGTCATTGTTCCCTTTGCCTTATTGCAGGCATATGGAAAGTATGTGTGTGTCAATTTGATGCAAAAGTGTTTGGGTCCTGTACCAGAAAGATAGAATTGTGTATTATGTTTCTTGCATTAAAAGAGTATTTGTTTGCTTAGGTACATATTTCTTGCCATATGTCATCTCATATCAGAGTACTGACTTTTTCCTATTATTGTTTTAAAGGTGAGTTTTAGAGCATCCACTGTTTCTCCAAGAATGGAGTAAACCCATGAAATTTTGTGATTTTGTGGGCATATATTAAATGAGAGAAGGTTTAGGGACTTTACATGTAATTATGACCTGGTAAGCATTGCATAGTCCTGACCCATGTACTTTGATTGCCACACTTTACAAGCTAAACTTAGCTAAACTAAATAATTTGGGTGGATTTTTATGGCCTAAAGAAATGTAAAAGGCAGTCAGGATATCATATTTTTTTTTAAATGTTTGGTATTAATCATTATTTTTATGCTGGACTATATAAAGGAATAATAAAAAAAAACATTATAACGAAGCTCTGTCTCATAGAAAATTATACAAAATTAATTTGGGTCCAATGTTGCAAGATGAGTAACTATCAGCCAAACTATCACAGCACTGAAAACTGAAAAAGGGCTTGTTAATAAAGGGTATATATAGGCTAGTACTCAATTGTTTAAAGGAGTGCAGTCATGTATATTTCTTTAGGACAAACTATGAGAGTTTTTAGGTATGTATTCTTTTTAAAATAGTAATTGTTAGTTGACTATTCCTCACAAGTAGTAATACATTTGCATCTGTTATAAAGTGTCTTGGCTCCAGAGTTTGTTATTTGAATTCTGTATACTTTTTCAATATAAGTGGCTTTTTGTGGAATGTGGCTGTACAATTCAAGATTTGTTTTATCATCGCCTGCCACCCTAATGTTGATCTATATCCCTTTTGAAACAGTTGTAATATATCACAAATGGAAACTATTGCTTGTAAAGGTGTTTTTTTTATATTCTGACATCTAATATTTTTGCCCCACAATTTTAGGCTGAAATACTCTCTGCTGAGATACCTTATTGAAAATGACAGATTGGACATGTACAATATGTATGAAGTAGCATCTTTGGTTCCAGAGTGCTCTTGATTTTTTAAAATTCACATACATGACAAGCAAAATTAAATGCTTAACTGAGTTTTAATTGTCTTGAAGTACATAAGGGATTTTGAGTATGTCAATTTGTATTGGTTTGATGTTTATTAATCTTTTTTTTTTCTTTCTTTTTAAACACTAGAAATGCTAGAAACACAGCCCTTCTCACAACAGCTTTACTGGAATCTCTTTGGAACAAAACCACCTCTTCTCATTGGTTGGTAATGTTCATCACTGGTGTTTTCTAATGTTGTTGTTGTTTGGTTTAAATAAAATGTTTATACTGTGTGTTTTGCATATTTCTTTCAACATGACATAATTTATACAGTGGTGTGAAAAAGTGTTTGCCCCCTTCCTCATTTCCTGTTCCTTTGCATGTTTGTCACACTTAAGTGTTTCGGAACATCAAACCAATTTAAACAATAGTCAAGGACAACACAAGTAAACACAAAATGCAATTTGTAAATGAAGGTGTTTATTATTAAAGGTGAAAAAAAATCCAAACCATCATGGCCCTGTGTGAAAAAGTGATTGCCTCCTAAACCTAATAACTGGTTGGGCCACCCTTAGCAGCAACAACTGCAACCAAGCGTTTGCGATAACGTGCAATGAGGCTTTTACAGCGTCCTGGAGGAATTTTGGCCCACTCATCTTTGCAGAATTGTCCTAATTCAGTTACATTAGAGGGTTTTCGAGCATGAACGGCCTTTTTAAGGTCATACCACAACATCTCAATAGGATTCAGGTCAGGACTTTGGCTAGGCCACTCCAAAGTCTTCATTTTGTTTTTCTTCAGCCATTCGGTGGTGGACTTGCTGGTGTGTTTAGGATCATTGTCCTGCTGCAGAACCCAAGTTCGTTTCAGCTAGAGTACACGAACAGATGGTCGGACATTCTCCTTCAGGATCTCTTGGTAGACAGCAGAATTCATAGTTCCTTTTATCACGGCAAGTCTTCCAGGTCCTGAAGCAGCAAAACAGCCCCAGACCATCACACTACCACCACCATATTTTACTGTTGGTATAATGTTCTTTTTCTGAAATACAGTGTTCCTTCTACGCCAGATATACTTGGACACACACCTTCCAAAGAGTTCCACTTTTGTCTCATCGGTCCACAGAATGTTGTCCCAAAAGTCTTGGGGATCATCAAGATGTGTTGTGGAGAAATTGAGACGAGCTTTGATGTTCTTTTTGCTCAGCAGTGGTTTTCTCCTTGGAACTCTGCCATGCAGGCCATTTTTGCCCAGTCTTTTCCTGATGGTGGTGGCATGAACGCTGACCTTAACTGAGGCAAGTGAGGCCTGCAGTTCCTTGGACGTTGTTGTGGGGTCTTTTGTGACCTCTTGGATGAGTCGTCGCTGCGCTCTTGGGGTAATTTTGGGCGGCCGGCCACTCCTGGGAAGGTTCACCACTGTTCCATGTCTTCGCCATTTGTGGATAATGGCTCTCACTGTGGTTCGCTGGATTCCCAAAGCTTTGGAAATGGCTTTTTAACCCTTTCCAGACTGATAGATCTCAATTACTTTCTTTCTCAATTGTTCCTGAATTTCTTTGGGTCTCGGCATGATGTGTAGCTTTTAAGGATCTTCTGGTGGACCTTACTGTGTCAAGCAGCTCCTATTTAAGTGATGCCTTGATTGTGAACAGGTGTGGCAATAATCAGGCCTGGGTGTAGCTAGAGAAATTGAACTCAGGTGTAGACAACCACAGTTATAGTATGTTTTAACAAGGGGGGCAATCACTTTTTCACACAGGGCCATGATGGTTTGGATTTTTTTTCACCTTTAATAATAAACACCTTCATTTACAAATTGCATTTTGTGTTTACTTGTGTTGTCCTTGACTATTGTTTAAATTGGTTTGATGTTCCGAAACACTTAAGTGTGACAAACATGCAAAGGAACAGGAAATGAGGAAGGGGCAAACACTTTTTCACACCACTGTATATTATGACAGTAATTTTTGTAATACTTTATTAGACAATAATTGATATCATTTTCTGGCCTTGTTTCTAAAGGAGAGCATTTATTATTATTGTTAACATCCTCAGGCTGTGCTCTTGTGGTTTGGTTCACAACCCTTTTAATTTCTAGTGTGTTGTGGTATGCTGGATCAGGACTAAATCATCAGGCTAAATGCCCTTCTTGGTGTTACATATCTATATATTTATAAAATATATGGTTACATATTTGATAAGGTTGAATAAAGTCAATCCAGTTAAACCTGTTTACACGTGTGTTTATGTTTCTACCAATTTCCATATCCCTGTATATTGTGTTCACTGAGAATCATGTAAATGTCATGTAAAGTTTTTTGAATTCATCTACAATCCTCGCTGGTATCACTAACTGTGGAAGGCTGTTCCATATATTTACCTCTCGAAGAGTAAAGAACCCCTTATGCAGTTTAGAAATTAAATCACTTCCCATCACATGTCATAGGCCCCATATTTTTTAGAGACCTCATGAAACAGTTATCTTCCAATGCTACCTGCACCTGAGGATTGGTGAAAAAAACTAAACTACGTGCGCAAGATGTTGCCAAACCAGTTTTATACAATGGTAGAATCTCTTTTAATCTCTTGAGTAAATACCCATTTTAAAGCATGATAATAATCTGCTAGCCTTGCTTGCTGTAGCTTGGCAATGCATGATATTACTGAGTCTGTGATCTACAAGGACTCCCAGATTATTTTCTTTCCTTGCTTCCTCCAGGGGTTCTCCCCCTAGTGAGTAACCTGCATGCATATTTTAGCTCCCAAGTGCATTACATTCATTTTTTCAATATTGAACCTTATCTGCCATATAGCTGCCCACCCTTCTATTGTATCTAAGTTTTCTTGAAAGCTGCTTTATCCTGATGCAAAGTTTACCCTGCTTAGCTTTGTATCATCAGCAAACTGAGATTGAAGTATTTATTCCAGCTCTGTATTGTTTATTACAAGTTAAACAGAATTTGTCCTAGGACAGAGCCCTGGGGCATACAGCTCTCAACACAAGACTACTCAGAATATGAGTAATTTATCACTACTCTCTGGATGCACTTCTGTATCCAGTTTTATATCCATGTACATACATATTCATCGATGTTACTAAACCTTAATTAGTAAATTAATCTCTCGTTGGGTACTTTATCAAATGCCTTAGCAAAATCTAGTTATGTCCTTCCTTCATCCAAATTACTGCTCATTCCTTCATAAAATGTTACAAGGTTGGTCTGGTATAAATCGAAGTTAGCTATTACTAACGATATCGTGCTTGCTGGCAAATTCATGGATACGGAACCTTACCATTCCTTCTAATACTTTACATACTATTAATTTTAGACTGGCTAATCTATATTTTCTGGTATACATTCCTCAGCCTTTTTTGAATAGTAAGTATTCCTTTGTGAGGATTTTTGGTCAACTGCTTAAAGAGGAAACATATGCAAGATTTTTATGCTGGGTCGACTATCTTCTCTTTATTATTGTGAGGTATTTG
Source organism: Lithobates sylvaticus (assembly GCA_028564925.1). Taxonomy (NCBI): domain Eukaryota; kingdom Metazoa; phylum Chordata; class Amphibia; order Anura; family Ranidae; genus Lithobates; species Lithobates sylvaticus. The sequence continues at coordinate 200,110,538 of CM053027.1, read as the reverse complement.
ACTTTGAATTGTGTGTTTTTGAATATTGGTGCCATATTTGTTTTTCATAATTCTGTGCATGCCATTACAGTCATTAAAGTGTCCTTAAGAATTAGGAGAAATGATCCGAGTAAAAGGTGGCTAAGTTCTTTGAGAACTTTTGGGTATAATACATGTGATTCTGATGATTTATTCAAATTATTTTTTTTTAGTCTTTTTAACACATATATATATCCATATTATTTTGGTGTGTGTAATTATGTATGTGGTCAATTTTTATTGTTAATTGTTAACCACTTCAATACAGGGCACTTATACACCTTCCCGCCCAGACCAATTTTCAGCTTTCAGTACTCTCACACTTTGAATGACAATTACTCTGTCATGCTACACTGTATCCAAACAAAATTTTTATCATTTTTTTCTCACAATTAGAGCTTTCTTTTGGTAGTATTTAATCACCGCTGGGTTTTTTATTTTTTGCGATATAAGCGGAAAAAGAGCAAAAATTTGGAAAAAAAACTACTTTTTTTTAGTTTCTATTGTAAAATTTTGCAAATAAGTAATTTTTCTTCATAAATTTGGGCCAAAATTTATACTTCTACATATCTTTGGTAAAAATAACCCAAATTAGTGGATATTATTTAGTCTTTGTGAAAGTTATAGAGTCTACAAGTTAGGGCGCAAATCATTGAAAATTGATCAAATCTGATCACACCTGATTTACTGAAGGCCTATCTCATTTCTTGAGGCACTAACAATCAAGGAAAGTACAAATACCCCCCAAATGACCCCTTTTTGGAAAGTAGACATTCCAAGGTATTTAGTAAGAGGCATGGTGAGGTTTTTGAAGTTGTAATTTTTTCCCACAATTCTTGGGAAAATTAAGACTTTTTTTTTTTTTTTACACAAACTTATTGAATTGACAGGTTATTTCTTGAACACAGCATGCGCATATTTGCAACAACACCCAAAAATACATTCTGCTACTCCTCCTGAATATGGCAATACCACATGTGTGAGACTTTTACATAGCCTGGCCACATACAGAGGCCTAACATCCAAGTAGCACCTCCAGGCATTCTAGGAGCAAAATTACACATATCATTTCTTTATGACCTAGCTCACTTTTGAAGGCCCTGGAGCACCAGGACAATGGAAACGCCCACAAAATGACCCCATTTTGGAAAGCTAACACCCCAACGTATAATCTATGAGGCATAATGAGTCTTTTGAACGGTTCATTTTTTTCCAGAAGTTTTCGGAAAACGTGGGAAAAAAATGAAAACACATTTTTTTTACACAAAGTTGTCCATTTATAAGATATCTCCAACACATGGCATGTACATAGCAAAAATGACACCCCAAAATACATTCTACTACTCCTCCTGAGTATGGCGATACCACATGTGTGAGACTTTTACATAGCCTGGCCACATACAGAGGCCTAACATCCAAGTAGCACCTCCAGGCATTCTAGGAGCAAAATTACACATATAATTTCTTGATGACCTAGCTCACTTTTGAAGGCCCTGGAGCACCAGGACAATGGAAACGCCCACAAAATGACCCCATTTTGGAAAGCTAACACCCAAACGTATAATCTATGAGGCATAATGAGTCTTTTGAACGGTTCATTTTTTTCCAGAAGTTTTCGGAAAACGTGGGAAAAAAATGAAAACACATTTTTTTTACACAAAGTTGTCCATTTATAAGATATCTTCAACACATAGAATGTACATAGCAAAAATGACACCCCAAAATACATTCTGCTACTCCTCCTGAGTATGGCGATACCACATGTGTGAGACTTTTACATAGCCTGGCCACATACAGAGGCCTAACATCCAAGTAGCACCTCCAGGCATTCTAGGAGCAAAATTACACATATAATTTCTTGATGACCTAGCTCACTTTTGAAGGCCCTGGAGCACCAGGACAATGGAAACGCCCACAAAATGACACCATTTTGGAAAGCGAACACCCCAACGTATAATCTATGAGGCATAATGAGTCTTTTGAACGGTTCATTTTTTTCCAGAAGTTTTCGGAAAACGTGGGGAAAAAATGAAAACGCATTTTTTTTTTTACACAAAGTTGTCCATTTATACAATATCTCCAACACACAGCATGTACATAGCAAAAATGACACCACAAAATACATTCTGCTACTCCTCCTGAGTATGGCAATACCACGTGTGAGACTTTTACACAGCCTGGCCACATACAGAGGCCTAACATCCAAATAGCACTTCCAGGCATTCTAGGACCATAAATTACACATATCATTTCCTGACTACCGATCACATTTTTGAAGGCCCTTCATATGTCTAAAACATAACATGTACATACCAAATAACAAAAGATTACCTGTGGTTTTAGTAGTGTAGTGGTCCACAGAAGAGAGCATCGGTCCAGGCAGCAGGCAGGGATGTGGTCAGCGACAGCAAAAGCAATCGTCCAGGCAGCAGGCAGGAATACTGTCCATAGTTAGTTCAGGCAGAGATACTGTCAGCACAGCCAAAGCATTGGTCCAGGTAGCAGGCAGAGATGTCCAGGCAGAAATACTGTCTATAGTCAGTAGAGGCAGCAAGCCGAGATATGGTCAACACAGCCAAATTATTGGTCCAGGCAGCAGAAAAGAAACGCAGTCCATAAAGTCCTGGGTCATTACAGGCAGCGATATGGTCAGCACAGCCAAAGTATTGGTCCAGGCAGCAGGAAGGGCCATCAAGCTTAGGGCCAGGGGGACAGGGGTAGAGGCTTCTCCCACACAAATCTCTTTGAAGCCTCCGGGCAACCAGACCCTGTTCTGAGAACACAGAAAACCAAAAACTGATTTTCTCTACTCAGAATGCTATTCTGAAGCCCCTCACATATGTGAGACCCCTGTGTACTGAAGTAGAAGGGCAAAAGATCAGTCCAAGTGGCAGGCAAAAACATGGTCGATTTAACAGGCCAAGGTCGGTGCACGTGGAAGTCAGAATAGTGGTTAAAACGGCAGGCAAAGGCATCGTCGGTAAACAGGCTGAGGTCGGTGCACGTGGAAGTCAGAATAGTGGTTAAAACGGCAGGCAAAGGCATCGTCGGTAAACAGGCTGAGGTTGGTGCACGTGGAAGTCCGAAACTTGGTTAAAACGGCAGGCAAAAGACATTGTCGGTAAACAGGCCAGGGTCAGTTAACATGGAAGGTAGAAACATGGTGGCAGGCAGGCAAATGATGCACACAGGTAATTGAAATGGGGAAATGGCAGTCTGTTACTAATAAGGGGAACTAATATCTGATGGATGTGTGATACTGTTTGAAACAATCACCGATACATAGGCCAGGTTGGGAGGGACAATCGGGACAATAAAAACTTGCATCTCTTCTAGCTCCTTTACTTGCGCATACACGACATCTCTTTTGGCGTCTTCTTCCGGATTCTGCGGGGGGAAGGTTAAAGGGAAAATGTTGCTCATGAAGCCGACTCACGCTATCAGAGCGAATGCTTCTTGGGGCGGGTCCTTGCTGGTAAATAAGGGCAGTGATAATGTTTTCAAAATATTTGAGGTAGGTGATGGGTTGGTTTTCGTGTGATTTTTGATAGCAGACAAATGAATTGTACAGGGCCATATGAAACAGATGAACCGCAACTTTTTTATACCAATAATAGGACCTGCGGGTTGACAAATATGGTTGCAGCATCTGATCATTTAAATCCACCCCCCCCCCCCCCATATAAAGATTGTAGTCATTGACACATTCAGGCTTTACTACAGGGCCACGTCTTCTCTGAATCTCCACCAAGGTGTCATTGTGAATGGTACTCATCATGTGAACATCCTTCTTGTCCCGCCACTTCATGGCCAACACCTCCTCATTCCTCATGAATGTGGCTTCCCCCTTTTGTAGCTGTTTTGCCAGTAAATTCTGTGGGAAGCCCTTCCTATTTTTTCGGAAGGTACCGCAGGCCAGGGTTTTTTCAAGATACAGGTGACGGAAAAGGGGCAAGCTGCTGTAGTAATTATCTACATATAAGTGGTAACCTTTTTTGAACAGGGGGTATGCAAGGTCCCACACAATTTTACCACTGGTTCCTATATATGTGGGGCACTCAGGGGGCTGGAGCTGGGAGTCTTTGCCCTCATAAATACGAAATGAGTACACGTATCCCGTGGCTCGGTCACATAATTTATTCAGTTTTACACCGTACCTGGCTCTCTTACTTGGGATATACTGCTTCATATGCAGCCGGCCAGTAAAGTGGATAAGGGATTCGTCTACGCAAATATTTTGGTCGGGGATAAAGACTTCAGAAAATCGTTTGTTAAAAGAATTTATTAGGGGGCGAAGCTTATATAATTTGTCGTAGTTGGGATGATCTTGGGGAGGGCACTGCGAGTTGTCATTAAAATGTAGGAAACGCGAAATCATATCGTAGCGTGTCCTGGACATAATAGAAGAATATAAGGGCATGTGGTGGATGGGGTTGGTGGACCAGTAGCTATGCTGTTCGTTTTTCTTTGTAAGCCCCATATTAAAAGTAAGGCCCAAAAACATTTTGAATTCGTCTAGTGTGAGACGTCGCCAATGGAACATACGGGCGTAGGACGAACTGGGGTTGGCAGCAATAAATTGCTCTGCATAGAGATTTGTTTGGTCCACCATGTACTGCAAAAAATCTTCGGGGAAAAACAAATAGAAATAGTCCAAATCTGCAAAATTTGAAGTGTTGGGCTGCACACCTGGCTGTGCAGTGAAAGCGGGGATTGTAGCGGATCCTGAGTTGGCAGGCAACCATAAGGGGTTTGCCAGGGCATCGGGAAGGTAGGACTGGGCCTGGATTCTTTGGGCTGGATGCGCAATTCCAGTACTTGTACTGGGCTCTTCTTGGGGTCTGGCGCTGCTGGCGGTAGGCAGGTGTTCTGATCTTGGTCCTGATCTAGGTCCTGATCGTCTTACTCTTTTAGGAGGAGGGGTTTCCTCCGCTGACTCTGACTCCGATCCACTACCCTCCACTGGCTTATATTCTGAACCAGAATCGGATAATGAGAGCTCCCCGCTGCTCTCATCATCCGACATGGTAAGGATGTTATATGCCTCCTCAGCTGAGTAAACTTTTTGGGACATGATGGTGGCACTTTTGGCAGGCCTGTGTGACGGAACTGGTGGTGTGATGGGACTGACAGGTTACTGATGGCCTGTGTGATGGTACTTATGGCGGGACTGTGCGGCGGTAGTGATGTCGGGCCTGTGTGACAGATGGGCTGTCAGATCCAGATGGTACCGATGGCGGTACTGATGGTAGCGATGGCAGTGCTAATGGTGGTGGCTGTGCTGATGGTGGTGGCTGTGCTGATGGCGGTGCTGATGGCGGGCTGTGACAGATCCAGACGGGTCCTGCTGGGCTGTGATGGGTCCTACTGGGCTGTGATGGGTCTTGCTGGGCTGTGATGGGTCCTGCTGGGCTGTGATGGGTCCTGCTGGGCTGCGACGGGTACTGCTGGGCTGCGACGGGGTACTGCCGGGCTGCGACGGGTACTGCTGGGCTGCGACAGGTCCTGATTGGCTGCGACAGGTCCTGATGGGCTGTGACAGATTCTGATGGGCTGTGACAGATTCTGATGGGCTGTGACAGGTCCTGATGGGCTGTGACAGGTCCTGATGGGCTGTGACAGATCCTGATGGGCTGTGACAGATCCTGATGGGCTGTGACAGGTCCTGATGGGCTGTGACAGATCCTGATGGGCTGTGACAGGTTCTCTTTATTGGTAAGAGGGGGGGGGTTCGTGTTGTGCAGACAGTAACTGTAATAAAAATATCTCACTCACTGATCAGATAGATCTCTCCTTCTCTCTCCTCACGATCGGTGTGAGGAGAGAGAAGGAGAGATCCCTGGAAACCGCCACAATGTTTATACTTGTGACCGGCTGTGATTGGACACAGCCGGTCACGTGGGTAAACAGCCAATTTCATTGGCTGTTTACCCTGATCGGGGACGCGCTGTGTCCAAGGGACACACGCCATCTCCGATCGGCGCGCTGCGCGCCCCACTGCGGCGCGCACTGCGCGCGCGCACGGTTTGTTTTGACATGTGACCGGCTGCTATTGGACACAGCCGATCACATGGTAAACAGCCAATTTCATTGGCTGTTTACCCTGATCGGGGATGCGCTATGTCCGAGGGACAAGCGTCATCCCCGATCGCCGTGGTGCGCCGGGGGCGCGCAATAGTAGGGAATCCTGAAGGACGTCATATGACGTCCTGTCAGGATTTCAAAACCACTTTGCCGACGTCATTTGACAATTGGCGGGCGGCAAGTGGTTAAACGAGTGCATGGTTAGATTTCAATAAAATATTATCACTAAAATACAACTCAATGCACTGGAAACCTCTCTCCCACATTTGTGAGGAGAGCATGTAATAAAAAAAATGTTGCCATGGCATGCAGCCTGGGTGGCTAGGAATGGCAGGAACATTCCCAAGAATTATACCTAAAAAAACACACACACCTTGTCAAAGACCTTTAATTCAAACACACCCAAACTATTTTTTATTAATTGCCCTTTGTATTTAGAATTCAAGCACATTGTCCAGTGAGATAGTCCATGTCATTCACTATCACCTGTCTCCCATTGATCTGTACATGATGGACTGGCCCTAATAAATTACAGATTGTCAGATGTGGTAATACAGGCAAAAATACCTAGTAATGTCATTGACCAAACGGAAGATTGTGCGATGGTGTGCATGAATAAAAGTGCAGTGAGGGGCGCATGCGCGGATGCCTGAGCGAGCGGTAGTGCTTGCTTAGAGCTCCGCTCCAGGGGGAGAATAGATCGGAGAACTACGAGTCCCAGCGGTACCGTGATCGGTACATACTCACAGCATCTTCCACACAAAGGATCCAGGTGATAATAGAATGGTCCTGCGGGGCCAAAAAACGAAGTATAAAGTATCTTTAGCCAAGACAGCGCCGGCCAGACTATCACCTAAGATGGCGGCGGCCGTTACCTCACAGGCTCCCACACAGAGAGGTATGAAAGCGCCCCCTCAGCTGCCAGAAGACATTGCAGACTCAGAATCTGAGGCTGAGATATCTCAGCATATTATTAATGAAAATATGTTTAACAAATTTGAAAAAATGCTGCAAAAAGCTTTAAAAAAAACGTCTGACCAAATAACAGAGAAACTAACTAAGGAAATTAGAGAATTGGGCCAGAGAACCGCTGAGCTTGAAATCAGAGTAGATGACCTAGATTTCCATGCACAGCAAAACACCTCAGAAATTGATAATTTAAAGGAAGAAAACCTTTTATTACAGTCACGTTTAGAAGACCAGGAAAATAGGGACAGACGATCGAACCTGAGAATAAGAGTAATTCCAGAGACGGTCCTAGACCTCCAAGCCACCATAACAGCGTTATTTCAAGAATTACAGCCTGGCATACCAGTGGAAAGACTGGAACTTGACAGAGTGCACAGAGCTTTAGCCCCTCGCAAAACATAGGCCCCCCCCAGAGATATAATAGCTAAATTTCACTATTATAGATCCAAGGAGCAATTATTGGCGGCCGCTAGGGATAAAGATTCCCTACAATTTCAGGGCTATACATATCAACTTTTTGCTGATATCTCTCCTATCACGGTTGCTAAACGGCGAGCACTCAAGCCCCAACAACAGGTTCTGCAACAGCATCAAATCGCCTATCATTGGGGATTCCCTTTTTCCCTACGCTTTACACACCTAGAAACAAAATTCGTCTGCAGATCCTCGGAAGACCTGCAATCTGCCTTGATTGAAATGGGCATCGCTGACAAACCTATACCTAATGATCATTCCTGCAGACGCTCAGCTTCTAGATCTCCTAAGCAAACTACTACTAAGAATTCTGGAAGACCCTACTCATCGTCTCGTCAGCATAATCACAAACGAGGAAGGTTGGAAAACCCAGCCCCTACCAATGAGGACTCAATGGACTGATACACGAACCTATCTTGTCCAGCTTGTACCTGATTCCAGCAAAAATTGCTGGTCGAAAATAGTCTCTATAACATTTACCTCTCTGCACCAGGTTACTTAAAGTGCACCTGGATCCTTTTCTCCGCTATGTTATTCCCCTATCAACATCCGGGGCCTATATTATTACTGCTCCATAACTTTTTGTTTTATATTCTTCTCTTCTCCTTTTTTTCAAAAAAAAACATATTTTTTTCTTAGTGAATTTTTTTATTAAGCTTAAGTGTACATATATATAATATTCTTAACGCTTAGGCCCTTGTTCATAGTGGACTTCTGGTATATTCTTTTTTTATCTTTGTGGTCCTCCGGGGTTCTTCTCCCCCTTGGAACCTCTTGCTGCCCCCCGTACCATCTCCAGGTACCCGCTAAGATTATGCGGGTCCCTGCTGATCGCATTGGAACCTCTCGGAGCTTCATGTATATGCTCCCTAGACGTTCCCACACCCTGTTTTAGTTAGTTTTATTTTTTTCCGTTTTTCATTTTTTTTCGTTATTTTCGTTCGTTCGTTTTTGTACGAATGAACGAATCATTCGAATCGTACGAATCCGAATAACGAATCGTAACGAATCGTTCGAATCGTACGAATCCGATTAACGAATCATTCGAATCGAACGAATCCGAAAAACAACGAAAATCTGAAAAAAACTAATTAGAAACAACGAATGTACTAATAAAGAAAGTCCGAAAAAACGAAAACGAACGAAAAAATTCGTACATTCGTAACTTTTTTTTTTGTTGAATTGGTAATTTTCCGTGTCCCTTACAATGGTGCTGCTAAACGTGCTTCGAATGGATTGAACAAAAAAATTCTTTTTTTTTTTCGATTCGTAACTTTTTTTTTTTTTTTCGATTTGTAATTTTCCGTGTCTCTATTGAACCAAAAAATCCGTACATTCGTAACTTTTTTTTAGATTCGTAACTTTTTTTTTTCAATTCGTAACATTTTTTTCAATTCGTAACTTTTTTTTTTTTTTTTTTTCCGATTTGTAATTTTCCGTGTCTCTATTGAACCAAAAAATTCGTACATTCGTAACTTTTTTTTCGATTCGTAACTTTTTTTTTTTTGTTTTTTTCGATTTGTAATTTTCCGTGTCTCTATTGAACAAAAAAATTCGTACATTCGTAACTTTTTTTTCGATTCGTAACTTTTTTTTTTCGATTCGTAACTTTTTTTTTTTCGATTCGTAAATTATTAAAATGTAATAATAGCATACACATTACATCAAATTATGAATTATGCTCCGATTACGAATCTACGAATGTTACGAATGTTACGAATGTACAAATAAATACGAATTTCGGAAACGAAAAAAACTAAACGAAAATAAACAAATTTTTTTGTTGTGCACATGTCTAATACGGATGATGTTTCTCCTCTAACTTTGTGGGAGGCCCATAAATCTGTTATTCGAGGAAATTTTATTCAATTAACATCATCACTTAAGAGAGAGCGTAAACGTATGTTTGCAAAATTAGAATCCGCTTTTAATACATGCCATTCAACCTTTCAATCTACTCTGACCGCTACTAATCATACAAAGTTAGATAAAGCACACCTAGACCTCTTCTTATCAGACTCTGCTGATAAATTAATACGTAAACGCCAACATACCCAATATCTCAAGGCCAACAAACCCGACACGCCTATGGCACGTAGCTTAAAAACACTACAAAAAGTACAAAAAGTCTTCTTTTAGACTGAAGACTACCCGAGGCAGTTATACCAGTAACCCGGTAAAAATACTTGAAATATTTCACTCCAATTTATCTAAACTATACTCCCCTAGCCAAGAATTTGACACATTAAAAGCAGACACCTTGTTTTCAAACACTACGCTTCCTACCCTAGATCAGACACAGAGAGATATCCTTGAGAGCCCTATAATGAACCATGAAGTTCTAAATGCTATAAAACAATTAAAACCCCATAAAAGACCGGGCCCCGATGGGTTTTCGGCACTGTCCTATAAACAATTCTCTCATATTTTAGCACCTATTCTGACCAGAGCCTTTAATTCTATCCTTAAAAACCAATCCTTTCGCACAGAAACGCTTACATCCATTGTGGTGATGATTCCCAAACCCCATTCTGATGTTACATCCTGGACGAACTTCCATCCCATATCCCTCGTAAACCTTGATATCAAGCTATTAGCTAAGATTTTGGCTACTCGCCTTAATAACATTATTGGTCAATTAATACACCGTGATCAAACTGGCTTTATGCCAAAAAGGCAGGCAGGTGACAACATCAGACGCGCTCTTTTACTCATGCACACAGCTAAGACTAGACAAATCCCGTCATGCCTCATTTCCCTAGACATTAGGAAAGCGTTTGACTATGTCACCTGGCCATATATGCATTATATGCTCCAAAAATGGGGATTTGGGAATAATTTCCTAAAATGGATCTCCTCATTGTATGATCATCCTAAAGCATACATTAAGTATGCCGGTTATAAATCACCCATGATGAATATTAGTAGAGGTACAAGACAGGGTTGTCCCTTATCTCCCTTGAGGGAGGAGGTGTCATGGCTTCTGCAAGCCCAGGCTCAGGGAGGCCTCCCCGGTCTGGGGATGTGCAAGCACTCCCTGGGGTAAAAGATCTCTCCAGGGAGGAGCGTCTTTTTCTGGGAACTCAGTTCCAACTTATGGATTGGTCTAAGCCCCAGCCGGGGGAAAATGCTGCTAAATGCCTTAAAAGAAGGACACGGATCCTGGATTTTATTTAGAAGGCTGCCCAGGCCTTTTCAGGATGGATGAAGATCTTGGCTGAGCTGCGTAACCGCAGGGATAGAGCCAGCAGCACGCGAAGAGGTGAATATAAAGAAGCCATAGATGCCCTGAAAGCATATTGCAGAGATCTGTGGGATCTCCTGCTAGGGCTATGCGATCGGGGGTAGCAGGAGCAGGAGTTTCTGGCCGAGATCAAGAGGAGCCTGAGACAAGCGAACGAGATGGGTAGCCAGGCCGCGAGGCGGCGAACGCGCCTACAGTCCTCCAGGCTGGAGGACTCCCAGCAGACGGTGGCATCCCAGGAGATGGCGGTCCCAGAGTCGGGTGAGGTAAAGGGTGCTGTGGAGGAGGTGGCTGCGGACCCCCAGGGTGAAAGCGTGCCCCCACGGGCCCCAGGTACTTCAGCGGAGGGTCCCCGGGAGTCTGCCATTGGTCAGCCTGTGAGAGAGGCTGACCTTGATGCGACCCCGGGTAGGGAACCCGGTGAGGCTGGAGTGGGGCATGGGGGGTATGCGGTAGGTGGGGGAAGCAAGTCACTGAATCCTGTGGTGCGCCTGACAGGCTTACCTAACAAGGAGAAGCAACAGAAGGCCCGTAAGTCAGTCAAGTCAGATGGGACAGATCGTGTACGAGCCAAAATGGCGGCCCCGGCCGCAAGCACGTGTTGTGGGGCGTCCAGCAGCGGTTCAGGATCGGCGGGAACTATGGCCAGAGACACTCTAGAAAGTGCAGTGGCCGCAGGACTTGGTGCGCCATCTTCCCATGAGGGGGATGGTGCTCCTTCTCCACAAACTTTGGACGGACAGGCGTCTCCATATGCCGCAAGGGTGGGGGGCGGGGCTACGGGGCGGGGGCGGAAGGGCGGGAAGCGGCGGTTTCACGGCCAGAAGTGTCCCCCTCGGGTGATTTACGGGTGTCCCCGGGAACTTCCGGTGGGGTCCCCAACCTTGAAGGATCAGGAGGCATGGACGGTTCAGGACTACGGGCAGGGCAGTCCCGCTCGTGGGCGGAGTCTCCCGTGGGGGAGCTTGGTGCGGAATGCCTTGCCCTGAACTTTATCAAGAGGTTGGAGGGCTCTCAGGGATCGGGTCGGGATGTTCCCTTTGTGCCAGATGGGGAGCGGGATGGCTTGGGGGAGAGTGTGGGCGAATCTGTTTTGGGGGATGGTTTGGAGGGTTTAGCGGAGGCAGTGGTGGGCATGGCATCGCCTGCGGCGGTGGAGGATCAGGGGCAGGTTGAGGCTGGGCTGCCTCCTCTAGATGGGGGGAGGGTCCCGATGGATGTGGCTCCATCTGCAGAGCCTATACCTGGCCCATCCCGTCTGCTGGGGGCGGAGCAGGAGGCGGAGCTTCTTACTGCCCTAAAGCAGGGTAGATCTTATGCCCGGGTGGCGGGCATGAGCGTCCCTCTGGCCCCCCTGTACGGCCAGTTTGGAGCCCAGAACTTTTGGGTTCCCCCATCAGAACAGTTTCAAGGGGCGAACCCGTGGTCCAGGGGTACGGGGGGACCAGAGAGACGCCGTAGGAATGTGGTTCAGCTGAAGTGGGAGGGGCCGGGCGAGTGCCCTAGTAGAGGGCAGGTAGTGGATTGGGTGCTGGCTCTGGGCTTCCGGGTTGCAGAGATCTTTGCCCTGATCCACCCGGCTGCATCCCGGGAATATGATGTAAGTTTTACGTCCCCTGTTTACATGGAACTTTTTTTTACATTGTATGAAGTAGTAAAGAGGGCGGAGCCTTGGAAATGTTTTAGAGTTATCCCCATTTCTCGCCAGGAGGAGGTTAAGGCTCTCACTATTTTAGTGAGAAACGAATCCTTGCCTCCAGAAGACATCCAAACGTGGCTGGCGAGATTTGGGGAGCTCCAGGCCCCCCTGAGGAAAAATCTTGACGAACGCGGGGTTTGGACCGGGGCTTGGTCAGCCAGGATCCGGCTCAGACGCGCGGGTAATACCATGGCGCATGTGCCTGGCAGCGCATTTATTGGCCGAGACCGGATCCTGGTGTTTTACCCCGGCCAACCCCGGCGTTGTTTTAAATGTGGGTGCCCCACGCATCTAAGTGCTGAGTGCACTGTTGTTAAGTGTGTTAGGTGCGGCAGTATCGGCCACACTGCAGAGTCATGTAGGCTGATCCGCTGCAACCTGTGCGGTGAGATGGGACACCCATTTAGTAGGTGTCCCAAGGCATTTAGGGGGCAGGCCCCGGGTGGGGGTGGGGGTGAGGGCAGGGCTGATGAGGCAGGTCAGGATCAGGGCCCGGCCAGTGCCGGACCTATGCGCACTGGTGCTGGTGATGGTTCGGGGGCTGGAGGCCCGGGGGTTCCTCTTCCCCAGAGGCCTAAGCAAGGGAGACGCCGGCAGGGGCAGGAAGACCACACTACCGCCCCCTCGGGGGGTGGTCATGCCCCTGGGGGGGAAACCCGGGTCCCTGAAAAGTCCAGTACCACCGTGGGGGTCCCTAAAAAGGGTAATGTTGGCCTGATGCAACCTTCTGTCCCCCCCCTCTCCCTCCCTCCCTTCCGGTTACCCCTCCCTCCCCTTCCTTGACTTCCCGTCTTCCCCCTCTTGTAAACCCCCTCCCCTACCTTTGGTCCCTTATCCCTCTTGTCCCTCTTCTGATGACGAGATGGACACGTCAAGGCCCATCAGGGGGCCTCAGAAGCGCCATAATGCCTCCAGTGGGCGCTCTGAGGAGGAGGAGGGTAACGTGTCCCATAGGAATTCAGGGTGGAGGGAGGTTAAAAATAAGAAGAAAAAAAACAGGAAGAAGTCAGTTTCCGGGCAGGGGGGGGGCTTGGGTGCCCGGTCCGGGGTTGGTGGGGTTGGGGCAGTGAGCTCCAGCCTTCCGGTAAGCTATAGGTATGAGGTCCTGTCAGGAGGGCCTCGGTGTGTAGGGTGTGTTTAGTATGCAGAAGAGAGTACGGTCCAATCTCAAAGGATGGCGGTACCCTCTCCAATTCGCCTTGCGACGATTAATGTCGCAAGCGTGCGATCTGCGGCGGCTCGTTTTGCAGCCTTCGATTTTCTCAGCCGTGTTGAAGCTGACATTTTATTTTTGCAGGAGACCTGGCTGGCATCTGTGGCAGAGATGCATCTAGCAAAGAGGGAGTGGAGGTGCGGGCCCTCCCTCTGGTCTCTTGCGGCTGAGCCCTGCAGTGGAGTTGCGGTCCTTTTTAAGACCGGCCCGGTGGCTTGCCGACGGGTTATTGAGGTGGAGATTGGTAGATGCCTGGTGGTGGACGCCGTCGTGAGGGGGCAATTCCTCAGGCTCATAAATTTCTATGGGCCCCAGAGCAAGGGGGAGAGGAAGGGCCTCCTTGCGGCGGTTAAACCATACCTGTTCACGTCCCAGCAGGTGGTCTTTGGCGGTGACTTCAACATGGTCACTAGGTCAAAGGACCGGGCAGGTGCCTCAGCCCCTCTGGGATACGATAGCATTTTTTTGAATAGTGTAGTAAGGGAGGCTGGGTTGGTGGATGTGCATATCCGGCACTTCCCCAACCTCACGGGTTTCACATTCGCCCGAGGTAGCAGTAGGAGTAGGTTAGATAGGTTTTTTTTAAAGGGGGACTCTTCCTTCGCGGCCCCAGGGCTGCAGGCGGTGGAGTTCTCCGATCACTGTATGGTATCTGTTGCCCTGAATGTTGCCGACACCCCCCAGAGAGGTCGGGGCTTGTGGCGCCTGAATGGGACGCTACTTGAGGACCCTGAGGTCAGGGAAGCCTATGAGGCCTTTTTTACGGATCAAACCTCGCTCCTTGAGAGCGGCTGCCCTCGCCAGGAATGGTGGGAGGTGGTGAAGAAGAGATCTGAGGGTTTCTTTCGTAGGGTCTCTAGGTACCGGGCTGTTTCCAGGTACCGGGCTTACCAGAGGTTGCGTAGGCAGCTGGACCGCCTGGTCTCCTCTGGTGGGCCCCAAGAGCAGATATCCAATCTGAAGCTTCGGATGAAGGAATGTCAGTATGACCGTCTCGCCTCCCTGGTCCTTGAGAGGGATTATGGGAAATGTATCTCCCCAGATCCCTATAAGAACTGTGGGGATGCTGTGAGTGGGAAGGTTATACATGGACTGAAGGATTCCTCTGGGTCTCTGGTGCGGTCCAGGTCAGGGATCCTGGGGGTCGTCAGAGCTCACTTTTCAGACATCCTCCAGAGGAAGCCTTTGGATCAGGAGAAGGCCAGGGCCTTTCTTGATGAGACTCCGCTTGATGTGGAGCCTGACCTCTCCGGCTCTTTGACGGGGTTGATCTCGGTGGCCGAGGTAGAGCGGGCCATTGATTCTCTGTCGCTGAAAAAGTCACCTGGGCCTGATGGGCTCACGGCGGAGTTTTACAAAGCCTTTAAGAGCCTTTTGGCTCCTCATCTGAGGGAGGTGTTCAATGAATGTTTGGCTATGGGCCTGCTCCCTCCCTCGATGAGAAGGTCGGCCTTGATCCTCTTGTCAAAGGGCAAAGATCCGTCCGTGGTGGAGAATTGGCGCCCTATTGCCCTCCTCACCATGGATAGAAAGATACTGGCAAAGATCTTGTTCTGGCGTATGTCCACAGTAGCGGACAAGTTACTTTCCGTGTCCCAGCACTGCGCAGTTTCCGGCCGTAGTACCTTTGGTGCTGTCCTGAGCGTCCGGGAGGCTGTGGAAAGGTGCAGGGCAACGGGCGACGGGAGGTATCTGCTGGCATTAGATCAGGCGAAGGCCTTTGATCGGGTGAACCACGAGTACCTGTGGCTTCTGCTGAGGCGGTACGGTTTGCCCGCCCAGTTCATCATTTGGCTCCAGACTTTGTATAGGAGGGCGGTGAGCTTCCCTCTTGTCAACGGTTGGGTGGGTCCCTCCTTTCCTGTGGGATCTGGGGTCAGGCAGGGTTGCCCACTAAGTCCCCTGCTCTACGTCTTTGCAGTAGACCCCTTTGTGAGAAGGCTTGACTGCGAGCGTCTGGGGGGGTACCGGTGGAGCCCTGCAGTGGTTCAGGTCTGGCAGTGAGGGTAGTGGCCTATGCGGATGACGTTTCGGTAGTGGTGTCTAGCCGAGAGGAGGCCCAGTTTGTGGAAACACAGATTGGGGGCTACTCCGAGGCGTCGGGTTCGCTTGTCAACTGGGATAAGAGTGAAGTTCTCTGGATGGGGAAGGAGGGCGAGCAATTCGCCCTTCCGGACGTGTTCCCCAGCCCCCAGCCAGAGGTAAAGATCTTAGGCATCCATTTTGGCCTGGATGACTATCCCAAACTGAACTGGGAGCGCAGGCTAGTGGGTGCCACTCGGAAGGTGAATGCTTGGAAGGGCTGGAAACTGTCCCTTCGGGAAAGGGTAAGCCTGATCAAGACTTATCTGTTGCCTGAGTTTCTGTATGTCAGCTACGTCTGTCTGTTGCCGGCGTCTCTCTATACGCGGATCTACAGTCTGTTTTTTCTACTTTTGTGGGGAAACAGAATGAATTTGATCAAGAGAGAGGTCACGTACCGGCAGAGGAGGCATGGCGGTTTGGACATGATCAACCCAGTGGTGTTTTTCACTACTGTGTTTGTGAAATTCAACTTGCAGTCCATCTTTGTGGATGTGCCTCTTCTGTGGGAGCGTTCATGTAAGAGCTGGTTTTTGCTGTTCTTGGGTAGCTGGGAGGGAGGGGGGCGTCCAGGTGACCTTCGTAGGTCCCATGGGTACCTCCCTCCCTATGTTCCAACAGCGCTAAAAGTACTAAGGCAGTGGAGGATAACTGCCCTTGAGGTGGGTTCCTTGGGTCGACGTGAGTTGTACTCAAGGGTCATGGCCTCGGACTTTTTGAGACCACTGGCCTTAAGGGACTGCCCGGACAGGGTCCTCAGGGAGGGGTTAGCCCTCTTGAATTCCGCGAGAATTCCGGCGAAGTTCTGGGACCTGGCGTGGAGGGCGTTCCATGGACGCCTATACGTCAGGGCGAACTTGAAAAATCGGAACCTAGATGACAGAGGTTGTCCTCGTCCAGAGTGTGGTGGGGTGCTCGAGACCATGGACCACTTCTTGGTCGAGTGCCCTTTCAACTCGGAGGTTCTGGCGGGGGTTGGGGATGCCATAGGCTATCCCTGCCTCCAGGCCCTGGCCTTTTCGGAGCGGGTGTATGGTGACTTTAGGGTACGCAGTGGGTTTGATTTGTCATCACTGTTTTTAGTTAGTACAGTTTGCCTCTATTACACTTGGCACGCTCGGTGTTTAGTGACCACTAGGGACAAAAGCCTGCCCGTGCATGAGGTGGTGGGTGGTATCTTTCGGGAACTGGTGAAGGTGAGGCATCTTGAAGAGGAGAGGGTTGGGATGGAGAGGAGTGCTAGGTTATGGAGGGGTTTCTCCTTCAGGCCTCCTTGAGGATCCCCCGGCCCTCTCTCCTGAGGTGGTGGTTCTTCCTGTCCTGCACCCCCCGTAGGGCCCTTTTTGTTTTTGTTTTTGTGAACAGAGGGCGTCCCGCTCCACTGCATACTGTACTGCCTTCTGCATTTGGGTGTATAGTGTAGTGTGTTGGTGTGTAGTTGGTGTGGGTTAGAGTGTAGGGGTGGTGGTGTGTGTAGGGGGTGGGGGTGGTGGGTCCATGGGTTGTATATAGTTGTATAGGTTTGTATAATGTATATATTTTTTTGTATATAATGTAAATAGTGTTAGTGTCCCTAGTGACCGGACCGGCCGTATGAGAGGGCCCCTTTGGAGCAGTCTGTTTCCATTGTGCTTCTTTGTTTTTCCAGTTTTCTTTTGAGCCTGAGTGTGGCTATTTTTCTTTATGTATTGTTTTTTTAATGTATGTGTGTTTATCTGCAGCAGTTTTAATAATTTAATAAAATAAATCCCTTATCTCCCTTACTTTTCGCTCTCCTTATTGAACCATTGGCACAACTAATTAGATCAAATCCAGATATTAAAGGTATCGAAATAGGTGGTTACCAACATAAATTATGTCTTTTTGCTAACGATATCCTCATTTTTTTATCTCACCCACATGTATCTGCTCCTAATTTATTAAATATCTTGGATAAATTTGCTACAGTCTCTGGACTCAAAGTTAACCCCACAAAATCAAATGTACTCAATATCTCTTTGGAACAGCGAGACCTCCTACATCTCCAATCCACCCTACCGTTCCACTGGGTCCCCACTCAATTACCTTATTTAGGTGTTCAACTCACAACGTCACTCAAAGACCTATTTAGGGTTAACTATCTCCCTTTACTTAAACAAGTCACTAATTATATGAAGCAATGGTCTACTCTTCCGTTTTCTTGGTTGGGACGGATTAATGCTATAAAAATGTTGATTTTACCAAAATTCTTATATTTGTTCAGGGTTCTACCCATCCCATTACCTGCATACTTCCTCAGAATCATACAACGCAGAGTCCTAGCCTTTATCTGGGGAAAAACTAAACCACGGATACCAAAGGCCACGCTATACCTTAGTAAATTGAAGGGCGGATTAGGCTTACCAAATTTCACATCCTACTATTCCGCTGCACAGCTCTCACTTCTTCCAAAATATCACGCTACTGCTGAAACACCCCTTCGGGTCATAATAGAATCTGTTGAATGTGATCCTATATCTGTTGCCAATATTTTGTGGATCCATCCCAATGATAGATCACATATTTCTAACCCAATTACGAAACATTCCTTATTTATTTGGGATAAATTCGGTAAGCCTTCCAATCTTCAATCTGCACACCACCCTCTCCTCTCATTCCTTGTTAACCCAGCTTTCTACCCGGCCTGGAAATATCCAAAATCATTTTCTGCCTGGTCTACCTCAAATTTAACCCGACTACATCAAGTGTGTAATAACTCCAATATTCTAGAATTTTCATCACTTTGCGATGACCATGGGCTTCCAAGATCTGAAATCTTTCGATATTTACAAATTAAAAATTTCTATACTCCTCTTCTTCAGACTGGTTCAGCGCTTAATCAAATGACTCAATTTGAACGTATTTGTAAGAGTGATCCTCATATCAGAGGTTTAATATCTTTGCTATATCATCAACTTACTACTCTTCCTAATGAAGTTTTACCCTCTTATACTGATAAATGGGCCACAGATATGAACCGTGTTTTCGACACTAATGACTGGTCTAATATATGGTTAGCCACTAAAAGATCCTCTCCGAATTGTTTTGCTTTAGAAACTAATTTTAAAGTTTTAGCTAGATGGTACTTGGTGCCTGCCAGAATTGCTAAATTTATGCCGACATATCCTAATAATTGCTTTAGAGGATGCTCTTCCCCGGGTACCCACTTCCACATTTGGTGGCAGTGTCCAGTAGTCCAAGAATTCTGGGCCAATATTTTTGATATGGCTTCTAAAGCTCTGGAATGCTCTATTCTTCCCGATCCAGCCATGGCCCTTCTTAACCTGAAACCACCATCACTCACCCACTCTCAATTTAAGCTATTTCTCCAGCTTAGCACTGCAGCTAAACAAACCATAGCTAAAGCTTGGAAGTCCAAAACACTAATAGTTGCGGAAGCCAAACACAGAATGGATAGAGCTTTGATCCATGCTAAAATGTCGGCTATAGAGGATAATAGGATTGGTAAATTTACACAGATTTGGCAACCTTGGGTAAAACACTTTTTTTCTTCCGATTTTGACCAGTCATACTATATCTATAACTTTGGTCGTTGACATACCTGCTCTTCCTAATTGCCCCCACTTTACCACAAATTGAACCCAATTGGGGTGGTAAAGTGGTCTGGAGGCAAGTTAATATAATCCTTAGTTATAGTTCTGGGACACTGTTCATATTTATATAATGTTACTACATAAGTATCTTCTACAGTATTCTTCTACCACAAGGTCTCTTACAGTCATAGTCTAGACTGTAAGATACTCATGCTTTGTTTTTCTTTTCTTCACGATGTTTGATTTCAACGATATCCCATATATGACTGTAAATATATGTACTGTATCGTAATGTCTTTCTTTCTGTTTGTTTTTTGTCCTTTTATTAGAAAATAAAAATCTTAAACAAGAATAAAAGTGCAGTACCCTGATACCAAGCCATGTCTGACCTTTCCTTGCCAGGAGATGGTGACCATTATAAGGGTACATTTTCTATAGACAAATCGCTATTTGTTCATGTGAGGGGGGTGTAGCAGTGACAAATATATATATTGTAATGTTTGGGGAATCCAGCAAGGATGCAGGACACAGGCTTTGCAATAAAAGTAATGTTTATTACAGAGGAAGTAAACTGACTTTTACCTATAGATAAGCCTATAATAAGGCTTACCTATAGGTAGTGTAAATATCTCCTAAACGTGCATCGTTTAGGGGATATTTACATTACATGCAGCCAGTGACATCACTGGCACATGCACTCTGAAGGAACAGCCACCCGTGCCATTCCTTCAGAGACTTGTACCATGAACAGCAGATCTGGCCAGTCAAAGACCTTGAGCCGCAAACCCAGAAGCAAGATGGGAGCCCCTAGAGCGCTGACATCGAAGCGCTGGAGCCGCTTTGTTTTTAATGTAAGTTTCACATAATGTGGTAGTATGCGATGCATACTAGCACATTATGACTTAAAAATATAAACCAGCGGTATACAACCGCTTTAACTTAAACAGCTTCACGTCAGCAAATTAACACAACAGAAGATAACAGTCTCACCAACTTGAAGAGTTCAGAACTGCCATTGCAGTTAAATAGTCCCTGACTTTTGGAGGGGGGTAACTTCTCCTGCCAGCAGGTTTCCAACCAGCATACTGACTTGCAGCCTCACAGCTGTACACAAATCCACAGTCTCCAGTCTCATCTATACTCCTCTACCCCATTCCTACAACTTCCTGTCTTTTTTAAACCTACTTCCTCTGGCCAGTGAGTTAACCCTGTTTTTTCCCTTAAAGGGGGCCACAGTCCAAAAAGAGGGGAAATATAGCGTGCTTCCTGTACATATCGCCCCTCTCTGCCCCAACGTCAAGGAGGTGGAGGCAACAGTGTAGCTAAGACAATCCAAAGGACATCTGCATTTTGATAAAGTCTCCCAGGCCTGTGCTCCACTACAAACTTAAATTACTGGAGTGCCAGGAACCAACGGGTAACCCTGGCATTTGTTCTTTTACCTTGTCTAATCTACGTTAAAGGAGCATGGTCTGAAATTAGCTTGAATTTCCTCTCCAAGAGACAATATCTGAGTGATTCTAATGCCGCGTACACACGTTCGGACTTTGTCCGCCGGACCTAGTCCGGCGTATTTGTCGCCGGACTTTCCGAGGGGGGACTTGCCCACACACGCCCGGACTTCTCCGTCGGACAATCCGCTGGAAAAAGTCCACGGGACTTTTGAAAATGAACGGACTTGCCCACACACGGAGCAGTCTGTTCATTTAGAACGTAACTTCAGGTAGACGTAGCTAGCGTAGGCAGTGAATGCCACCACGCTAGCCCCATCACCTGGCATGGATTTAAAGGGACTCCCCACACCGAAAAAACGTGCGGCCCCCCCACCCCAAAGCACCTTGTCCCCATGTTGATGAGGACAAGGGCCTCTTCCCGACAACCCTGGCCGTTGGTTGTCGGGGTCTGCCGGCGGGGGGCTTATCGGAATCTGGGAGCCCCCAGATCCCGGCCCCCCACCCTATGTGAATGAGTATGGGGTACGATGTACCCCTACCCATTCACCTAAGGTGTAAAATGTAAAGTAAAAAAACCACACAATTTTGAAAAAATATTTTATTGCACTGCTCCGGGGGTCTTCTTCCGTCTTGGGGGTCTTCTCGCCGGACTCCTCCGCCATTTACCTAGCTCTTTTACCAAGCGGAGGAGGTCGGCTACCTTCTTCGTCGTCGACGCCGTCGTCTGGGGGTCTCGATCCACCTTCGGGGGTCTTCCGGGGTCTCTTCTGTTCTTGCCGCGGTCGTCGTTTTCCGCGCCGCCGGCGCCGCCTTCTTCTTCTTCCGATGTTGACCCGTCGCTGTCTCTGGCCGGAATGCCAGAGCCGCGCTGTGCTGGGACTTATATAGGGACAAGGGGACAGGGTCACATGCTCATGTCACATGGTGACCCCGGCCCCCTGTGATGTCACAGTCCCAGCATCCTCCGGGACTGTGACATCACAAGGGGGCGGGGTCACCATGTGACATGAGCATGTGACCCTGTCCCCTTGTCCCTATACAAGTCCCAGCACAGCACGGCTCTGGCATTCCGGCCAGAGACAGCGACGGGTCAACATCGGAAGAAGAAGAAGAAGACGACGGCGCCCTGCTGTCCTGCTGTCCACCTGCTGCTAAATCAGCTATCCTAGTGATCTCACTCCTGTTCCCTGCTTGGCTCAATGCTTTCTCTGAGTGCCTGTGCTGGCTGCCCTTCATCCCAGATCCATTAAATCCAGTGTACTTCTGTCTCCAGACTACAGGATGTTCGGGGAAGCCATGTATTCTGAACATGCAAGCCGGTTGGAAACCTCAGCTGATCTATCCAGCATCATTCCAGTTCCTGACCTGATGTTCTGCCTGAATCACTGCGTCTACAACTCTTGCCAAAAGCTCTGCAAGCAACACTTACAGGCACTTGTGTTGCGCCTGACCCTAGCCACCATCTGTTCCACTCTCAGTGGGGCCTGGGCTGGAGATACAAAGAGGCCGACCTCGTCATTTTAGTCTCTTACCAGGTATGTGACAGCTGGTAGCATGGAGCAGTGGTCTCGATGGACTGGAGAGTAGCTGCAATAGCACACGCCAGGAGCGTCCAGAGCTCTAACACATGCCACTGTCAGTGTGTCCACAGGCTGGTAGAACAGGTGGGGGTGGGCCGCAACATGTTTCTGAGGCCCCGCCTTCTTCATTAGGCTGTTTTCAGAATAAATTGAGGTTTATGTTTGACATATACTGATCTGGCACCCTCCTTTTTTGTTTACAAAATGGATATTTGTTTAATAATTCTTTACATCACTCTATTTCAGACTCTTCACTATCATCACAAACGTCTTAACGTAGCACTAAAGCCACGTACACATGATCTGACTTTTCGGCTGGATTGTCCGGCGGACTTAGTCTGCCGGACAATCCGCCGGACTTTCCAGCGGAGGTCCGCCGGACTTTCCAAATGTGTGGACTTGCCCACACACGCCCGGACTTTTCCGGCGGACAATCTGCCGGAGTTTTGGCGAAAGTCTGCGGGACTTTTGAAATGAACGGACTTGCCCACACAGTCATCCTCCGGGACTGTGACATCATAAGGGGGCGGGGTCACCATGTGACATGAGTCGGTGGCCCCACCCCTTATCCCTATATAACTGGCAGCGCAACACGTCTGAGCCATTAGAAGAGGAGTCAGCGACAAGTCAACATCGGAAGAAAAAAGAAGAACAAGAAGCAGAAGGTGGCGACGGCGACAGAAGCCCCGGGCCACCGCACGTAAAAGAGCTGGAAGAAGAAAGCGGAGGCCCGGCAAGAAGAACAGAAGAGCGGGACAAGACCCCCGAAGTCGGAACGAGACCCCCAGACGGCGGCGGCAACGAAGGAGAAAGCCGGGCTCCTCCGCTAGTAAAAGAGCTAGCAGAAGATAGCGGAGGAGTCCGGCGAGAAGACCTCCCAAGATGGAAGAAGACCCCCGGAGCTGTGCAATAAAGTATTTTAAAAAATTGTGTCGTTTTTTTATTACACTTTTTACATCGTACCCCATACTCATTCACATAGGGTGGGGGGCGGTATCTGGGGGCCCCCTTATTAAAGGGGGCTCCCGGATTCCGATAAGCCCCCTGCCCGCAGACCCCGACAACCAACGGCCAGGGTTGTCTGGAAGAGGCCCTTGTCTTCATCAACATGGGGACAAGGTGCTTTGGGGTGGGGGGGCCGCAGGGCCCCCCTTTCCCCAGGGCACCCCCCATGTTGAGGGCACGCGCTCAGGATGGGGGGGCCCTTGCTCGTCCTCACCCCCTTTCCTGACCGGCCGGGCTGCGTGCTCAGATAAGGGTCTGATATGGATTTGGGGGGACCCCCACGCCGTTTTTTCGGAGTAGGGATTCCCCTTTAAATCCATACCAGGTGACGGGGCTAGCGAGGTGGCATTGACTTCCTTCGCTAGTCCCGTCTACCTGGAGTCACGTTCTAAATGAACAAACTTTCCTCCGTGTGTGAGGCAAGTCCGTTCATTTCAAAAGTCCGGCCTAGCACATAGGCGGCGGGATTGTCCTCCGGACTGCCGAGTCCGGCAGACAATTTTACGTCAAAACTTAAAACTAGATCCGCCGGACTTTTGGGAATAAAAAGTCCGCCAGAGCCACACACGGTCGGAATGTCCAGCGGACAATTCCGCCGGAAAGTCAGATTGTGTGTACGCGGCATAAGAATAAAAGTAAAAATCTTCAAAAAAGGCACCAAATACTTTGCACTAATACCCCTATACAACCAATACCAACAGGGAATTTTGGTGCCTCATTACAGATAGGAATGGGTGGACGGTTCGGGCCGAACTTTCGCTGTTCAGATGTTCAGCGAACAGCCGAAAAAAAGGGGTCCTTCGACTGTTTGTTTGGCCCCCAAACCGACCGCAATGTCGAAAGCTTCAGCCAATTAGGGCACAGGGCACTGTCAGAGTCATGATTGGACACTGTCATCATGACTTTATCCAATCATGGCACATTCACACCACACAGTTTAAAAGTATTCTTACAATGGCAGCCATTTTCAGTATGATTTCGGGATGGAGAGAGATAGAACAGGGCTCTGTTTAGTGCTATTAGGTAGTAAGTGTGCTCTACTGTGCTATTTTGCTTCAATTGTCAGTGTAGAATATTAGTTTAGTGTCAGTCTAGGGATAGTGTGAGTGTAGTGAGGAGGACCATCATTCAGCTGTACATAGTGTGCAGCTAGCGTTTCACTGAGTTTGTGTGCAGCTAGAGTTTCACAGCTCAGATAGTTTTACTGTAGTGTAGTGAGACCGTGTCATTCATAAGAACATTAGTGTAGAGTAAGGACAGCTCAGATAGTTTCAGTGTAGTGTAGTGAGACCGTGTCAGTAGTCTTTACATTAGTGTATAGCTAGAGTAGGGCAGTTCAGATATCGTCAGTGTAGTGACGGTTGAACACCTTCTATTTAAATGCGTTTCTGCCAGTTTAACACCATATAGTTGTGTGTGCGTTACTGCCAGTTTAACACCATATAGTTCTGTGTGTGTTACTGCCAGTTTAACGCCATATAGTTTTGCGTGCGTTACTGCCAGTTTAACGCCATTTACTTCTGTGTGCGTTATACTGCCAGTTTAACGCAATAGAGTACTGTGTGCATTACTGCCAGCTTAACGCCATATAGTTCTGTGTGTGTTACTGCCAGTTTAACGCCATATAGTTTTGTGTGTTACTGCCAGGTTAACGCCATTTACTTAAAAAAATACAGTCCAGCATCTATATACAAGCTTTTCAAAGTTGTTGGCTCTCCAACTTCTGCCTTTCAGCCTGGTGGATTCTGCCCCCTTCCGTGAATTCACACAATGGGCTGTACCACAATGGCCGGTTCCCAGTCGCTACTACTTTTCACGTAAGGCTGTTGCATCTCTCTACCATCACATGGAAGGGAATGTTCTGGCATCATTGGGCAAGGCAGTGAGCCATAAAATTCACCTTACTGCTCACACATGGTCCAGCAAGCATGGACAGGGATGATATATATAGTTCACAGCACAATGGGTAACGCTGCTTGCAACTCAAAAGGATGCAGGACAGGGCTCAGTGCTGCAGCTTGTTGTGCCCCCACATCTCCATACAGCTAGTGGTGATGATGCCAGACCGGTGATCTCTACCCCCTCCTTCTCCTCCTCCGCCACCTCCATGCCCTCCTCTGCAGAATTGTCCTATGAACATCAGGTACCCCCTAAGCATTCAAAGGGCTATTCCCAGAGTCAGGCTAAAAGGTGCCATGCAGTGCTTCAGCTCGTGTGTTTAGGGCACAGGAATCACACCGGAGCAGAAATTCTTGCAGCTCTGCAAGGACAGGCCCAGAGGTGGTTCATACCATGCCAACTGGAGCCAGGAACGGTGGTGTGTGATAATGGCTCAAACCTCTTGACCGCTCTTAGACAGGGAAAGTTGACACATGTGCCATGCCTGGCACATGTCCTCAATTTGGTGGTGCAGCGTTTCCTAAATACGTACCCAGGGTTGCAAGATGTGCTAAAGCTGGCCAGGAGAGTCTGTAGCCAGGTGGTCATACACAGCCAGTGCTCGGTTGGCTGAAATTCAGCGGGAAATCCACCTGCCTGTAAACTGCCTGATTTGTGACATGCCCACCAGGTGGAACTTGACTTTGTCAATGCTGCAGCGGCTATAAATGCAGCAGAGGGCTGTCAATGAGTACCTGTGCGAATACGGCACGACGATAGGCTCAGGCCGCCCAGACTTTTTTTTCCCATGCCAATGGCTGATCATTAAGGATGCATGCACTGTATTGTCACCATTTGAGAAGGCCACAAGGATGGTGAGCCATGGCAGGGCATGCATCAGTGACACAATCCCTGCTGAAGCAGACTCTACCTGGCATTATGAACAGGACACTGGAGACACACAGGAGATAGGGGAGGAGGATAAAGAGGAGGATTCTGGTACTTTCAGGCTTTGAAGAAGAGGAAGACATGCGTCAATCTGAAAGCGATGGCTTTCCAACCCCAGGACCCTTGGGAGTAGTACGTGGCTGGAAGGAGGAAGTTCCAGATGCTTTCATCATGAGTGACTCTGAGGAGTTTGCTTCTCAAGCCTCTCAGAACAGGCATTCAGTGCTGCAGGAGGTTTCAATACTGATCATAGATTGTGTCTGTTCACATGCTCTGTGGACCGTTTGACCTTTAAAAAAATGAATCAGTGCTGGATTACCAGCTATGAAGCCCCTGATGCCGATGTCACTGATTAAGTCTTTTTGGGATGTGGAATCTTTGCAGGATTTTGAGGCTGCCTAGCTTTGAGGGTGTTCAATCATTTAATCTGGAAAAATGTTTTTGGTATAGGTTTCATGGGCACAATTAAAGTGCCCCCCCCCCCCCCCCAGGCACCATATTGGAAGGAATTTTTCATGTTTAGGCTTTTACTTTAAAAATAAAAAAATCACTGCTCATTTAAATATGACGTTTTGCACAAACTCTTTTTTTTATTGATACATGTCCCCAGGGCAGGACCCAAACCCCTATAACCATAAGCCTTCAACATGGGCACTAGGAATTTTTCACGTTCGAATCCCATTGACTTTAATGGGGTTCGTTATTCGGGTTCTGAACTTTCGCAGTGTTCGGAAGTTCTGGTGCAAACCAAACAAGGGTCCATTCGGCCCATCCCTAATTACGGAGGCCTTTAAGTAATTTTTAATCTTTTGTCAATAAAGTGTATATTTTACAACATTTTCTTTTATTACATTTGATATCACAAGTTCCCTCTTTTTTAAAATTATGCTATTTTCCTTGGTCTACTTAACCTTGCATTTATTTTATTTTTAATGTGCAAAAAATGTGTAATGGTAGAGTGAAATAGCACGTAGTTACTTGAAT
Organism: Lithobates sylvaticus; assembly: GCA_028564925.1. Taxonomy (NCBI): domain Eukaryota; kingdom Metazoa; phylum Chordata; class Amphibia; order Anura; family Ranidae; genus Lithobates; species Lithobates sylvaticus. Next base: position 200,083,334 of record CM053027.1, on the reverse strand, counting down.
TGGACAGACCGTCCTGCCCCAAAGCGTCACCCCCACTCTCACTTGCCCCCCTTTCCTGGCCTGCCAGACTGCATGCTTGGATAAGGGTCTGGTATGGATTTTGGGGGGGGACCCCATGCCATTATTTTTTTTATTTTGGCATGGGGGTTCTCCTCAAAAGCCATACCAAACCCGAAAGAGCCTAGTTTGGATAGGGGGATGTCCAAAATGTTTTTTTTTTCTCCTTTTTTTTATTGCCAGCAATGTTTTTTTTTTTACATTCAGCTGTCAGTGGGGAACCCCTCTGACAACTGATGAGTCATCTGTTGTTAAGGACACAGCGGACAGCTTCCCGGCCCACTCCTTAACAGCAAACTATTGTTAAAGAAACTTGCATCTGAACTGTATCTGAATTCGTAGCTGAACCGCTGAACAGCTGCTTTGGAAATTCACAGTATAAACGAAGGGGAAATTCGCACTGGACATGTGTGAATGGAGCCTTAGTGTTTACAACTACTTTAACTTTGCCTTGACTATACTTGGGAATTATTTGCTAAGTGAGTTTTCTCCTTTTTTTCCGCCATATTCACTAGGAGAGTAAATCTGGGAGAAAATTAATAATAAACACTGTTGATCCCTTTCTACTTTAGTTCAAATGCAACAACATAAACATGTTAAGTATACAAGGATAGTAACCGAGAGAATAAAATATTAACAATAAATTAAAGCAACTAAACATTTTAGTGGCAGAGGGTGGACTAGATTGAGATTAATTTGTAGTCTAGGCCCCACATGTCCAGCAACCATGGGGTCATCTGTGAGGAGATGCCACAGCTTCTGTAGGATGGTGTGCAATTGGACATATTGCTTAGAATATTATAGGATCACCAGTCTTTTCAGGTTGAGATCTTCTAATGGTCTCAAACACCAGCATGTTTCATGATTTATTTTTTTACAAGCTTTTTAGAGTGCTTTTTTCAGTATATTTTTTGCTTTTAACCTCTTTGTAGAAGATGATCATGTAGTAGCTTGGCTTGCTTCATAAAATCCTTCTCTCTGTTCAACTGAGGCAAAACTCAGGTACTGACCATAGGAAGTACTCCTCTATAAACAATCAGGATGGGCACTAGTTGCGTGTAATATAGCATTTGCTTCTGTCCTCTTTCTATAAGGATCGGATAATACAGTACCATCATCCCAGACAGCTAATCAGATATTCAAGAACGTTGCCCTTTTCCAGGTCACACTGTATCATACATTTTTAATTATACGTATTTTACATGATGTAAGCTATGAAGCCATCCAATTCCTGTCTGGTACCAGCTCAGATTAAAAAAATATCATCGATGTATCTGTGCCACATAAGTATGTGGCACAGGTACTTCAACAAGAGGCACAGGTACTTCTCCTCTCCCAGCCCCCCACAAATTGGTGTAAGAAGGATCACAAGATGTGCCTATTGCCACCCTCTACACCTGGAGGAAGGGAGATTCACCAAAAGAAACAAAAAAAATTATGGCATGGGTATATCATAATAATTTCAAAATAAAAATATTGTATGGTGTGTGGGACCCAGGGGGAATCGAGATATATAAAGATTTCACATATATAGTGACCAGCCGTGCACCTGGCGAAAAATGGATGCTCTCTATAGTTCTTAACATATCACAGGTGTCCTGTATGTAAGAAAGAAAAGAGAGGACATGGGGGCAAAGATGATCTATCTACCCCTCTACTAGCTTGTTCTGTAAGGCTTCCTATCCCAGAGACAATAGGACTTCCCAGAGGGTCCTGAAGATTTTTTTACAATTTTGGTTTGTCGGGGAATGCAGGGATGTTGAACATAAATAAATTCAAATAGGTCCTTGTTAATAGTACATTGATGATAGGTCTCTCTGATAATACTATAAAAAAATATAAAATTCTTATTGATATTTTGTTAGTAATGATGTATCTATGTGCCTGTACCAATCACATGTGTTGACAACCCTGGTGATCCATCAGCACCACATACCCCACCCTCTTTATCAGATGCTTGATGGTTATTCACCAATTGTTTTTTAAAACTTTAGGAGCCTTGTATTGAGCAGACATCAAGTTATTGGGCGCTCCCTCTAAGTTTCCCTATATCATAAACAGTTTTTACAGAAAGGTCAAAATATGACCATTAGTTTGTAAACAAGGAAAGGTCTTTTTATATTTAGGCAGTGTGACAAACAGCCTCTGTCAATTGTGAATGGAGTGCATCTGCTGCATAGGATTTTGCGGTTCATGAGGAAAATAGGTGGCAGTGGAAGGTTTGTAGCAGGATGCTGGTGGTTAATCACTAACCACACCTTGTTCCTCACCTGGGCAATAATTTGTCTTTCCCTGTGTTAATAGGTGGCTGCTGGGAATAGACACAGGCAGACTGGGAGTTAACATGTCTGCAGGTCTGAGGCAAACCCAGTGAGGTCTATTTATTAGCCAAAAGGCTTAATAACTGTTTTCTGATGGACTTTTCTTTTGGTCGGTGATGCTTACCCCTGTGAGGGAATCTTCTTGCTTTGCTGTAAACGCTGACCAATAAACATGGGCAGGAAGCCCTTAAATCTACATTGGGCATGGAATACTTTTCTGCAAGCTCTCCACTTGAAGATGAACCCCCAGCAGATATTGTGGTGGTAGTGAATAACCACATCATGCGATCCAAAATCAAGGGACTCAGAATGATTCTTATCCCACAACTCAATGAGATCACATAGGGCCCTGAAATTATTTATTGAAAAGTTCTTCCAAATGTCCAAATCCTCTTTAGTGAGTCTAGATGGGTGTTGTTCCTTATCATATAAGACCTTCAAGGTAAGCTTTCTCACAGATAAAGAATATCTTTAATGCCCTCAAATTGGTCTAAAATACTATAGGGACAGAAACCCCAATTGTAATACAGCTACCTCATCTCTAGTTAGGACATGGAAAGATGTATTAATCATTTGAAGTTCATCATGCTCTATGTTCTCTTTAATAAAAAAAAAAAAAGAGTCAAATTTACCCATCTTATTTTGCTCCTAATTGAAGAGAGCTCTGGAGGTGGAGTATAAGCAAAAACTTTGGGTATCGTAACGGTGTCCAAAATAGTGCCACAATTATTTATTCCCTATATGTATGTGAACATTGTGAGCTGCTGTCATCAATAAGCATCACCCCAATAAAACCTTTACTAGCTGCTACCAGTAATCTGCACTCCTATACAAGAGTGCAATATAATAATATTTTAAAGTGGTATAGGGCTTATTAGATGATGCATATAACAATATATTACTGCACCAAATAAACATAAACTGTGCTTATAACAATGTATTACTGCACCAGATAAATATAAACCTGATTATAATATGAAATTAAATTAAATATGAGGATTCCAAATAAAAGTCGTTATTCAAAATTATAAGCAGCTTTTTGTCGGAAAATGCGACCGTATGTATGCTCCATTGGTCTTTTGCTGGCGGAATTCCAGCCAGCAAAAGATTGAGAGCATGTTCTCTATTTTTTGGTCTGGAAAAGTTCCTATCCGAAAATGCGATCGTCTGTATGCAATTCGGACACGCAAAAAATCATGCATGCTTGGAAACAATTTGATGCATGCTCAGAAGCATTGAACTTCATTTTCTCGGCTCTTCGTAGTGTTGTACGTCACCTTGTTCTTGACGGAAAAAACATCCAAGATTTTTCGGATGGAAATTTCGATCGTGTGTACAAGGCATAAAAGAATAGTAGGGTTTAGGGATATCCCCCAGGAAATTCCCATCTGGAATAATCCAGCATTTGAGCTGCTGAGAGAAAATACAGATGGAAACTTCTGGAAACAGAAAGGTGCGATTGTATTAGAGCAGTTGTATAAACATGGAACTATGCGAACATTTGAATACCTGAATAAACAACATGATTTAGCACAAAAATACTTTTATACATATTTTAAATTAAGACATGCCTTGCAGGTGCAATGTGGCAAGCAGAATCTTAAGACAAGAAAATAAGTCACAGGGGTCGAAGGGACTAATATCAATATTGTACTAATTTCTATTACAAGCTAAAATAGGCAGAGAACCATTGAAATTAAGAGATAAATGGCAGGTTTTGATCCCAGAAATGACAATAGATAATAACAAGATGACACAATTGTATATAATGCACCAGATATAGCTTAGCCCTATTAGACTATACAAAATGTGTAGAAGACCAACATTAAAATGTTTGCAATGTCATCAAGATGAAGCGGATTTCTGCCATTGGTTTTGGTCACATAGAGAGGTAATGGGATATTAAAAGACCAGTGCCTTGTACCCCTGAAGTATGTGTGTTGGGGGTGTTGAATGATGAAGAATGGTCAAGACATGTAAAGATCTTTTTGCAAAAAAACACTTTTTCAGGCTTGAAAGCAAATTGCTAAGAGATGGATGCAAGTTATGACTCCTATCAGAGAATGGATGAATGCAGTTAATCATATGATAGCATATGACAAAGTTATGTATGAAAGTAGTGAAAACCTACAGAAATAACAAATGTAATATCTATTATTATGTATGTTTTTTTGTATGCAATAAAAAAAGGGGCTCTTTAGTGATCAACATTGTTCGGAGGAGACTGCTATCACAGAGCACAACGCCAACTCAAGGATCTTGGCAAGCAAGGATAAGTTAGATATTGGGCAAAAGTTGTTTAAACTGTCCAAAGCCATGTTGTGTTTTTTTGGTACCGGGTGATGGTGGCAGTATTGAGGATTGTTGTGACAAAACTGATTCTAAGGGAGTCAATTATGATATTGTGAATAATGGGGCATAGAGAACTAAAACAGGATTTAAATAAATGGGTGGTGTAACCTGGGGGACAGGTAGCAGGTACAAAGCTCACGGGGATGGGCTGTTTAGTAAGGCACAGATACCAAATCCACATGAGGTAGTGAAAACAGTGCTGGGTTTATTTGATCTAAATACAAGTCCATACACAGGTGCTGCACAGTCTTCCAGAAAACACATCAAAACAGAAATAACCAAACAAAAAGTCCTAGCCGTGTCTCGGCTCTAACTATAACATACACCGTCTCTAACTATCAAGCTGAGCAAGCCTACCGCTTGTCAGCTTCTGTAAAGAGTTTTTAAAGGGTTTTACCAACCTTTTGGCTCCTCACAAACCATCCCTGTTTGTGTGTCCCAGGCAGAGAGCAAAGGCTGTTTGCTCAGGTGAGCTTAAATTAGCCTGGAGAGGAGGACTAAGATCCGAACTGGATCATGTCTCAGAGACCTCTGAATGTATATGAGAGGAGCCTGGGAGATGTATAAACCCCGAACAAGACTTCTCCTGGCTCTCTCTGGGACGCTCTGCTACATATCCTCCCCCCTTGTTTCAACCCCAGGGTTGGAACACCTGTGGCCCAACAGGAGTGAACACGGGACAGGGCATCTACATTCGCCATCTCCACACCTGGCCTGTGTTTTACGGTGAAGGAGTAATCCTGTAGAGCCAAAAACCACCGGTTCACCCGTCTATTAGTCTCCTTCTTTTGGGCCATCCATTTCAGGGGAGCATGGTCAGTTATCAAGTCAAGCTGGCGCCCTAACAAATAGTACCTGAGCGCGTCCAGGGCCCATTTTATGGCTAAACATTCTTTTTCAATGACTGCATACTTTTTCTCATGGTCATTGAGCTTTCTGCTTAGGTATACGACAGGGTGTTCTTCCCCATTGTATACCTGTGACAGTACCGCCCCGATACCAACATCAGACGCATCCGTCTGAACCAAAAACTCTCTGGAGAAATCGGGAGAGTACAGTACTGGCTGTGCACACAGAGAGTTCTTCAGGACCTGGAAAGACTCCTCTGCTACTGGGGACCATTTCACCATTACAGAGTCTTTCCCTTTCGTAAGGTCTGTCAGAGGGGCAGCTATAGTTGCAAAATTTGGGATAAATCTTCTATAATACCCCGCAATACCAAGAAAGGCCCTGACCTGCTTTTTGTTTGCAGGGCGTGGCCATTCCTGGATGGCTGCTATTTTACTCACTTGTGGTTTTATGACACCACGGCCAATAGTGTAGCCCAAATACTTGGCTTCCTCTAGACCAATGGCACATTTTTTTGGATTTGCCGTAAAACCTTCTTTGAAGAGGGAATCCAGAACAGCCTGGACACGAGGCAAGTGAGACTCCCAGTCAGTACTATGTACCACTATGTCATCTAGATAGGCTGCTGCATATCGTCGGTGGGGTTTTAGGGTCCTGTCCATGGCCCTCTGAAATGTCGCGGGGGCATTTTGCAACCCAAAAGGCATTTTTTTATATTGAAAGGAACCGTCTGGGGTCACGAACGCAGTCTTCTCTTTGGCGCTACCAGTTAGGGGTATTTGCCAATACCCTTTTGTCAAGTCCAAAGTGGTAAGATAGCGAGCCTTGCCAAGTCGGTCTATAAGTTCGTCTACTCTGGGCATTGGGTATGTGTCAAACTTTGTCACCGCATTAAGCTTCCTGAAGTCGTTACAGAACCTCCAAGTGCCATCCGGTTTTGGGACTAACACGATGGGGCTAGACCAGTCACTATTGGATTCCTCAATGACATCTAGCTCCAACATTTTTTTAACTTCCTTGCTGATGTCCTTTCTCCTCGCTTCAGGAATTCGGTAAGGTTTGAGCTTGACACGTACCCCAGGTTCAGTAACAATATCATGCTGAACTGCTGAAGTGGTGCCAGGTAACTCTGAAAACTTCTCTCTATTCCTTATCAGGAATTCTCTAGTGTCCTGTTTTTGGGAATATGAGAGGGTGTCTGGAATCGTGACCTCAGGGATGAGAGGGGACTCAGTACCCGTAGGCGTTACTGGGAGAGGCCTCGCAGTTAACGCCATTCTATCCTTCCAGGGTTTTAACAGGTTTATATGGTAAACCTGTTCGGGCTTCCTTTTTCCTGGTTGATAAACCTTGTAGTTGACCTCCCCAACTCTCTCAATTACTTCAAAGGGACCCTGCCACTTAGCCAGGAACTTGCTCTCAACAGTGGGAACTAACACCAGGACCCTGTCACCAGGTGAGAAAACACGGAGTTGGGCCCCCCTGTTATATATTCTCTGTTGGGCTGCCTGGGCCTGCAGTAAGTGTTCTTTTACCACTGGCATGATTGCTGCAATCCTCTCCTGCATTTGGGCAATATGCTCAATGACACTTTTATGGGGTGTCTGTTCTCCCTCCCAAGTTTCTTTGGCTATGTCTAAGAGTCCCCGAGGGTGTCTCCCATAAAGCAACTCAAATGGGGAGTACCCTGTAGAGGACTGGGGAACCTCCCTGATGGCAAACATCAAGTATGGTATCAGGAAGTCCCAGTTTTTCCCATCCTTGTCCACAACCTTTTTTAACATGCTTTTTAACGTCTTATTGAAGCGTTCCACTAAGCCATCCGTTTGAGGATGATACACTGAGGTTCGCAGCTGCGTCACTTTAAATAACTTGCAGAGCTCCCTAGTTATTTGCGACATAAAAGGGGTGCCCTGGTCTGTAAGGATTTCTTTCGGGATGCCAACCCGACTGAACACCATAAACAGTTCTTTGGCAATGTTTTTAGCAGACGCGGCCCGTAAGGGAACTGCTTCAGGGTAACGGGTAGCATAATCCATGATTACGAGGATATGCTGATGACCCCGGGCAGACTTGGGAAGTCCATGGCAATCCTCTCAAAGGGCACTTCAATGATAGGTAAGGGCACTAAAGGACTTCGGAAGTGGGATAGTGGGGCTGACATCTGACACACAGGACAGGATTGACAATAATTCTTAACATCTTTCTGTATCCCGGGCCAGTAAAACCTGCGCAACACCCTTTCAGTCGTTTTTTCAACCCCTAAATGGCCTCCTAGCAAGTGCCCATGGGCAAGTTCTAACACCAGCCGTCTGTATGGCTTAGGGACCACCAACTGTTCAACCACTTCATCATTCATTTTACATACACGATACAGTAAATCCTCATTGCTGCTGAAATAAGGAAAACAGGGCCTGTCCCCGGGTTCGACAGGTACACCATTAATCACTATTACATTTTCCCAGGCCCTGGAAAGGGTATGGTCTTTTCTCTGCTCAGTACCAAAATTTTCCTTATGCACATTAAGGTCATCAAACTCTAACATAGGCTCGGGGTCAGCAGACGGCTGTCCGGCTCTACTGGTAGTGGGGACTTCCTTAGGGTCCTCCAGCTCTCCTGCCATAACCGATAGAGGAAAAGCCGGGGAGCCCTGCGAAGAGTCCCCTGAAACCACATTGTCAGTAGTGGCCAGGAATTCTGGCCCTGCGACTGAGTCAGGTACTGCGACCGAGTTGGGATGATCCCACAGTTCCCAAAACTTAGGGAAGTCCCTACCAATGATGGCCTCATGCACCAAGTGGGGAACAAGTCCAACCGCATGGGTCACTGTACCTAAACCAGTTTTAAACTGAACAGTTGTTACAGGATACTCCCGGGTATCCCCATGTATACAGATCACAGCAACATTTTTAGCATGATACTTCACAGGTTCAATCATTTCCGCTGTAACCAAAGTCACTAGACTTCCAGAGTCCAGCAAGGCTGTAATAGGCTTATCATTCACAGTCATTTGGCACATTGGTTTTCTCATATTTGGGGTTGCAGTGCATGAAACCGCTGCAAACATAGACTGCCTTCTAATAGATAAATCACACTGCATTGGTTCATCTGTCAATGGACAATTTGCCGCAACATGTCCCATTTCTTGGCAACGAAAACACCTGACGTTTCCCCAGTTTGGTTTGCTGACAGGCACTGGCTTCCCTTGTTTGGGATGCCAAGCTTCAGTCCTGGCACCAAAAATCCTCCCCCCTATTTCCTTGCCATGCTTACCACCCACTTCCCCTGGAACAGTCTTACCGGTTGCCTGGGGAGACCGTGGCTTTGGGTGGAAAGTCCGTGCGGCTGTAGGGGTGGTGACCAGGTTCTTTGCAGCAAAATATCTTTCAACAAGTTCCACCAGGTGGTTCGCCGAATTGGGGTCTCCCTGACTCACCCACTCCTGCAGGGGAATTGGTAGTGACCTCAAGAACTGGTCCATGACCACACGCTCCACTATTTGTGACCCAGACAGGGACTCCGGCTGTAGCCATTTCCTCACCAGGTGAATTAGGTCGAACATCTGCGATCTTGGGGGCTTCTTGTCTTGGAAGAACCAGCTGTGGACCCGCTGTGCTCGAACTGCCAAAGTGACACCAAGTCGTGCCAGTATTTCCTGTTTGACCTTTTCATAGTCTGCTGCTTCTGCTGACTCCAAATCATAGTAGGCCTTCTGCGATTCCCCAGTAAGCAACGGGGCGACCAGTCCTGCCCACTGGGTTTTAGGCCAACCTTCCCTCTCAGCGGTCCGTTCAAACGTTAGCAGAAAGGCCTCTGGATCATCATCTGTAGTCATCTTAGACAAAAAACAAGCCACATGGATGGCTGAAGGCTTGTCTCCAACATTATCAACGTTAGCAGGTGACCACTGTGCTATTGTCTCCACAACCTCAGACAAGGTTTTCCTATCTGCTTTTGCATCAGTGGCTAGCTGTTCAAACAGCCTCTGCGTTTGTTCCTGTGCGATAGCATTAGCTTGCTGTTGTGCGGCGTGGAGTGCAGCACTAGCTTGCTGTTGTGCCGCGTGGAGTGCAGCGTTTGTTTTCTGCTGTTCAGCGTGGAGTGCAGCGCTTGTTTTCTGCTGTAAAGCGTTTGCTTGCTGTAGTGCAGCATTTGTTTTCTGCTGTTCAGCGTTTGTTTTCTGCAGTGCAGCGTTTGTTTGCTGTTGCGCAGCGTTGGATATCATCAATTGTTTTAGGATTTCCTCCATGTTTAGTCACTCTAGGTACTGGCCTTTTAAGTAGTAACTTACTACAGCTGCCCGCTGAAATCCACCATATGTAACCTGGGGGACAGGTAGCAGGTACAAAGCTCACGGGGATGGGCTGTTTAGTAAGGCACAGATACCAAATCCACATGAGGTAGTGAAAACAGTGCTGGGTTTATTTGATCTAAATACAAGTCCATACACAGGTGCTGCACAGTCTTCCAGAAAACACATCAAAACAGAAATAACCAAACAAAAAGTCCTAGCCGTGTCTCGGCTCTAACTATAACATACACCGTCTCTAACTATCAAGCTGAGCAAGCCTACCGCTTGTCAGCTTCTGTAAAGAGTTTTTAAAGGGTTTTACCAACCTTTTGGCTCCTCACAAACCATCCCTGTTTGTGTGTCCCAGGCAGAGAGCAAAGGCTGTTTGCTCAGGTGAGCTTAAATTAGCCTGGAGAGGAGGACTAAGATCCGAACTGGATCATGTCTCAGAGACCTCTGAATGTATATGAGAGGAGCCTGGGAGATGTATAAACCCCGAACAAGACTTCTCCTGGCTCTCTCTGGGACGCTCTGCTACAGTGGGAAAAGGATCAAGTATGCAGGTGAAAGATTTCATATTAGAGAGACCAATTTAATTAGGGATGCAAAATCAAGTAGAGAGAAGTGTAAGAGAAAAGAGCCAGTAAAACTGGGTGGGTCAGAACGTGATGTGAAAGAAATATGTGGTGTGGTAAGAATTTGATGCCTTATTTTGTAAATTTTTGAGGAGAAAAAAGCTAGGAATGTGTTACAGATCTGTGCTGAAGCTGGTAATGTGGAGGGGCAGCAAGGTTTTAATAATTTGTCAATGATGCAGAAGAGTTGTCTAGGATTGCTAAGATTTATTTCAATGTCATGTGAGAATTGGTGAAATATGAACGAAGCTTGTAACCACAGACCAAAATCCTTGTATCTGTGGACACGCCCAAAACACGTGTAAGATATCAGCTAGGTCACTTGCACATCTCCAACATTGTGATGCAACTTCAGGGTAGATCTTGTATAGGGGTTGCGTTGTTAGCTAGGCCCTATGAAGTATTTTAAATTGTATTAGGCTGTCTCTCATAGCAACTAGCTGGAGAAGATGGTAATCCCAGTCCTCCTCATCCAACTTCTGCCATTTCAGTTTAAGGTGTTTCAGACCATTATGGACCAAAGGCATTAGAGCTTTTCAGGGGTTTAGCTAGGAAAGCATCTCTCAGCAGTAATTCTAGGTTGTTAACAAGTAGGTGTAGTGTGTCAATGGCAAACTGGGAGGTGTAGGCATGACGGAGTTGTAGGTATCTGAAGAAGAGTAAGTTAGGGAGAACACATTGTTGTTTAAGCTTATCAGGGGTGGCTAAAAAGCCCCTCTGGTAGCTGTTATCAAGGTATATAATGCTGTGTGAAGCCCATATAGAGGTCAGGAATAAACTGAAATTCAGGGTGTTTTGTATTAAACTATAGAGGAGTATGTGGGGACTGATAAAAGGAAAGGAAGCCTGTGGGCCACGACAGAGGAGATTGCATAGTGTTTTATAAGAAACTGAGTATGCTGCCTCTAGAACCACCAAGGCATGAGATTCATCAGAAATTACCCAGCCATGTGCATGGGTAAGAAGGACTGCTATAAAGTAGGTGTATAGATTCAGGCACACAAAGCCTCCTTGAGTCCAAGGTCTATAAAGAGGTTTTGGACACACAATTTTAAGGCTTGACATGTTGAGTATATAATTACTCAACACAACCTCACATTTTATATTTTACCAAACAGTTGGGTAATATATTTATTTATTAAAGGATTTATATAGCGCCAACAGTTTACACAGCGCTTTACAATATAAAAGGGAGACAATACAGTTATAATACAATAAAATACAGGAGGATTAAGAGGGCCCTGCTCAGAAGAGCTTACAATCTAATAGGGTGGGGAAGGTGGTACAAAAAGGTTTTAACTGTGGGGAATGAGCTGATGGAAGTGATAAAAGATTAGTTGGAGACATGATAGGCTTCCCTGAAGAGATGAGTTTTCAGGGATCACCTGAAGGTGGCTAGAGTAGGGGATGGCCGGACAGGTTGAGGCAGCGAGTTCCAGAGGATGGGAGAGGCTCTGGAGAAATCCTGGAGACGAGCATGGGAGGAGGAAATGAGAGAGCTTGACAGGAGGAGGTCTTGAGAACAGTGGAGAGGACGGTTTGGGATATGTTTGGAGACAAGATTTGCGATGTAGCTCGGGGCAGAGTTGTGGATGGCTTTATAGGTTGTGGTTAGTATTTTGAATTTAATTCGCTGGGTGATTGGGAGCCAGTGTAGGGATTGGAGGAGAGGGTTGGCAGACACTGAACGGGCACGGGCGGGGGGGGGATATTAATAGCTCCGTTTTAGAGAGATTTAATTTAAGGAAGTGGTGCGACATCCATGCTGAGATGTCAGTTAGTAAGTTAGTAATGCGAGAGGAGACTGAAGGAGTGAGGTGAGGAGTAGACAGATAGATTTGGGTGTCATCAGTGTATAAGTGGTATTGGAAGCCGTGGGCGGTTATCAAGTGACCAAGGGAGGAGGTGTAGATAGAGAAGAGGAGGGGTCCAAGAACAGAGCCTTGGGGGACCCCCACAGAAAGGGGCAACGGAGAGGAGGAGACAGAGTTGTAGGTAACACTGAATGAGCACTGTGATAGATAGGCAGAGAACCAGGATAGAGCAGAATCTTGGAGGCCAAGGGAGTAATATATTACATTTAATAATGTTAGTGTGGTTTTTACTGACATTTTGAATTTCATAAATCGTTGCCCTAATATTGTGTGAACTACCCAATTTTTTTTATGGTGTCTGCTTTTAGAAATATGTAATGTTTAGTGGGTTTATGTAATCTTCAGGTCTAAAATGAAATCCAGCGAGATTTGATCATCTTTAGCTAAAAGAAAGTCCAGTCATTTGACAAATGGTCCACTATTCATAGTGTCCTTTATTTTACCAATGAGAGAGTCAAGAACATGGAACAGCACATAGCAAAACCTTTTTAAAACTGACTAAAGAATCATGCTTGAGATATACCTCTAATTATAAACATTTTGAGCACCATTTCAGAGCAACTGGAGATATTCCACATATACCAACCATACTGGTAAGAAAATGATAAATTTTTGATGCATACTAACACTGCACAAGTGAAAATACATAGTCTTCCATATTTACAATTAGTTTGTGTCTTGTCACTATCAATTCTGGAGTGCCAGTAGTTGCTAGAAGCACTTGCATTTTTTTTTTCTTTAAACACAATGGTTATCTGCCACTCCTATAGTAAATCAGCTCCACAGTTTCCAGTGTTCCAGGTCTATGTGCTTTAATGGGCTGCATTAAAAAGTTTAAAAAACCTGTTCAAAGCCCACATGTTTTTTTTCTTTTCGGCATCCCCTCTGCTTGTATGCGATAATATACTTTAACGCATGTATATCTTTTAATCCCGCTCCCAGTACATTTTTTAAAATAATTTACTTACCTTATTTTCATCTTCCTGAGCAATTCCATCTTGATTGTGGGCATGTAAAGCCCACTAGGACTCTTTTTCGGCATGCGCATTGTAAGCCGGGCGTAGAGCTGACAGTGTGTAGATCCGCCCTTGATCGCCCATTTCCTGTTTTGAAAGAACGCAATGCTATCCTTTGGCGCTGCCCACTGACTCCTGGGAAACGATGACAGACATCTCACAGGAGCACATGCACTGCGAGATATGACGTAAATCACTGTGGCCCAGGAGTGGCAGATTAGAAGGGGACCCCATGGTAACAATGCAGACAGAGTAAGTAAAAAAAAAATATTTTGGCCCAAATGTTGTTGTTCATGCAGAAAGCATGATTGATGTAAATGTTAAATTATGGGTGAAACTCCACTTTAAGTGCAACTGCTAAAGGCAAATCTTCCATAGGGATGAAGGCTACTGTACATAAAAGTTACCTAATACGAACTATGCACATGTTGTATGTGTTTTTAAAAGTATGAAGCTGTACACAAAATGCAAAAAATACACTAATCACCAAGAAATACTCACAAAGACATTACAATTGTGTCAAATATTCACCACATTGCATAGAAAACACACTTATAACACATATTGAAAAAAACTGCTGAAGCACAATTTATTTCTTATGTTACTAATAATTGATAAGCAATGAGTCAATTGCACATATTACATCACTGAATACATATTTCATATTATTTGTCTATTTCTACTGCTCCATAGAAAAGCCTTTGTTGAATATAATGATTCTGCATTTTAACATCTTTTGTTTGTGCATAATGTTGGTCTTTTGCCATTAGTTATAATAGCATAATTAACCACACACACACACACACAAATACACACACACACACAATGATTTCAGAACAGCACCCTGTTTTACTGTGTATCATTTTAGTCAGCACTGCCATCTATTGTGCACATTTGTTTCTGAAAACCCACGTTTTTCTGTAGCTGTGTCTTTTAATTGGTTTACATATTTGCTCTTATTGTATATTTATATATAGAGGAATGCACTGAGTTCTAATAAAATGGAAAGTAGTGAGAAAGGATGTCTGTATTTGCCCTCTTTCACAGTTACAGCATTAGCTTTTAAAACAGTGCTGTAAATTCATCAACTCCACACGATTTTGTCAAATCTGACAGCTAACTTCAATGTTACGACAAATCTGGCCCCAGAGGATATTAAGGAAAGACACATGAGCCTATAATTTTCTTCTTCCACATGTAAGATGCTATAATGATCAAAAGAAAATTACTTTCTAACTACCACATCTCTTTGTGCTGTTTTCTTCATGCCTTCTGCACTAATTGAATCCCCCTAGAGTCACTGTATCAATTCTAACTTATGTATTAGGATTTAATCAGGCATGTTGAAAGACCAGCTTGGAGAGGTGAGGGGTCTTTTGTGAGGTGTCCATCTGCCTCAGATATTAGAGCCAGCTGGATGCAGTGTGGATGGATAGCCCATGAAAGAACTGTCAGGAGGTTGTCTATGAGATAAATTTTGGGAGGCAGAAGTGGTTTAGCTGATCTATGAAGCCACAAATATGCAAGAGAAAAAAAAATGAAGAACCTTGAAAGTGGAGGTCTATTGCATACTAATAGACTGAAATGTAACTTGTAAAATCCAGGTCACAGAAATAGTTCTCCATGGCTTCACAAAATAAAAATTAATAAAAAAAATAATAACTATTATTATTATTGTTTATTTATGTACTTATGTATCTATTTATTATCATTCCCATTTAAAAAAAAAATAGGAGAACTGATTGATCTTTTCCAAAAATGGAAACTGGATTCTACAAAAAAAAAAAAAAAAAAAACGAGTTCTCTAGTCCAGTCACTGTACCCTTTAAAAGTATGCAAAATTTCAAGGCATCCAATTCTAAAATGGGGTCCTCCTTCACAACAGAAGTCCTGAGTACCCCCACCCCTTCCACATCAAAGTCCTAAGTTCCCCCTTTCACATCAGAGTGCTTAAGCCCCATACGCACGGTAGGATTTTCGCATGGATTCTGTCCGATCGGACAATGTTGTCGAAAAATCCGACCGTGTGTATGCACCATCGGACAGTGTACGTCGGATTGTCCGATGGACAAAGTCCTATCTCCTGCTGGATAGATTTTTGGACAACAAGGTCCGATCACACCAAATCCGATCGTGTGTATGGTAGTCCGACGGACAAAGTGCTACGCATGCTCAGAAGAAATTCTGTGACGGAAGCGCTCGGTCAGGTAAAACTACCTTTCCTAATCGACACAGCACATTCGTCACGCTGCAATGTTAAAATGTCTTTAATGCAGCGCATTCTCTTTTTCTTTACAATGCAAGAAGAATGACATGTTTTAGCTGCTCCTATTCACCCGCACTTCTCACAAACTTAGTTCTTTATTACTTTTCAGGATTTCTACACTACATGTTTATTTGTACTCAGATCGTAAAAGAATCTTTGTTATATTTTTAGCATGATTTGTCTTTTTTTTTTGTTTTGTTTTTTGGAAGACATATTTGAAGGAAATTTTTTTTTTTTTTTTTGGAGGGGGGTTGTGTGTCTCAACTTAGCAAAACCACATTATTAACATTTGTATTTGTTGCTTAAATTTACTATGAGTTTGTTGGTTGTTGGTGCCCCTTGTTAATAATACTTTATGATTAGTAAAATGTACCTGCCTACTCACAAATAAACAGTCATTGTAGAAAAGTAAAACACAATAGGCAATGATTATTTCAAATCAAAAAGACCTTTATTTCGGTCTCAGCGGAGAACGAGGAAGGCAGCCATGGTGAAACTTGGGGAATTTGCAAAGCCTTGGACCCCCACGGCAACCATCATTTTTCAAGCTTAGAAAATTGGGGGCCTGAGGAGTATGTATATTAAGGGGAGTGCAATCTGGTCCTGAAGTCCAAAACATCCAGAACTGCAGCAGATGCCATCTAGGTCCCCAGGCTCTGGTACTACGAGAGGCTCCATCTTCTCTCAGACCAGACTGAATCCAGGTCGTCACTCTCAGGTCTTCCTTCCACGCTTCCTTGCACGCTGTGGCTGTCGTGCTGGTGGGGTGGCAGAAGGAGGAGGAGGCGGAGCATGGTCACTATGGCAAACATGTGTGAGTGGGGTCATCTCCCCAGCCATACCCATATTTAGGACCTTGAGGATGAGCCCCTCACACATGTTGCGTTGCCCCACCTCCATACCCTTCATTTTAGTGACAACCACGGAGCCAAAGGTCTCCTCGTCGGTGGGTGTGGCATGTAGGGAGGCTGAAGCCTCTCTGATCAACCGGAGCGCTGACTCTCCCGCATCACCCCCCCTTCTCGCCCTTCTGTAGGGAAGGCGGAGGGGAGGGATTTGGGAGTCAGTCAGGCTCTGAGGCCTAGCCCCCCTCTTGGCTGCCACTACCCACCTCTTGGCTGCCACTAACCCCTTCCTCCTCCTGACTGCCACATTCCACAGCCTCCTCCTGGCTGAGGTCTTCCTGTGTATGAAAAAGGGACATAGTTTCAGTTATTTGTTCATCAAACACACACAATTTTCATCTAGTGACTGTTGCAAAATGTTTACAAATAGAAAACCATACAATTCTCAGCCCTGCAGTTTAGATTCTTGCCCCAAATGTCTCCAACACTACTGTCTGTTGATATGTCAAACACGTTAGGAACTAAGCAATTGGGGATCCTGAATTCAGTGAACATCATTCCTTTTTCACAAAAATGGTTCCCAAACTACTATACCTGGAACAAGCTGGGCTCCTCCACCTCTTCCAGACTGGAAGGCCCAGGTTGCTCCTCGGAAGCCTCATCAGGGTGGCCTGCGCGCAAGGAAGCGTGGAAGGAGGAGTCGAGAGTGACTCCGTGACATCAGCCTGGTCTTTGAGAAAATGGAGACTGTCATAGTACCAGAGCTTGGGGGCATAGACCTCATCTGCTGCAGTTGCAGTTTCTTCAGACTTCAGGACCTTCTTGCGATCCCTGATATACGCACTCCTCAGGCTGCCAATTTTCTTTCTTATATCATCAACAGTTGCCGTGGGGAACCTTGGCTTTACAAATTCCACAAGTTCCAGCAAGGCTGCGTACCTCTTTGTTTTGATGCCGTAATGGGGGGTGTTTGGCCTGCCATAAAACGGGAAATTCCCTGTATTTCTCAATGAAGAGGGGGAGAAAACTCACGTCGTTGAATCCCTGCATAATCTCTGCAAGACACAACACCACACAAAACACTATAAATTATGTCAGGCTAAACTCTCCTCCATAAAGAAGCCTCAAGGTCGAATCAGTCTAGGCTAGTTATGTACCAACGTCAAATTGTACCTTCGTTTATAGCGATCGTCTCGCTTTCTCTCCCCTCGTCTCCCAGATCGTGGCTACGACACAGGCGTGTGACGTTTTATATACAGTGCGCATGCGTCAAATTCCGCCCGCCCCTGACGATCTTTCTCGTCTATTCCCCACCCCTTCTCTTTACGGCGCAGTGGGGAGAGCACATGGCGGGGACACAGCAGGTGCGCCCGAAATATCCCACCAACGAGGAGGAGGACGAGGAAAGTCCAGAGGCAGAAACGTCCCGATCCCGGAGCCTGAAATTCAAGGCCTCCAATATGTCATTTGGAGAAATGTTGGAGATGGTGGACATATTAAAGAGGAGCGACTATGATGGGAAGTATGGGCCTTACCTCAACCCCAATGTCCGCAAGGCCAAGATCATGTCTAAAGTTGTGAGGAGGCTGTACAATCATTTTGGGGTACAACGATCCAAGGAGCAACTGAGGAAACGCTGGTCAGACCTGAAACTGAGGGAGGCCAATCAGTACAGAAAGATCAAGCGAGTTCTTCAAAAAAGTAAGTAGTTGTGTTTTGTGTTTGATTTCTTGCTTGCATACTGCTCCATGTGTTTGGATTTTTACAAAGTTGTACATTCCAAAATGGCCACTTTCAGGTTCGTCTGTGCATTCGATCGTACTCAACCTCGATCTTTCTGCCACTGTCATGTTCGTGTGTGTGTGTCCATTTGATCGTACTCAACCTCGATCGTTCGGCCACTTATAATACGATGTTTGTTGTTTTTTGGGGGAAAGGAAGTTTGTTCTCTCTAGAAATGTCATCAAGACTGTCCAGCCAATTTATTCAATGTAAAGGAGACGTCACCCAGTAGCTGTTTACCCATCTGAACTCTAGAGGACTAGTGCTGGAACACCTAAACCCCCTTTTTATTAGGCTTTTCCACACATGTGCTCCAGTGGATACTAGAGGGGGGTCTCCATCACCCAAACGTCGACCAAAAAGCTATAAGTTTAGGACCTTTACAAAGTGACTACATTCATGTTGGTGTCATTTGTAACTGGACACCCAAAAATATTGTCCCTCACTTTCAAGCAATGTTTGTCATTTCCTATTTCTGCCCTCAATAGATTGTGTTGCTAAATCTTCCTTTTGTACATTCTCATAGGGGAGCGAAAACTTGGGACGTCTGAGGAAACCCCAAAACCAACACCTCCCAAAAAAGGGGAAAGAGCAGAAGCAGAGGAGGAGGAGGAGGAGGAAGGAGAGATCAGAGAAATTGGAGAACTTGTCACCACAACAGGTGAGTGTGGGAGAACACAGCTACTGGTAAGCTAATCAATGTATGGCTGCCTCATTTCCAAGACCCTATTTTTTTTTGTGTTTGGTTTTTAGGTGACGTGGATGTTGTGGAAGAAAAATCGCACTTTACCACAGAGAGTGCCCACGTACTCATCGGGGAGATAATGGTCTGCAATAGAGATCTAGATTACATAAAGCAAAGCATCAATGATGTTCAACAAAAATTGAAGAACATCATTGATGTTTTAGGAAAAATCTGAAAACGCACCAAGTAATTAACACACATTTGTGGCTGCTTCTGACCACATTTGCAAGTTAAGAACTGTGTGAAATTTGGAACATGCACACATTGTGTCCACATGTGCTAGCTCCCATCATGGTGGATGAATGACAACGTTTTTTTTGGGGTGCAACCACTTTACGAACTACTAAAGTGGTTGTGGTGAAGGGTTGCACCCCCAAAAAACGTCCATTCATCCCCATGATGGAAAATGGCACTTTTGAAGATTCCAGGCATGTGTTTTAACATATAATGACCATTTTCACACCCAAATTGTGTGCATGTTCTAAATTTCCACTTTCCAGGGGTGACCCCCCATGTGATGAAGCCAAGATCAAACACACTTTGAACATATAGTCATGTCTGATCTTGTCTTCACTTTAGAAAGTTGAACTTTCCTAGTTCCTAGGTTCTGTTTTGCTCCATGCCTGGTTTTACAAAATGCGGAATGTTTGTAAACAATGTTGTAAATAACCAAGATGTTGTCAGTTTGGGCAAGAAGTTTGTAAACGCACTTGTGAATGTTTTGCAAGTAAACTTTTTTACTTTTCAAAATGTGTGGCTTCCTTATTTCAAAAACAAAATGCATTATGTATGTCAAATGTAAAGGATTTGGGGGGCAATGGGTGTTATTTACTAAAGGCAAGTCCAGTTTGCACTGCAAGTTTCTTTTCAAGGGCACTTTTTCACTGCACTTGTAGAGCATAGTGGAATTGACTTATGTAAATGACACCCACAGTGCTTTGTACGAAAACACGGAGCACAGCATTTTTGTGAATACACACATGTCTGACCTGGTGATGAAAAGGAGTATTTTGGGTGTCAGTTATGCACTACAAACCTTCTCTAGAACAAAGATTAGGTATCAAACACACAACATGAGAATAATCTTTTTGGGAAGAAGAGACTGTTACCTCCTTTTGCCCAGAAAGTGCATTCCCACTGTCGAAGGCAAAGGGAAAAAATTTCAAGGTAAAATAAGCTAAAAAGAATACGGAAATGACAAGAAATCATAGGTTGGTTGAAAAATAATATTTATTTAAAAATGCCTCTCACACATCGTCAGGCAGAGCAATGGCCCCCCTACCCACAAAGTAGTCCATATATTGCTCGCGGACCGCGCGGGCATTTAGAGGGGGCAAGCCTGGACGTGCCACTTGAAGGGCTGTGAGGTCAGCATTTGGAGGGCCCTCCACATCTGGGCCAACGGCCACCACATAGTTCCTGTTATGTCTTTTGAGGAAGTTGTGCAATATGCAACAGGCAAGAACTATGTGGTTCAGTTTGTATTCCGCCAAGTTAATTGCCGTCAAGAACAGGCGGAAGCGGCTGGCCAGGATGCCAAAAGTGTTCTCCACAACTCTTCGGGCTCTGGACAGCCTGTAGTTGAAGACCCTCTGGTCTGGGGTGAGGGTCCTCATCGGAACGGCCTCATCAGATGGGGAGTCAACGCAAACGCTTCATCTGCGACAAAGACAAAGGGGAGTCCTTCTGCATTCTCCTCTGGAGGTGGCAAGCACATACTGCCACTTTGGAGATGCCAGTAGAACTCCGTGTGCGCAATGGCACCACCATCCGAGATCCGGCCGTTCATCCCCACGTCCACATACATAAACTCATATGTCGCCGACACCACCGCCAACATCACTACACTATTAAACCCCTTATAATTATAATAGTAGGACCCCGAGTTGGGCGGTGGGACGATGCGGACGTTTTCCCATCAATTGCCCCTCCGCAGTTAGGAAAGTCCCAACGGCTGGCAAAGTGGGAGGCCACAGTCTGCCATTCCTGTGGCGTGGAAGGGAACTGTGGAGTGAAACCAGAAAAAAAAATTAGTCACTTTGCACATAAACATTGCAAGCAGATTAGACAATCAACATCTTGGAACAAGAGCATTGTTTAAAATTTGAGGCTGGAAAGTATTTGCACAGAAAAGTAGAGGCTCCCCTTCACAGATTAATCACCCCCCATCAATCCCCCCACTTCTGATGGGCCATTGGCAATAACTAGGGTTTTGGGGGGGGGGGGGGTTGGACAGGTAACCCTCTGCACTTCATTGATTGGCAAATGGCTCAAAAATGTGTGCTAGTTTGGCCAGACCCTCTGTACTTAACACTATTGGCAGCCCCCAGGAAAGCTAAAATAACATTTCAACCCCCCCCCCCCCCCCAAAAAAAGGAAAGCACATTGTGACATTCTGAAATTACCAAGCAAGCTAATAGGAGGGAAAGAACACAAAAAAATAGGAAATGGAAAGTATGGAGGCAGCCCCTTGCACTACATGCTTTGCAGAATTCATCCCTAAAGATGCCCACTATAAAGAGGTAGGTATATAGTGTGTATTGACCTTGGGAAAGCCAGCAGATAGAGGATTGGTACCATCTGACAGAGCAGTTGGGGGAGGGGGTTCCTAATGAGTTTGCCCCCCCCCCAAAAAAAAAATTAAAAAGGGGCTATACATGAAGTAAACCACACAGCAAACATTAGTTTTAGGGGGTGTTTGGGGGCAAACAATACTATGCAGCAGACAAAAGACATTGCTTAAGTGACTAGGCCATAGGTGTCTATTGGGGCAGAAGACCATGCTGGGGAGGTAAGTGAAGGGAAAAATGCATGAAGGAGAAAAGGGGCACAGCATATTAGAGCATATTGCAATCATGGTAATTAGGGAAGGAGGTCAAAAATACAAGACATTAGCAAACAGAGCATACATAGAAGGGAATAGTAAAGGAGAAATGTTACCTTAATATAGTCCTCCTGCAGGACCTGGATGATGGCAGAACAGGTCTCTGGAATAATGATTCCCAGGGCCTGGGGAGAGATACCTGAAGAGAACTTCAAATCCTGAAGACTTCTCCCTGTCGCCAAGTACCTCAACGTGGCAACAAGCCTCTGCTCCGGAGTAATGGCTTGTCTCATGCAGGTATCCTGCCGGCTGATAAAAGGGGTCAGCAAAGCCAAAAGACGGTGAAAATCGGGGTCCGTCATCCGGAGAAAGTTCCTGAAATCATCAGGATTATTCTCCCGGATCTCACGAAGCAAAGGCATGTGCGAGAATTGATCACGCTGAAGCAACCAATTCTTGGTCCACATACTCCTCGTCACTCTGTTCATGGACGGGTCTTGGGTCAAAGCTAAAAGCCCGACACCAATTCCGCGTACAGCACGAACTCGGCGACGAGTAGGCACGGGAAACATCGCTCACAAGGTCACAAAAGGTCGGCTGGTCAGAACAGACAAACAGAAAGCACCGATAAACAGCAAGGCCTGAAAGAACGAAATGAATACCAGAAACGAGCAGACAATAAGCAGTGCAAATCAAAGCGTCCTATATCAAGATATAGGCCGCAATGACCAACAAATGCGAACTGACTACACGCACTAATAAACAGATACGCACGACAAGCACAAACTGAAGAGCAGTAACGATCTGAGTCAGAAAACTGAGAAGCGCGAATCTTAAGTCACCAAACTTCGACTAACTTGCGATAAACACGGGATCAGCAGAAGGAGCCCAACGGGTGCCTGACGTGGTGCTGAACTTCCCTTTTCTAGTCTCGTGGAAGACGACTTACGTCACAACGTTCTTGCAGACGGGATATTCCGACAACGTTGTCCGACCGTGTGTACGCAACAACAACATCGGACAAAGTACGACGGACAGGATCCGACCGACCTGGTCCGCGGATAATCCGACCGTGTGTATGGGGCTTTAGTCTTCTGCTTTCATTTCAGAGTCCTCAGTTTCCTCCTTTCATATCAGAGCTTCAGCTCCCCCTTTTCAAGTCAGAGTCCTCAGCGTCCCTTTTAACTCAGAGTCCTGAGTCCTCTAATTTCACATCAGAGTCTGCCAGTCCAGAATCCTCAGTTCCTCCCTTTCAAATCAGAGTCCTGTGCCTCCATTTCAAATCCGCAGCCCCCCCCCCACGCTTTTTAATCCTGGGTTCTCTGCTTTCACATCAGAGTCCTCCGTACCCCTCCCTTTCACACCAATTTCCTCAGTTCCCTACCTTCAAATCAAAATAGTCAGCCCCCCATCTACTCATCAGCCTCCTGCTTTCAAATCAGAGTTGTCAATCCTCTGTCCTTTTAAATGAGTCCCCAATTCCCCAAACCTTTCACATCAGAGTTCTCAATTTACCCCTTTCACATGAGCATTCTCAGTCCCCTTTTTTGCCCCACAATCTTTAGTCCCCCCCTTACCTTTCACATCAGAGTCCTACCTTCAAATATCCACCACAGACACTGAGCTGCTTCCAGTCTGTGCAGCATACTGCTCAGAGCTCTGCTCTTCTGCTGTTCAATGGATGAGTGTGCTGCTGTACCCCACACATAATGAAATGGACATCTCCGGGAATCTTCCTGACCAAGTGCACTCACTCTGCTATGTGACACTCAGTATGTACAATACAGTCACATAGTGCACACTACACTCACGCAGTCTACACTACACACACATATACAGAACATCACTTATACCAAATGCCCCCCTTCCCCCCATTAGCACCAATGTCCCCCTCCCGTCATTAAGCACCATGTTCCAACTCTCCTTAAGTTAGAAATTAGCACATTGCCCCCCCCCCTTTAGCGCCAATGCCCCATTAACTTGGCACCAATGTCATCCCCTCTCCCCCTCTTAGCACTAATGCCCCCTCTCCCCACTTAAAATTGCACTCCTGCTGTAAGCTCTAGCTGCTCTTCTGCAGCAGTCCCTCTCTCTGATAATCTGTAGGTGGGAGAGAGAGGATTTGGGGGTGGGAGCAGAGCTCTGTACTGGAAGAGGGAGTAGTAAACTGTCGAGATGAGCATTGAGATATGCATTCCTGTGCTCTGCACTCTGTACGTAGCACACTCATGAACTCTGCACTCTGTACGCAGTGCACTCCTGAACCCTGCACTCTATATGTAGTACACTCCTGAACTGTGCACTCTGTATGCACAACACTCCTGAACCCTGCACTCTGTACGTAGCACACTCCTAAACTCTGCACTCAATACGCAGTGCACTCCTGAACTCTGCATGCA
Organism: Lithobates sylvaticus; assembly: GCA_028564925.1. Classification (NCBI taxonomy): domain Eukaryota; kingdom Metazoa; phylum Chordata; class Amphibia; order Anura; family Ranidae; genus Lithobates; species Lithobates sylvaticus. The sequence continues at coordinate 200,059,078 of CM053027.1, read as the reverse complement.
ATGCATTCTTGAGCTCTTCACTCTGTATGCAGTGGTACTCCTGATCTTTGCACTCTGTACGTAGCACAATCTTTATCTTTGTACTTTGTAAATAGCACACTCCTGATCTTTGCACTCTGTACGTAGCACACACATGAACTCTGCACTCGGGGCAGAATGCACCAATGGTATTTAACAATGCCCCATTAAGACTCTCCCACTGTTAGGCAGTGGTGGTGTGGTTGAGTTCCTGCACCTGTTCTCTGAGAAAAAAACACTGATTAAAAGTATTGCATTTCTGTGTTTTGTGTACTGTGGGAGACCAGATATAGTACACAGTGTACTCCTGAACTCTGCACCATGTTTGCAGTGCACTCCTGAACTCTGCACCCTGTTTGCAGTGCACTCCTGAACTCTGCACCCTGTTCGCAGGGCACTCCTGAGCGCTTCACTCTGTGTGCAGTGGTACTCCTGATCTTTGCACTCTGTACGTAGCACAATCTTGATCTTTTCACTTTGTAAATAGCACACTCCTGATCTTTGCACTCTGTACGTAGCACACACATGAACTCTGCACTCTGGGCAGAATGCACCAATGGTATTTAACAATGCCCCACACTGATTAAAAGTATTGCATTTCTGTGTTTTGTGTACTGTGGGAGACCAGATATAGTAAATGCAGGGTCCTGGGTTCAGTAACACTTTAACATTTCTTTAGAAAAATATTATTTATACCTTTTATTTAACCAGTTTGGCTATTTGGACATGCTATGTACGTCCAAAGAGTGAACCTTTAATCACAAGCTGCTGGCTGACGTCACACCAATGTGCGATCCTGGGTCAACAGTGGCTTTTCTTGTAAGAAACTTTTATGGTTTTAATTTGTTTTCTATGTACATGCATTCATATTAAAATACCACACTATCAGAGCACTTTGTCAGCTCCTGGTGAGCTTTATTTACCTTAGCTGAGCCTACTGAGAAGTGCCTCTGGATGTGGTTATCGGGTGTTACCCCTATGTTTCCCGTGGATGTCTGATTTAAAGATCTGAAGATACAAGCGGTTATGCTGTTGTAGTGGCAGACATCATCTCTGGTTAAAGTTTACACTGGAATGTGGTGATGGACCCCTTGGGCACTTTACCACTTCTTGATGGTGTTGGTCTTTATCTACATTATACCTTCACATTTTTTTGGACTACGTTTGTTATATCACTGAATATTGACCTTATTACTGATGAACATTTATTTGATTACTTTTTGTACAGGTTTTTGAGGATTTATATATATTTGATTTATAACTATGGGTGCTACACACCTTATTTGCACTTTTTAGGATACTGCTTTCTTGTTTTTTTAGGCATCATAACCTAGCACAGAGACTCTTGTTATTATATTGTGTATTTTTGCACTAAAATTAATTTTATTATAGTTTACAAAAATACAGTATAATCAAAATGATAGTTTATAGTTATTAATTAAAATCTGTTAGCCCTATTCGGTGATTTAACAGATAAAAACGGCAGTGGTATACAGTATACTGCTTATAGTTTAGAATTTTCAAATGAACCACAACTCAAAATACACGTGCTTACTTCTAAAAGGAGTTTTTCCACAATAAGTGCTTTATTATGAAAAGGAAGTGCAGCACTTCTCCTTTCTGGGTGGTTGCAGATAACCCCCAAGATGGTGGAGCACTCTCTAATGTACCTCTTAGGGCAAAATCCTTGGCTTATTGTGAGGTAGAAAGAAGGGTGAGTTTGGCTCACTTTATTGCCTTTCTTAAATTTATTTACTCTGGGGAAAGGGTTGGGACACAGGATACCCCTAAAATTGGCAAGATAGCTCATATCTTCTAGAAGTAGTTAAAGTGGTTGTTGTCCCTTTAAGAGCAGCCAGGAAGATTGCAGTGACTGTCTAAAATTAGTCATTGTCTGTTGTTAAGTCACTAGATCTTTCTCTAAGATCGGGTTCACATATGTGCGAATTGGATGCAGGTTTCCCTGCATCCAATTCCAATTCGCATGGCATGCAAGTGTGACCGGCTCTCGATGGAGCCGGTTCACACAGGTCGGGAGCAGCAGCAATCCACATTCTAAAACGGTCCTGTGCATGAAAAACAGTTTTGCTTTTGATTGCTGGTGATTGCTGTGTTTGCATTTTTAGGTTCTTTTTGGGTCTTTCTTTGCAGCTTTTTTACCACCTTTTCTGTCACTTTTTAAACAGCCTTTTTTATTTCTTTCCTTCAGACTACTAATTAAGAGGAGTGGTTAATTGGTCACATGTGCTTGAGGTCCTATATAACTTTATGTAGAACTCATTTCTGAGCCTGCTCATCCTTGAGCTTGCCACCTTTTTGCTTGCTGGAACTCTGACCAAGTGGTGAGTTAAAAACCAGAGTTGAAAACAGGAGGTTATAACAGGAGTCATAAAACCTGTAAGTAACATCTGAAATTACCTGTTAGTAATATTATTGTAACTGGGAAAATGGGGGTTAGCAAGATTGAAGGTTTTGTGCAGTGCACAGTGTGCCACATATATACAACAATGGAGCAACCGCTCCAGGATGGATACAGCCGAGACAGATGTGAGCAGGTTGCAAGTTGAAGGGAAGGCCCTCCAAGATGATATTCTCAGAAATTTTGCCTGTGCCATGCGCAACACAGGAAGGGCAGGAGGTGATTACAGAGTTGAATGCATGGCTAAAGACCTTGTGTAAAGAGGAAGGATCTGGGTTTTTAGAGCACTGGGCTGACGTTTCATTGGGGTGCAACCTATATACTAAAGTTGGTTTGCACCTAAATGGAAGGGGATCTACTGTGCTGGGGAGAGGTTTTTGGGAAGGCTGGAGGAGTATTTAAACTAGGATTGTGGGGGGAGGGTGAAGTAGATTATAATGGGGCAGACAGGTCAGACAGGGGTCAGCCCCTATTGGTGGGTGGAAGGGGGAAAGATGGGGGAGGGTTATGGCAGATGATATTAAGGTTCCTATGTTACAAACAATCATTGGAAATGGTACTATTTGTACTAAAATAAAAAATATGCAACATACATTTGCAAAATGTGACAATGAATTAAAGTGTTCACCAATGCCAGAAGTCTGCCAAGCAAAATAGGTGAGTTGAAATCTCTTGTGCATGAGGAGAACTATGATCTAATTGGTATTGCTGAATCTTGGCTTCATTCTTCTTATGACTGGGCTATTAATATTCCTGGCTATGCTCACTTACAGAAAGACATGGTAAAACGGAGGGGTGGTGGTGTCTGTCTCTATGTGAGAAGTGATCTCAAAGCGAGTGTGAAAGAGGACCTAGTTGATGGAGATTGTGATGAGTCTGAAGCATTATGGGTGTGCGTATTACAAAGGTTATCATTGGAGTTTGTTATAGACCTCCCAGTTAATGATGAGGTGGAGACTCAGCTCCTTGCACAGATGGAAATGGCTGCAAAGGCTGGGACAGTGATAATAATGGTGGATTTTAACTATCCAGAAATTGACTGGAGTAATGGCACTGCTGGGACAGTTAAAGGGCAACAATCTATAAGCCTATTACAAGACAATTTTATGGTCTAGTTTATTGAGGCCCCTACTAGGAATGAAGCTCTGCTGGACCTGGTAATCTCAAACCATGCAGAGCTTATTACCAATATTCATATAAAAGAGCATCTGGGTAGCAGTGACCATGACATGATTTCATGTAATGTTAGCTGTGAACAACAAACATATGCAGGTAAGATAAAAACACTTAACTTTAAGAGAGCAAATTTTCCAAGGATGAGGGCTGCTCTCCAGGACTTAGACTGGGAGGGAATATTGGCATCAATGGACACAGCACAGAAATGGGAATTCTTCAAAGTGACTGTATGTAAACTGACTGTAAAGTATATTCCCATGGGCAATAAGTTTAAAAGGCTAAAAAATAAAACCTATGTGGCTCGCAAGTTAAAATGGCTATAAATAATTAATAAAGAGCTTTTAAAAAAAATAAAAGTGAGGGAACGCTATCATCGTTTAAATGTTACAAAGAATATAACAAGAATATGTAAGAAGGAAATCAAATATGCAGAAATTCAAAATGAACGACAGATTACAAAAGATAGTAGAAAAAACCCTAAAATATTCTTCAAATATATAAATAGTAAAAAGGTCAGGTCTGAGCATGTAGGCCCTTTACAAAATATTCTAGAGTGGGTGACTGGGGACAAAGAGAAGGCAAATGTATTAAATACTTTTTTCAGCTCTGTGCATACAAAGGAGCATGGGGGAGCTCATGTTCATAATGGGGGTGGTAGTGACACAGCCCCAAATGATCCAAAATGGCTCAAAAGTGATATGGTCCAGAAATATTTAGAAAGGAAAACAGTGGATAAAGCACCTGGACCAGATGGCATCCACCCATGGATCCTAAAAGAATTGAGCTCTGTCATTTCAAGGCCATTGTTTCTAATATTTATGGACTAGTTAATGACTGGAATAGTACCACTGGATTGGCGCAGGGCCAATGTGTTGCCCATATTTAAAAAGGGATCAAAGTCTTTAACAAGTAACTATAGACCTGTTAGTTAAACTTCTATAGTCTGGAAGATACTGGAGAGTTTAATAACATAGACAAGTTCTTGATGGAAAAAAATATTTTAAGCAACAGACAGCATGGACTCATGAAAGACCAAAATTGTCAAACAAACCTGATTTCTTTTTATGAGGAGGTAAGTAAAACCTAGGACACAGGGGTGGCTGTGGACATGGTATACCTGGATTTTGCAAAAGCGTTTGACACAGTTCCCCACACACGGCTCATGTGTAAGTTAAAATCTGCAAGTTTGGAAAGATCAATTTGTAAATGGATAGAAAAATTTCTAAAAGACAAAATTCAGAGAGTAGTAGTTAATGACTCTTAAGCCCCATACACACGGTCGGATTTTCCGATGGATTCTGTCCTATCAGACATTGTTGTCGGAAATTCCGACCATGTGTAGGCACCATCGGACATTTTCCATCGGATTGTCCGACGGACAAAGTTGTATCTCCTGCTCTAAAAATTTTCCGACAACAAAGTCCGATCACACCAATTCCGATCGTGTGTAGCGAATTCCGATGGACAAAGTGCCACGCATGCTCAGATCACATTACAAGACCAAAGCTATTGGCTACTAGCCTCTACGTAGTCCAGTCGTAGGCAACAAACGTCACCACGTTCAGAATGATCGGATTTTCCGACAACTTTGTCCGACCGTGTGTATGCAACACCAGTGTCGGACTAAATCCGTCGGACAAAATCCGATGGATTTTGTGGTCGGATTTTCCGACCGTGTGTATGGGGCATTACTCTGAATGGTCTAAGGTTATCAGTCGTGTACCCCAAGGTTCAGGGCTAAGACCCTTACTTTTTAATGTCTTTATAAATGTATATAGGGTCTCGAATTAAAAGTAACATTTCTGACTTTGCAGATGACACTAAGCTATGCAGTGGAATAACGTCCGTACAGGATGTCTCCAATTTACAAGCTGACCTCAATGCACTGTCTAATTGGGCAACTACTGTAAGTGGCAAATGAAGTTTAATGAAAAACAATCCACAGCGCTAGGTGTAAACAATATAGAAAATCTTAACCAGTCCCAATGTGATAATATAAAGGTGCTCAATGGTAAATCTGTGTTTCAAGGCGCTCAGACTGGGTGCCCCACATAGATGTACACTCACCCCTGGGAATTGACCAACTATCTCTAGCAGGGTCGTTCAGGCATGTGCGGAGACCCCTGGAGAGATCCATGCTGGCGCCTCTTGCAGTAAGTTGCCTCATAAGGGTAAATGGGAATAATAGAAAATAATCCTCATTGCTCAGGCTATCCCTTGAAACTTGAGCCAGACCGCAGTACACAACCATGTGTGGGCTGATTTCCCAAACAATCACCTGCTACACATGCCAGGTGCCAAGATATTAGGCACCATTACATGTGAGTGTAATTTTTAGCTGGTTTTATCAATCAATCAATCAATCAACATCTATGTGGGGCACCCAATTTAAAAATACAGCCGTTTGTGCAGGAACGTGTGCGTTGGGAGTATTGCAATGAAGAAGAAGCAGTCCCCAAGATATGCAAATAAAGGAAGAGATACAGGCGCCTGGGTGTATACTTTTAAATGTAAAGCAAAGAAAGAACCTGCACTATGGAAATAAGACATATGTTATAATATAATAGGGCTGCTGCTAAAGTGAAAGGTGAAAGACCCTGATAAATGCGAAAAAGAAAAAGAACCAATATAGTATTAAGCAAGCCTATATCAACATATACAATATCATGATATAGCTTAACAACATAATATAAAGTGCAAAAAAATAATATATATATATATATAAGTGAAATCATACAAAGTCCATCCAATATGGTGTGCTGAACTTGTAAACTTGTAAACAGTTGTGGTGATGGTTCTCAGGTGACTGACTATTCATGCTCCCCTCCTGGGTTCCAACTCACCAGAAAAAGGCAGTAAATACGCCTGTTATTATCTCCAGATCAGCATCTCCCATCAATGATAACTGGATTGTACAGACACTACATAGGGATAACTCCAATCTTCCACCGGTATGATTAAAACATATTGACATCCTGGATCCTTCCCATCTTACTCAGTGATCAGGCACCCATAATGATGTATGGTAATGAAGGAAAAAGAGTGTATATAGTGTAATACTGCAAGGTTTAATCGTAAAATCCAAAAATATTACACTTACATCAAAAAACTTCAAAACGTGCAGAGAAACGCCGCCTTGGCATGCAAACAATGGACACCAGGTCTCCTCAGCTTGACGCGTTTCGCCCCTTCCTCTGGGCATCATCAGAAGCTTCTGGGGCCCGTGATTCATATATAGAGTTATGTGTCTTCTATATATTATCCCCATTACGACCGCCGCATGTACATATACGTCGGCAGATTGGCACGGACAGGCATATGGGCGTACAGGTATGTCCCTTTGAATTTGCTGCTGCGCCATTCGCGTGCGTGCCACCAGCAGGGTACGCATGCCCGTTGCGAGCTCCATGAGTCAGGTCACGGGTCCCGCAGATTCAATCGCTGCGGGGATACCCGCGATCGTCTCCCTGTTCTGCCTAGTGACACTGTCACTGATCAGTTCTCCCTGTAATCGGGAGAGCTGATCAGTGTAGTGTTACACACAGCCCCTCCCCCCTACAGTTAGAAACACTCCCTAGCACACACTTAACCCTTCCCTAGCCCCATAGTGGTTAACCCCTTCACTGCCAGTGTCATTTTTACAGTAATCAGTGCTATTTAATCGCACCGATCGCTGTAAAAATTACAATGGTCCCAAAAATGTGTCAAAATTGTCCGACGTGTCTGCCATAATGTCGCAGTCATGATAAAAATCGCAGATTGCAGCCATTACTAGTAAAAAAAATTAATAGAAATGCCATAAAACGAACCCCTATTTTGTAGACGCTATAACCTTTGCGCAAACCAATCAATAAACGCTTATTGAGATTTTTCTTTACCAAAAACATGTAGAATACGTATCGGCCTAAACTGAGGAAAAAAAAATATTTTTTTATATATTTTTTGGGGATATTTATTATAGAAAAAAAAATAATGCGTTTTTTCAAAATTGACGCTATTGTTTTGTTTATAGTGCAAAAAAACACAGAGGCGATCAAATACCACCAAAAGAAAGGACGTCAATTTTGTTTGGGAGCCACGTCGCACGACCGCGCAATTGTCAGTTAAAGCGGCGCAGTGCCGAATAGCAAAAAGTGGTCTGGTCTTAAGCCAGCAAAATGGTCCGGTCTGAAAGTGGTTAAGTCCCGCCCACTACACCCAATGACACCCACTAAAAACCATAGATGGCGCAGTAATAATTATAACCACTTCCGGTTTCCGCCGGAACCGGAAATTATGTTTTTACTGGAACTGGAAGTGACGTTTCTGCCAAAACCTGAAAGTAAACCAATCACCATCTTCCCACATATAAGATCAGTATAGAGTCACTTACCGTGTACACAGGAAGCATTTGAATGAATGAATGACTTGTATAGCGCTACCTAAGTGAACTGAATCACCTCAGGGCGATTTTGCTGCCGGTGTCCATCTGTGGTATAGCGCTGTCCTTTTACTTCATGGTGTCCTGATGCGCTTACAAACACATACACATACACACATATTTTGACCAATTTTTAGACAGGGTCTAATTAGACTACCAGCATGTCTTTGGAGTGTGGGAGGAAACCGGAGTACTGGGAAGAAACCCATGCAGGCACAGGGAGAACATGCAAACATCAGGCAGATGGTGTTGTGGTTGGCATTTGAACCAGTGACCCTATTGCTGCTAGGTGAAGGTGCTAACCACTACACCACTGTGCTGCCCCTCAAAACACCCTATAAATACTCAAATGGGATATTATACATAGGAAGCCAAATCCACCCCAATGTGGAATTAAATACTACTACAATATTTTTATGTAATAACTGGACTAGTTCACTCAACATGGTAGAGTCTTATTATCAAATAATTATAAATGTTTCTAATGGGGGCCATTACAACTCAAATTAATTGTACAGCATACAGTAAAGCAAAATAAATAAAATGACAATAATTAATACATCAATATACATTTAAAAATGAATAAAGTATTATTAAAATCAAAAAAACTTTTTTTTGATAAAACAATTGATGTCTAAGTCCACATTTAACCCTTTAGGCACCAAAGACTGTAGTTGATTAATCCATTGAGTTTCATTTTGAGAAATAGCAAGTTGGTACCCCTCCAATGTCTCTCCACTCTATCAATACCACAAAAAATATATTTGGATGGGTCCCTATTATGGAATCTTCTGAAGTGGTGTGATAAGCTGTGTTTTCGGAAGCCCTTTTTGATATTATTAATGTGTTCTCGTAGCCTCACTTTAAGTTCTCATGTGGTCCGACCCACGTATTGGAGACCACATTCACATTCTAATAGGTATGTGACATGTGTAGTGCCACAAGTAATAAAAATGGATAGTTCATGTATCTGTCCTGTAGTTTTTGATTTAAAGTGTGTTATTTCTCTTTTACCTCCTTTGCATGTTCTGCATGTTAAACATTTGCCACACTTGAAAAAACCTGTTTGATCAAGCAAAGTCACCACTCACCATCTTTTTAGGAGGGTCAGGAATACTTTGGACAATTCTATCCCTTAATATTGGTGGGCATCTGTAAATAAAGTTGGGGCGTGTTGGTATTCTTTTATCCAATGTCAGATCTCTGAGCAAAATGGGCCAATGAGTTTTTTTTATATTTTTTTCTATTTGTTTATGTTGCCTATTAAATTCAGTAAAGAAGGTAAGATCATATTTTTCATCTTTTTTTGGTTTTGGGGTGAGTAATAGTTTCCTAGAAATCAATCCTCTTTGTGTGCTAATAAGCTGTGGGTGTTTATATCCCTTTTGTTCAAACCTGTCCAACAACATATTGAATTATATTTTATTGTCCTCTGGAAGATCACAATTTCGTTTTACCCTCATGAACTGGCCGTTAGGTATACCTGAAATCCATTTTGGATGATGGCCGCTTCTATCTGTGTTTTTAAAGCATGTGTGGGTATGTATGCTATTGCCTTGTTTGAATATTTCTAAATCCAAATAATTAATCTTATCTGTACTGTAACTTAATGTATCGTAAGAATTATTTCAAAGTATTCTCATTGTCCTCCCAGATAAGAAAAATGTCATCGATACACCATCTATATGTTATAAATCATGGGATATTTCTGCCATATATTTCTTCTGACTCCCATTTGCTCATAAAGATATTAGCCATTGTGGGAGCATATTTAGCTCCCATGGCGACACCCCTTATTTGTTAGTAGTATTGTTTGTCATGCCTGAAATAGTGTGGGGTGTTTTGAATGCTTCCTGTGTACACAGGAAGTGATTCTATACTGATCATATATGTGGGAAGATGGTGATTGGTTTACTTCCAGTTTTTGCAGAAACGTCACTTCCGGTTCCAGGAAAACATCACTTCCGGTTCTGGCGGAAACCGGAAGTGGTTATAATTATTACGGCGCCATCAATGGGAGTAGTGGGTGTCATTGGGTGTAGTGGGTGGGACTTCATATATATAAGACAGCCAGTCACTGGCCCCAGAAGCTTCTGATGACTCCCAGTGGGAGGGGCGAAATGCATCAAGCTGAGGAGATCTGTGACCATTGTCTGCACGCCAAGGAGGCATCTCTCTGCACACTGCACAAAATTTTTTTGATGTAAGTGTAATATTTTTGGACTTTATGAATAAACCTTGCAGTATTACACTATATATATACACTATTTTTCCTTCATTGCCATACATCCTTATGAGTGTCTGATCACAGAGTAAGATGGGAAGGATCCAGGATGTCCATATGTTTTAATCATACCGGTGGAATATAGGAATTATCACTATGTAGTGTCCACACAATCCAGTGGTGAGTGTGGACCCAGGAGGGGAGCAGGAATAGTCACCTGAGAACCATCACCACCTTCCATAACCACTTTTATGGTACTTTTACTTTCCCTGTTCTCATTAATAGAACAACTCATCAGAAGGACAACCTCAGATTAAAAAGAAACCATATTTTTTTATATTTAGCTTTTTCTTCTGGCTGGGCCATTGTTCTTTGGTTTACCTTGTTCATAGAAAAACAGAACATGACCTATAATATCCCATATTTACTTTGTACCACAAATCTACAACAGTACTTGCTTTTTGGTAATTAATATACAATTGGATGAACAGTATTTTTTTTCTGGTCTGTTCTGTTAGATGTGTACTATGTATTGATATCTTCCACACTATAACATTTCTTCTTTTAACCATGATTTCTGAGTTTGGAATCAATTTAGCACTCAAGCAGATGAATCGTTATACAAGAACATGAAATATAAACATTTGTGTTAAGGTCAGTGGTAGAAACACATTTCTTTGACAGTAATATTTCTGTGACAACAACAATGCAATCCAAGGTGGGACTTCCTACAGAGCTCTGTAGGTTTTTTTTCTGTGGGTTAGAAAAACTAACAATTTGATACAGTTAAATTACCAACAGACTGTGTGTTCAGTTACAAACAAAAGCATTATACTTTTCAATATGTCATCATTTGTATTATATAATCTTCATAAAAAGGAATAAAATATCAGAAAAAAAATAATAGAAATATTGTATTTATCAAATTAAAGTGAAAAAAAAAGAATTCTCACACTGAGGGAATTCAACAGAATGTGTTCTTGGTATGGTTATAGTTTTTGAGGGGTATTTTATAAAAGAGCAAAGTTTAGATAATTTAAGAAGCATCTTTTTGCTATTTTTATAATGAGGCCATTCAAAAAAGATGTTATTAGTGGAGTCTATTGTGAGAGTCTCCACCTCATCACTGTAAAACCTCCTCTAAAGCCACCAATAGATTTTGTCAGTTTTTCTCATTTAAGCAGCCGGTTGAATGAAAAAAAAAAATGGTTTTATTTCCCCCATCCATCATGTGTGGATGGGGGAAATAAAACCCTTTTTTTTTTACTTCTGACAGCAGGGAGACTTACCCGCCATCAGAATACACTGATCATCGCTTCAGCCTATAGCTTGCAGCGCTGATCGAGTGGCACAATTTGCAAAAATTGGTGGGGTATTATTCAAGAAGCAGCAGGAAAGATTCACAAAGCACAGATCCACAGAATGAATAAAGCAAAAGTAGGGAAATGCATGCAGTGCAAATTCCTCTCCAGCAAAATGAACAGTGAGCAACAAACAGTGGCATCACTAAATATCACTACTACTCTCATGAGACCAGCAGTCACAGGCAGCAGTGTCCTAAAAATCAGGTCTCATTTTGAAATAACTCACCCCACTTCTAAGGCCAAGAAAACCTAAACCAGAAACAACCACAATATATAGAAAGAGCTATAAACTAAATAGTTGGACTTTAGAGGCACACTGGTAAACAGTCTAAAAGTAATTAGATTTATTAATTGAGTACATAGATAAAAATACATTAGTTACATATAGAAATACATAAATACTCATACACCCTATATACACAGGTTCTGACACCACATAGCATAATAACAAGATACACAACCACATCGGGGAGCCAATGAACCAAAAAGTTCCTTTATGTCAATTTCCAAATAAGGGTGTGGGTATTCAAAAAGCTGTGGGTCAGGGTGTGAATCCGGGCGTACGGAGTTCGTTCAGTAGCTCGACATGTTGCGCGTGAGTACGCTTCTTCAGGAGAATTAGGCTCATATATTGTTCAGTAGCAGGGGTAATGGCATGATAAGATGCCGGTAGGCAAACAGGTACAATTTTTATGTGTCCAAAAGGAGGACGCAAACACAGGGTTGGGTAACAAACAGGTATAGGCAGTAAAATACCAGCATGTGTGTATTCACACAGTCTGCTTGTATATTGCAAAAGAAGCAGGACCAGAGGTTCACAGAGGCTGGCACCTTAAAGAATTTTGCAGCCCAAGTTGTCAGCGTCGGTAGATCTCCCAAAGTGTCATTTAGCAACTGCTACTGCAAAAAAGAAACAACCACAAGTCTTGGACCTCAAAGACCCAGCCCAAGCCTGCAGACAACCCTCTTCTGCATTAAGGGTTACCTCCACTTTTCAAAGATGGTGGACGACTGTTAGTTTTCATAAGCTCCCAGATAACGAGCATTTCTTATGCATAGGAAAAGGACATAGTGACCAGAGGCTACAACCTGAGTTTCACACTCTTTCTCTGCCTTGCTTCATGTTACACAGCCTACCTACATCTCTTCAAAGACTGTCAGATCTCCATGCTATGATTGCTGATCTTATGACCATGGATGAGCCGAATGGACCCCTGTTCGGTTCGCACCAGAACTTTCGAACACCGCGAAAGTTCGGACCTGAATAACGAGCCACATTAAAGTCAAAGGGACCCGAACATCAAAAGTATTTTGTTCAGCAACAGCTGGGGAGCCAGTGTGTATGATGTGGCCACAATGTAGTGCACTGGGAACAAGATTAGAGATTCTTTGGATATATTCTGGTGTCACTTTGACTTTGGATAGAAGTAATGGGTGCGTAAAAATTGATCTTTGGGTGTCAGTGGCGCCTTCCCACCATAACCAAGTAGAGGTAATCTTGATGAAAGCATGAATTGGCCTTGCTGTAAAAAATTGCAATGATATGCAAACAAACAGGTGCAGAGAAATTGGTCTTTGGGTGTTAATTGTGCCCATGAAACCTATACCAAAAACATTTTTCCAGATGAAATGATTGAACACCCTCAAAGCTAGGCAGCCTCGATGTCCTGCAGAGATTCCACATCCCAAAAAGACTTAGTGAGATCGGCATCAGGGGCTTCATAGCTGGTAATCCAGGAGTCTGTGGACAGACACATTCTATGTTCAGTAACAAAACCTCCTGCAGCACTGAATGCCCGTTCTGAAAGCACGCTGGATGCGGGGCAGCCCAACAACTAAATAGCATACTGGGCAGATCCTGGCCAGTGATCTATTCTCATGACCCAGTAAGTCAATGGATCGTCAGCTGGAAAGCTCACCATCTCTGTTTTGGCCCCTCTGTTTTGGAGGTAATTCTCCACCATGTGACGCAGATGATGCCGATGGGATGTGAAAGTTCACAGCCCTGGGCCTCAAGGTCTAAAAAAAAATTCCGAAATGCCTCACTTAGGTGGACGCCTTCTCCAACACTCCTCTCTTGACCAACAAAAGACTCAAAACAACATTTTCCACCACACTGTAACCTACTGGATTCAAAAAAAAACATTCAATAAAATCCTCTGTAACGTGTCCTCAAGAGATTTTGTGTTCTGCACTCTGAGACCTTCCCCTTATGATGGTGGTCAAGGAGGGTTGCCAACCAGTAATCATCCTACTCCTTTATGCCATGTATTCTTGGGTCCTTTCGCAGGCTTTGAAGCATGAGGTTGCACATTCGCCTCAAATTTGCTGAGGCTTGAGAAGCAGACTCCTCTGGGTCACTCAGGATGACAGCATCTGGAACTTCCTCCTCCCAGCCACATACTACTCCCAAGGGTCCTGGGGTTGGAAAGCCATCACTTACAGATTGGCGCATGTCTTCCTGTTCTTCAAAGCCTATGAACGTGCCAGAATCCTCCTCATCCTCCCCTCTCTCCTCCTGTGTTTTCTGGGACATAGGAATGATGGTGTCCGGATAAAGTGGGCCTTGAGAGGAAAGGAAGTCCTCCTGCTTCTATGCCTCCAGTGCCCTGTCCATAATGCCACGCAGAATCTGCTCCAGCAGGAACACAACAGGGATTGTGTCACTGATGCATGTACTGTCACTGCTCACAATCCTTGTGGCCTCCTCAAATGGTGACAATACATTCCATGCAACCTTAATGATCAGCCATTGGCATGGGGGAAAAAAAGCTGAGGCAGCCTAAGCCTGTTGTTGTGCTGTACTGGCACAGGTATTGGTTGACGGCCCTCTGCTGCATGTGCAGCCGCTGCAACATTGCCAAAGTCGAGTTCCACCTGGTGGGCATGTCACAAATCAGGCGGTTTATGGGCAGGTGGAATTCCCGCTAAATTTCAGCCAACTGAGTACTGGCTGTGTATGACCACCTGAAATGGCTACAGACTCTTCTGGCCTGCTTTAGTATATCTTGCAACCCTGGGTACGTACTTAGGAAACTCTGCACCACCAAATTGAGGACATGTGCCAGGCATGGCACATGTGTCAACTTTCCCTGTCTAAGGGTGGACAGGAGGTTTGAGCCATTATCGCACACCACCATTCCTGGCTCCAGCTGGCATGGTGTGAAAAACCTCTGGGCCCGTGCCTGCAGAGCTGCAAGAATATTTGCTCCGATGTGGTTCCTGTCCCCTAAACACACCAGCTGAAGCACTGCATGGCACCTTTTACCCTGACTCTGGGAATAGCCCTTTGAACGCTTAGGGGGTACCTGATATTCATAGGACAATTCTGCAGAGGAGGGCATGGAGGTGAAGGAGGGGGTAGAGCTAACAGGTCTGGCATCATCACCACAAGCTGTATGGAGACATGGGGGCACAACAAGCTGCAGCACCGAGCCCTGTCCTGCATCCTTTCGAGTTGCAAGCAGTGTTACCCAGTGTGCTGTGAACGAAATATATCATCCCTGCCCATGCTTGCTGGACCCTGTGTCAGCAGTAAGGTGGATTTTACAGCTGACTGACAAGCTTGCATTGAGATGCTGAGCATTTGAGCATTTTTTTGTCCTGCTGCAGCAGATGGGGCAGAGAAATTTGCTGACTACAGTCTACAGCTGGTGGTGTGCTGCTGGCAGATGTGCTGCTAGGACCTGGAACACCCTGTGCTATATCATCATCCCTGTCAGTGGAGGCTGCTGAGAGGTAATGACTTGGTATCGCAGGGGCAGGCTGAAGTTGGTAAGGAGGAGGAGGAGGGACAGATTTGAGTCCCTTTTGTGTGGTTTTAGGTGCTCTTGCCAATGGGCTGAGTAGTTGGACGTTAAATGCCTTGTTAAGCATGTGGTACCCAAATGGTTGGTGTTTTTGCCACGTTTGATGTGCCTGAGACACAGTTTGCAGATAGCAACAGTGCGATCTGCTGCAGATGTGCTGAAAAAGGCCCAGCTGCAGAATTTGATGGAATAGGGTATCTGCTCTCTACTCTTTTTTGATGTTGGCCTCCTTGGGGTTGTGCTGCCTCACCTTTAGTTTCCTCCTCTGCTCTATCTGGCACCCAAGTCGCATCAGTGACCTCATCATCTCCATCTCCTCCTTCTTCATCATTACCGCTGGAGACAACTTGGCAATATGCTGCGACTTGGGGAACATGAATGCCAATTTGTCTACCAGTGTTCCTCCCTCTCTCTAGGCTTATGTTCCTGTCATCCTCAACCTCAGAACCAACATCTGAATCCAGTAATGTCTGGGCATCATCAAGGAGCAAGTGGCTGATGCTGTGGTCAAATAACTTAGCTGACTCCTCAATGGCTGATGTTGGGATTATTGCAGGAATAGATGTGTAAAAGGAGGCAGGTGTCAGGGAATTAGTAGACCAGACTGTGTGGACTGCACAGAGGAAACCCAAAATGCATGCAGGTGAATAATAATAATGTTTATTATAATAGGTGACAAGTAAGTGAAAACAAACAGTGCACTACCAACCACAAGAACCACAAACAATAAATAATATGCAAAATAAATGGGGAATACCAGAATCATAAACAAAAGCCAGGCCGAGGTCATACACAGGGAGATCAGTAGATGGGTAAGGATGGGAAACCAACAGGACAGGGAGAAGGTGGATAGATGGGCTGCAAAGCAGGGATCCAAGGTAATCTGGTAAAAGGAGGGACAGGTCCAGGATGGGCTTGGGATAGGGATCAGGAGAGATCAGATCAGGTCAGGCTCAAAGTCAGGATACAGGCAGCGAGGTCAGGGCACAGGGAGAGAGATACCAAGGAAAGCATGTGAGAGCTTGCTGGGTATTTATGAGACTGACAATAATTGACCTCACGTAACACCTTAGCGCAGGAGGTGCTGTTTGCTCCACACTGCCGGGATACACCCGCTGGTGGACACCGGTACTACGGCCCAAGGATCCAACCATACCACCAGCAGGTGAGTTCTCTTATTACAGGTCCTGGGTGTTGGAAAACAACCGCTGGTGGACAATGGTACTGTGATCCAAGAGACCGACAGCGCCACCAACGGATGAACCCTTTCATGACAGTAGCCCCCCTCAAATAAGCGGCATCTGACACTCCTGGGTGACTGAGACTATCACGGAGAGCAGAAGGATAGTAGCTATCATCCATTCTCTGATCTCCTCAGTGAAGAAAGACCCCAGAACCCATCAGCTCTGATTATTTTGAGGTTCATAGATATTAATCCATGGCTGGAGAAGAAGCTAAATGAGCATGATCTGTGTTTGGCCAGTTTCAGAGTGCAGAAATTATTAGATCCCTGATGTCCCTATCAAGAAGAACATGCCAACTGCACTATGCTTTTACATAAAGGGCTTTTCAGCAACAAAGTAAAACATTTTTTTAGCAAGTTTAAAACAACACCCCCAAAAAAACTCTTAAATCACCCAGCCATCACATGCATACACACATGAATCTAAATATGTGCACTGGGTCCACATGTGTACAAAAACAATGATTGCACTACATGTACATTATTAGGTATCACCATGCATGCCACAATTAGAGCAATAATCCTAGGGCCATATTTTTTTTTTTTTTTTTTTTAGTGGCCTAGAAAAACTAATTAAATCCTGTTCACTACAGTATGGTCCCTATTGTCACTACAATACATTTGCTGGCTTCTTTTCATGTGAAATAACTTGACTTTTGATTCTGCCATTAAAATGTTTGGTGTCTCTCCTGTTAAAAATGTGGCACAATAAAACTGCTTTAATACAGTTACAGTGGAGTTACTGCAATATTTTGCTGGCTTGAATCAGATCAGGGTGCTGCTACTGTATTTAGGCCAACCGATATTGTAAAAATTGATTTGTATGCAAATTATGCAAAACCAAGAATACAGTGGTGCTGACATCCTCTGTGATAATCTTATGGTTCTGTAACAACCCATACAGCTTAAAGGCATCGCCTAAACATGTAATTGAAAGTATTTGTGTTTATCTAATATTTCCTGCAAAGTCTGATGAAAAGGAGACCCTCTCTCCGCTCTATGTAATTTAAAACATTTTTTTTTCATTGGTACCCCATGGCATTGCCTAGATTTGCATGCCATTTGTTTAACAATCCCTTGTCTATTAGCTTGAAAATGGCTAGAAATAATTTTCAACATTCAGAACCCCCCTCCAAATTAGGTTCAGAATAAAGTTCAGACTTTCTGATGGGTTCAATGAACTGTCCCCAACAGTGTCAGCAACCAGACATCAATCCTCTCAAAAATAATGCCTATGACAAACTGTTCATATTGTTTAAACCTTAAAGAGTAACTCCACTTTTGTTGAGAAAAAAACATCCCTCTCTGGATGATCTATATACAGTGGCTTGCGAAAGTATTCGGCCCCCTTGAACTTTTCAACCTTTTGCCACATTTCAGGCTTCAAACATAAAGATATAAAATTTAAATTTTTTGTGAAGAATCACCAACACGTGGGACACAATTGTGAAGTGGAACAAAATCTATTGGATATTTTAAACTTTTGTAGCAAATAAAAGACTGAAAAGTGGTGCGTGCAAAATTATTCGGCCCCTTTACTTTCAGTGCAGCAAACTCACTCCAGAAGTTCAGCGAGGATCTCTGAATGATCCAATGTTGTCCTAAATGACTGATGGTGATAAATAGAATCCACCTGTGTGTAATCAAGTCTCTGTATAAATGCACCTGCTCTGTGATAGTCTCAGGGTTCTGTTGAAAGCGCAGAGAGCATCATGAAGACCAAGGAACACACCAGGCAGGTCCGTAATACTGTTGTGGAGAAGTTTAAAGCCGGATTTGGATACAAAAAGATTTCCCAAGCTTTAAACACCCCAAGGAGCACTGTGCAAGCAATCATTTTGAAATGGAAGGAGTATCAGACCACTGCAAATCTACCAAGACCTGGCTGTCCCTCTAAACTTTCAGCTCAGACAAGGAGAAGACTGATCAGAGATGCAGCCAAGAGGCCCATGATCACTCTGGATGAACTGCAGAGAACTACAGCTGAGGTGGGAGAGTCTGTCCATAGGACAACAATCAGCCGTACACTGCACAAATCTGGCCTTTATGGAAGAGTGGCAAGAAGAAAGCCATTTCTCAAAGATATCCATAAAAAGTCTAAAGTTTGCCACAAGCCACCTGGGAGACACACCAAACATGTGGAAGAAGGTGCTCTGGTCCGATGAAACCAAAATTGAACTTTTTGGCCACAATGCAAAACGATATGTTTGGCGTAAAAGCAACACAGCTCATCACCCTCAACACACCATCCCCACTGTCAAACATGGTGGTGGCAGAATCATGGTTTGGGCCTGCTTTTCTTCAGCAGGGACAGGGAAGATGGTTAAAATTGAGGGGAAGATGGATGCAGCCAAATACAGGACCATTCTGGATGAAAACCTGTTGGAGTCTGCAAAAGACCTGAAAGTGGGACGGAGATGTATCTTCCAACAAGACAATGATCCCAAACATACAGCAAAATCTACAAAGGAATGGTTCACAAATAAACATATCCAGGTGTTAGAATGGCCAAGTCGAATTCCAGACCTGAATCCAATCGAGAATCTGTGGAAAGAGCTGAAAACTGCTGTTCACAAATGCTCTCCATCCAACCTCACTGAGCTTGAGCTGTTTTGCAAGGAAGAATGGGCAAGAATTTCAGTCTCTTGATGTGCAAAACTGATAGAGACATACCCCAAGCGACTTGCAGCTGTAATCGCAGCAAAAGGTGGCTCTACAAAGTATTAACGCAAGGGGGCCGAATAATTTTGCACGCCCCACTTTTCATTTTTTTATTAGTTAAAAAAGTTTCAACAATCCAATAGATTTCGTTCCACTTCACAATTGTGTCCCACTTGTTGGTGATTCTTCACAAAAAATTAAAATGTTATATCTTTATGTTTGAAGCCTGAAATGTGGCAAAAGGTTGAAAAGTTCAAGGGGGCCGAATACTTTCGCAAGGCACTGTACATTGAAAGGATGTTAACAAACTTTGTTGCAGATTCCTACCTTTTGTTATTCTGAAGAAATCCCTGTGTTTCTTTTGTCAATGTGCATAGTGAGTCTAATGCTGTACCCGCAGAGCTCTAATGAGGAAAATGGCAGGGTCTGTATCCCTTTAGCCATCATTTCCTTTTGAGAGTATCTCACCAAAAATGACACTTTTGTTGCCGGAGATGATGTTTCTGAGGGGGATTCTGTGTAAAGAACACCTCCAGATAGCCATATTGCATTGCACTTTACAGAAAATTGCAGAGGCAGCAGATTGAACAGGAAAGGTAATTTTTAATAACATTCAATTACATTCAATAACATTCAAAACATTCAATTACAATATGACTTGAGTCGCAATTGTATATGCTATATTATTTTTATGTTTTTTGTTTTTTTTTCCCCACGAAAATGGAGTTACCCTTTAACCACTTCAAGACGAAGCCTATTTTTGACACTTGTTGCTTACAAGTTAAAATCAGTATTTTTTGCTAGAGAATTACTAAGAACACCAAACATTATATTTTTTTAGCAAAGACCCTAGAGAATAACATGCCGGTCGTAATATTTTATGTCACATGGTATTTGCGCAGCGGTCTTTCAAACGCAATTTTTTAAAAAAAAATACAGTAAAGTTAGCCCAATTTTTTTGCGTATTGTGAAAGATAATAGATGGATACCTAACATATTACACTTTAAAATTGCACACACTCGTGGAATGGCGACAAACTACGGTACTCTCACTCTAATGATACCTCACATGTGTGATTTGAACACTGTTTAAATTTGCGGATGCGACTTACGTATGTGTTATCTTTGGTGTGCGGGGACTGGGGCGCTTTAAAAAAATTTTTATAGTTTTTTTATTATTTAACACTGTCCCTTTAAAAAAAAAATCTGATCACTTTTATTGCTGTCACAAAGAATGTAAACATCCCTTGTGACAGTAATAGACAGGACAGATACTTTCAATGTAGGGATCGGGGGTCTAAAAGACCCCAAATTCCTCCTTTGCACTTCGAAGTATTCAAAACGCCAAAATCAGCATTTTGGAATACTGATTTTTTTTTTTAAATCGGCACCATTGGTAGCCAAGTAAACCGGAAGTGACATTGTGACCTTGCTTCTGTGTTTTTATATGGGAGACCCAATCAAAGCAATTTCAAGCTTAGTTTGGGACTCCACACAGCCGGCAACGTGGCAGATGGTCGCTCCAGTCTCCAGGTGGGACGGGAGACCAGGGCAGAGCGGCGGAAGGTTCATTAGCCACATGGGTTGTTATCATGAGAAAGCCGACTGCTGGCTCTAAAAAATGGTACAACCACTTCAAGCAAATGATGTACAGGTACGTGATTTAGCATGAAGTGGTTAAAGTAAACATTTTGGTAGGAAATTCTGTATAAACCAGCATTAGCAGGTATAAAACAATTAATAACATCATTACAGACAGGTCCAGTGCATCACTTTGCAACCAGGGCATGAGCAATACAAGAAAACTGATTGCTGCAAGTTGGAACTCAGGCATGCCTCTATTTCACAGAATTTTAAGCAAGTAAATAACAGGTCCCTGAAACCTATAAGGGCATTTGCATTGTATTAGTATGTTTATACTATTTTCAGGGCAACTTAGTGGTTAGCACCATGCCAAGCATGGGGGTTCTTGATTGGGATGTTTTCTGCATTGATTTTGCATGTTGTCTCTGTCTGCATGGAGTTTGCATGTTCTCCCTGTGCTTGCATGTATTTACTCCCACACTCCAAAGACATGCTGGTAGGTGGTTATTGGTTCCTGTCTAAATTGGCCCTTTTGTATATGTGTGTGTGCATACCTGTGTGATAAGGATGCGCTGTGCCTTAGGGTGCCTGCATTTATTTTTTTCTAGGACTATGATATATATTAGAAGGGGAGTAGACTGACCTGCGTATTTGAGACTCATAGCTCAATTAATCCGCAGAGAATCTGTAGTTTAAAAGATACATTGAGATGATCTGCCTTTGAATGGAGGTGAAAACCTCTCAGCTTTTTTCCTTGTTTCACCCCTAAGAGCCAAGGATGTATTTCCAAGTGAAAAGCAGAAGGTGACAATAGGGTCATCATGCCTTTTTCTAATAATGGAACCCTCTTGAGTGAGACACCATATGTCGTCTCCTGCCTAACCATATAAGAATTTTAACGGGCGTTAGACAGAGAAATTGGCACAATTCATTTGTGCAGCATCTCAGCTGATCTCCACACCCCACTTGACATGAAAATGACCTCTCTTTTGTGGGTTTAGGAAAGAAAAAATTGACATTCTTTTCAATGAATTGGAACCTATTCTACATAACGTTTAACTGATTGCTTTAAAAGCATGTTTGGTACTGTAGATGGTCAATTAAATTCACATTTACACATTACAGCATTTAATAATCGAGCATGTGTGTGCTTTAGGCTTTTTATGTTTCTTTGTGCCTTTTTTATTCATTTTTAATCAAGTAGCTGTTTTTGTAACATTTTTGATTATGCTAGATCAATTTCTGAAGTAGGCTGCCCTCGCATAAGCTGATTCATAGATATGTTATTCTCTTTTTTTAACATATAAAAATAAACAAAAATGGGTATGTTGTCAAAAGTAGCCAATCATAGATTAAATTTTTTTTTATGTGAATAAGAAAAATGGCAGCTCAAGTATTTTTTATTTTATTTTTTTGGTGCTCTTGCTTTAATATAGTTTGTCTATAAAAGGCTAATCATGAAGATGTCAAGACCTAGTTCCTTTTAGTTTAAATAATTTTAAGGACATTTCAATCCCATTTCCTTGCAGTTGTTTGAAAATGTAATTGTATGTCTTCAATTGATTTGCTATTTAAAAAAAAAAAGAAAAGGATTGAAATTTCGATCGTTCTATCAAATTGCTATATGTATGGTCATCCTAAAGAGCTTTGCAAACATTGGATGGCTAAGAATCACTCCTACTCCCCACAGATAACTTGTTATTCAGATAAAATAAAATAAAAAAGTCCATCAAGTTCAGTCAAAAAACAAAAACCTAAGGGCCCTTACACACTGATGCATTTGTTATGCTTTTGATGTGTTCCAACCGTGAAAAAACTACTTCTGGATATACCAAAGTCAATCTGATAACTTCCTGGATCATCATTCTAGATAATTTTTCTTACAAATATTTATAGCTTTTGATATTCTTGTGCATTTGGAAATGCATCCAGCCCAACTCTTAAAGTGGAACTTTAGTCAGGAAAATTAAGGCCTGATAGATTACTTCAGACTGGCCCCTCTTGAAGGTATAACTATGTAAAACATTAAGGCCCCTTTCACATTGAGGTGCTTTTCAGGCGCTAAAAAGTTCTAAAAATAGCGCCTGCAAAGCGCCTTCAAACAGCCGCTGCTGTCTCTCCAGTGGGAAAGCCCGAGGGCTTTCCCACTAGAGCGGTCCGATTGCAGGACGCTGAAAAATGTCCTGCAAGACGCATCTTTGTAGCGCTGTAGGACCGGTGTATTTATCGCTCCTAAAGTGCCCCTTCCCATTGAAAACAATGGGACAGCGCTCCAAACCCACTGCAGCGATGCTTTGCGGGCGGTTTTAACCCTTTTTCAGCCGCTAGCGGGGGGTAAAACTGCCCCGCTGGTGGCCGAAAAGCGCCGCTAAAAGGACAGTAAATAGCTAAATATAGCGCCGCTTTACCGCCAGCGTGCCCATCGCCTCAGTGTGAAAGCAGCCTAAAAAATAAGTGCCTATACTGTTTAAAATCCAGTAATAAACAGTTTCACCCTTCTCTACACATGCTCAGTTGCTCTCTATTTTTAGGCACTGTGCCATATTTGTAGAAGCCGATCTGCTGACAACCTAAAGATTTACTGCTGTTCAGGGGCTCTGAACTTCAGCAAAATGGCAGCCTCCAACAAGAATAAATAGGAACAATGCTAGAGGCAATTTACAGCACACACTAATTTTGGTAGCGTAATTATTAATGTGAAATGTATGTTCCTTGCTAAACAACATTATTTTTTATCAAGTTGTTATGGGTAAAGTTCCACTTTATACAATCCACAGAGATAGATGGAGCTTATTCCTAAGAAAGACTATTGCATTTTTCTCTTACAATAAAAAGCCCTTTCCCTGTGTGGAGGTTATGTAAACCCAATTACTAAAGTCTCACAAAGTTTTTAACAAGTTAATGTAATTTAAGTACCAATAATAATATTTTCAAACCTACAGCTTAAAATAATACCTAATGAATCAGCCATGAAGGGTCCTTGTGCAGGCATTTCTTTTTATAGCACCTCTGCCCCTGTCTCCTAATTGTGTTCTTGTGTTGTCACATAGGTTTCAATGCCCAGTGGCGGTGCGTCCATAAGGGCGCACGGGTGCCGCCCCCTCTCTCCTGTCACCCCCTTTGGCAACAATAAATAGATTCATGCATTGCATGAATCTATCTATGGTGTTTTTGAAGCACCTGATTAGACCCATAGGCTGTAATAGGCGTCAAAAAAGGTGACCTGAAAGCGCCATGCTTGGTGCTCGCAGGTCACTCAGCTGTGTTAGAAAATCAAATGAATTTTCGATTTCCTAACACTAAACAGCCTCTCCGACAATCAGGTGCTCGGATCTGTTACCCGTCACCTGAATAGCTGAAATGACAGGCACTATGATTGTATGCCTATCAGGCGTCCAATCATAGCAGAGGACGGGAAGAGAGCATGGGAGAAGACATCGAGGAGCTGTCCCACCAAGACAGGGTAAGTGCAGATAGCGGGCAGGGGGGCACACTGGGAGAATTTGATGGGGCACAGTGGGAGCATTTGATATGGCACAGTGGCAGCATTTGATATGGCACAGTCGTGGCAATTGATGGGCACAGTGGCTGCGTTTGGCACAGTGGCTGCGTTTAATGGGCACAGTGGCTGCGTTTGATGCACAATGGCAGCAATTGATGGGCACAGTGGCAGCAATTGATGGGCACAGTGGCTGCGTTTGGCACAGTGGCTGTGTTTGATGGTACAGTGTTGGCAATTGATGGGCACAGTGGCTGCGTTTGATGGTACAGTTTCGGAAATTGATTGACACAGTGGCTGTGTTTGATGGCACAGTGGCTGTATTTGATGGTACAGTGGTGGCAATTGATGGGCACAGTGGGGCTGCAATTGATGGGTTTTTTTTTCAGAACGTTTCAGTTTGCTTGCGCCCCCCCAAAAATTTGGAACACCAGCTGCCACTGATGGAGACTACAAGTGTCCATTTAACCGCCTCCTGACCGGCGCACACACATATACGTCGGTAGAATGGCACGGACAGCCATAAGGGCATACATAGGATGTAATAGGCGTCAAAAAAGGTGACCTGAAAGCGCCATGCTTGGTGCTCGCAGGTCACTCAGCTGTGTTAGAAAATCAAATGAATTTTCGATTTCCTAACACTAAACAGCCTCTCCGACAATCAGGTGCTTGGATCTGTTACCCGTCACCTGATTGGCTGAAATGACAGGCGCTATGATTGGATGCCTATCAGGCGTCCAATCATAGCAGAGGACGGGTAGAGAGCATGGGAGAAGACATCGAGGAGCTGTCCCACCAAGACAGGGTAAGTGCAGATAGCGGGCAGGGGGGCACACTGGGAGAATTTGATGGGGCACAGTGGGAGCATTTGATATGGCACAGTGGCAGCATTTGATATGGCACAGTCGTGGCAATTGATGGGCACAGTGGCTGCGTTTGGCACAGTGGCTGCGTTTGATGGGCACAGTGGCTGCGTTTGATGCACAATGGCAGCAATTGATGGGCACAGTGGCAGCAATTGATGGGCACAGTGGCTGCTTTTGGCACAGTGGCTGTGTTTGATGGTACAGTGTTGGCAATTGATGGGCACAGTGGCTGCGTTTGATGGTACAGTGGCGGAAATTGATGGACACAGTGGCTGTGTTTGATGGCACAGTGGCTGCATTTGATGGCACAGTGGCTGTATTTGATGGTACAGTGGTGGCAATTGATGGACACAGTGGCTGCGTTTGATGGTACAGTGGCGGCAATTGATGGGCACAGTGGCTGCGATTGATGGTACAGTGAGGCTGCAATTGATGGGGTTTTTTTTCAGAACATTTCAGTTTGCTTGCGCCCCCCCAAAAATTTGGAACACCAGCTGCCACTGATGGAGACTACAAGTGTCCATTTAACCGCCTCCCGACCGGCGCACACACATATACAGTGGTGTGAAAAAGTGTTTGCCCCCTTCCTCATTTCCTGTTCCTTTGCATGTTTGTCACACTTAAGTGTTTCGGAACATCAAACCAATTTAAACAATAGTCAAGGACAACACAAGTAAACACAAAATGCAATTTGTAAATGAAGGTGTTTATTATTAAAGGTGAAAAAAAATCCAAACCATCATGGCCCTGTGTGAAAAAGTGATTGCCCCCCTTGTTAAAACATACTATAACTGTGGTTGTCCACACCTGAGTTCAATTTCTCTAGCCACACCCAGGCCTGATTATTGCCACACCTGTTCACAATCAAGGCATCACTTAAATAGGAGCTGCTTGACACAGTAAGGTCCACCAGAAGATCCTTAAAAGCTACACATCATGCCGAGACCCAAAGAAATTCAGGAACAATTGAGAAAGAAAGTAATTGAGATCTATCAGTCTGGAAAGGGTTATAAAGCCATTTCCAAAGCTTTGGGAATCCAACGAACCACAGTGAGAGCCATTATCCACAAATGGCGAAGACATGGAACAGTGGTGAACCTTCCCAGGAGTGGCCGGCCGCCCAAAATTACCCCAAGAGCGCAGCGAATACTCATCCAAGAGGTCACAAAAGACCCCACAACAACGTCCAAGGAACTGCAGGCCTCACTTGCCTCAGTTAAGGTCAGCGTTCATGCCTCCACCATCAGGAAAAGACTGGGCAAAAATGGCCTGCATGGCAGAGTTCCAAGGAGAAAACCACTGCTGAGCAAAAAGAACATCAAAGCTCGTCTCAATTTCTCCACAACACATCTTGATGATCCCCAAGACTTTTGGGACAACATTCTGTGGACCGATGAGACAAAAGTGGAACTCTTTGGAAGGTGTGTGTCCAAGTATAGCTGGCGTAGAAGGAACACTGCATTTCAGAAAAAGAACATTATACCAACAGTAAAATATGGTGGTGGTAGTGTGATGGTCTGGGGCTGTTTTGCTGCTTCAGGACCTGGAAGACTTGCCGTGATAAAAGGAACTATGAATTCTGCTGTCTACCAAGAGATCCTGAAGGAGAATGTCCGACCATCTGTTCGTGTACTCAAGCTGAAACGAACTTGGGTTCTGCAGCAGGACAATGATCCTAAACACACCAGCAAGTCCACCACCGAATGGCTGAAGAAAAACAAAATGAAGACTTTGGAGTGGCCTAGCCAAAGTCCTGACCTGAATCCTATTGAGATGTTGTGGTATGTCCTTAAAAAGGCCGTTCATGCTCGAAAACCCTCTAATGTAACTGAATTAGGACAATTCTGCAAAGATGAGTGGGCCAAAATTCCTCCAGGACGCTGTAAAAGCCTCATTGCACATTATCGCAAGCGCTTGGTTGCAGTTGTTGCTGCTAAGGGTGGCCCAACCAGTTATTAGGTTTAGGGGGCAATCACTTTTTCACACAGGGCCATGATGGTTTGGATTTTTTTTCACCTTTAATAATAAACACCTTCATTTACAAATTGCATTTTGTGTTTACTTGTGTTGTCCTTGACTATTGTTTAAATTGGTTTGATGTTCCGAAACACTTAAGTGTGACAAACATGCAAAGGAACAGGAAATGAGGAAGGGGGCAAACACTTTTTCACACCACTGTACGTCGGTAGAATGGCACGGACAGCCATAAGGGCATACAGGTACGTCCCTTGGAATATGCCGCCGTGCCATTGCATGTGCGTGCCGGCCGGGACCCCCGTGAGTCCGGTCACAGGTCTCGCGGACTCGATCGCTGCGGGGATACCCGCGATCGCCTCACGGGGAGGACGAATAGGGATATGCAGAAGTATACAGCATCTCCCCGTTCTGCCTAGCAACAAGTGACACTGATCTCTGCTCCCTGTGATTGGAGCAGAGATCAGTGACTGTCACACACAGCCACGCCCCCCCACAGTTAGCAACACACCCCTAGGACACACTTAACCCCTACACTGCCAGTGTCATTCACACAGGAATCAGTGCACTGATTGCTGTATAAATGACAATGGTCCCAAAAATGTGTCAAAAATTTCGATGTGTCCACCATAATGTCGCAGTCACAATAAAAATCGCTGATCGCCGCCATTACTAGTAAAAAAAATCAATAATCAATAATCGCTTATTGCGATTTTTTTTACCAAAAATATGTAGAAGAATACGTATCAGCCTAAACTGAGTAAAAAATGTTTTTTATATATTTTTGGGGGATATTTATTATAGCAAAAAGTAAAAAATAATGAGTTTTTTTCAAAATCGTCGCTCTTTTTTTGTTTATAGCCTAATGAATCAGCCATGAAGGGTCCTTGTGCAGGCATTTCTTGTTATAGCACCTCTGCCCCTGTCTCCTAATTGTGTTCTTGTGTTGTCACATAGGTTTCAATGGCCAGTGGTGGTGCGTGCATAAGGGCGCACGGGTGCCGCCCCCTCTCTCCTGTCACCCCCTTTGGCACCAATAAATAGATTCATGCATTGCATGAATCTATCTATGGTGTTTTTGAAGCACCTGATTAGACCCATAGGCTGTAATAGGCATCAAAAAAGGTGACCTGAAAGCGCCATGCTTGGTGCTGTGCTGTGTTAGAAAATCAAATGAATTTTCGATTTCCTAACACTAAACAGCCTCTCCGACAATCAGGTGCTCGGATCTGTTATCCGTCACCTGATTGGCTGAAATGACAGGCGCTATGATTGGATGCCTATCAGGCGTCCAATCATAGCAGAGGACGGGAAGAGAGGATGGGAGAAGACATCGAGGAGCTGTCCCACCAAGACAGGGTAAGTGCAGATAGCGGTAGGGGGGCACACTGGGAGCATTTGATGGGGCATAGTGGGAGCATTTGATATGGCACAGTGGCAGCATTTGATGCACAATGGCAGCAATTGATGGGCACAGTGGCTGCGTTTGATGGGCACAATTGATGGGCACAGTGGCTGCGTTTGGCACAGTGGCAGTGTTTGATGGTACAGTGTTTGCAATTGATGGGCACAGTGGCTGCGTTTGATGGTACAGTCTGTTTTTGTTTATAGCACAAAAAATAAAAAACGCAGAGAAAGGGTTTGGTTTGGTCAGCTGGTTTGCACCGTCTGGGGAGATTAGGAAAATGTGTGCCGCATCCAATATTAATAGAAGAAAAATAGGTTTTCCCCTTGGTTTGTGGACTTTTAAGGCACTACCGATCTTTCCCCAAAGTGACACAGTAGGTAAAGTAATAACAAAGTTTATTTGTAACAAATTATACATAAAAGTTGTTCAAGTAGGTTGTTTTAACAGAATTGAAAGAATAAAAAATGCATCAACATATTATGAGACATCAGACCCGACGCGTTTGGGAGTTTTATGAAAAGGTGTCCTCCTTCTTCAAGGGTCACAGTGTCAGGTAAAGAACCCAGTTATAAATATAAGAATTACAGTTTTAATATGACAATAAATGCATTTACCATGGGACAAAGAGATTGTTATATATAATATATAATCAGGCGACAGGATAAAGCATGAGTCAAATATTGTACACAGGTAAGGATGACAAAGATGTATGGCAGCAGTATATAACAACAATAAGGGAAAATATATAAGAAATAAAAAACTTACATAAATGAAGGTGCATTGGTTGGAAACATTCCACTATGTTTAAAAACAAGAAAATGCACTGAGTTCGATATCTTCCATGTGAAGATCCAACGTAGGCCAAGACAGGCCACTTGGGTAGGGGCTTCCATCACCTCCTAGATAGAGCTTTCCACCTAACCTAGGCCCAGTCTATCTAGGAGGTGAGGGAAGCCCCTACCCAAGTGGCCTGTCTTGGCCTACGTTGGATCTCCACATGGAAGATATCGAACTCAGTGCATTTTCTTGTTTTTAAACATAGTGGAATGTTTCCAACCAATGCACCTTCATTTATATAAGTTTTTTATTTCTTATATATTTTCCCTTATTGTTGTTATATACTGCTGCCATGCATCTTTGTCATCCTTACCTGTGTACAATATTTGACTCATGCTTTATCCTGTCGCCTGATTATATATTATATATAAAAATCTCTTTGTCCCATGGTAAATGCATTTATTGTCATATTAAAACTGTAATTCTTATATTTAGAACTGGGTTCTTTACCTGACACTGTGACCCTTGAAGAAGGAGGACACCTTTTCATAAAACTCCGAAACGCGTCGGGTCCGATGTCTCATAACATGTTGATTCATTTTTAATTCTTTCAATTCTGTTAAAACAACCTACTTGAACAACTTTTATGTATAATTTGTTACAAATAAACTTTGTTATTACTTTACCTACTGTGTCACTTTGGGGAAAGATCGGTAGTGCCTTAAAAGTCCACAAACCAAGGGGAAAACCTATTTTTCTTAAAATAAAAACCGCAGGGGTGATCAAATACCACCAAAAGAAAGCTCTATTTGTGGGGAAAAAAGGACGTCAATTTTGTTTGGGAGCCACATCGCACGACCGTGCAATTGTCAGTTAAAGCGACGCAGTGCCGAATCGCAAAAAATGCTCTGGTCTTAAGCCAGCAAAATGGTCCGGTCTAAAAGTGGTTAAACATACATTATGATACATTACAAAGATATTGTCCACTGTCACCATCAGGAAATCTGTCATGTAGTTTATGAAGGAGACATGAAGTGGTTGCAAAGAAGCTGTGTTAGAAAAGCGGCAGTGCGATGCAACACAGGATAACAAAAAAGAAAAAAAAAAGTATTTTATAAAAAAATGGCAATTGTTAATAATTAAAATCAAAAGCAAACTAAATGACATTTAGTAAGGGCTGCTGCTACAGGAGTAGAGAGAGAGTGCACAGTGCTAGTTTTGAATGAACAAGTTCAACGAGTTCTCAGTTTTGTGTGTGCTAGGGGTGGTGTCCACTGTTCTGCATTCTATCATCTAGCAAGATATAGTGGGATTGCTCACAACCAGGAGTTTTTTAGACAGGCTGTGTGGGTGCCGTGTTCTGTCAAAATGTGTCCGGCTATCATATAGTGTCCGGGGTGTACTGCGCAGGCGCAGCGCTTGCGCAGTAGAGAGGACAAAGGCATTCAGAAAATCTTGGAAGATCAACATGAGTCGAGAGGCAAGCCCCACCATGCAAGTGGACATAGGGTAACACAAAGTTAGAGGGCCCCTCGCAGCGCTTCGGGCACGGCCTCCCTGTGCTCGGCTCTTTTTTATTCTAACTCTGTGTCCACTTGGATGGTGGGGCTTGAACCTGGACTCACGGCGCAGGCGCCATTCATCTTCGGCTATTTTCAGAATGTGCTTGTGCTGTGTACTGCGCATGTGCAGTACACGGCTGACAGTATGTGATGGGGGACACAATGCGACAGGACACCGGCAAGGGCCTACACTTACAGCGTTGAAATTAAGCCACGATGTAGGAGCTGTAAAGTGTTTTACTGCCCTATTGTGGCACTTTACTGCATAATGTTGCTTCTTCAAAAGGTGAACTTAGCCCTTAGGCCGGGTTCACACTATAACCAGCTGCGGATCGCAAAGGAGCGCTGTGCGTCCCCGGTCCCCGTTTCAGGGACGAATCAGGGCCGAATCTATGCCTGAATTAGGCCCTGAAATGGAGCCAAAGACAAAGACACATAGGGGCTGATTTACCAAGATGAATGCGCTGCGCCGGTTCATACCACAATTAGTGTGCCAGATAAATTATTACTTGAGCGTATGAACCGGCGCACACATAAGCGCAACACATAATATACCGGCGCACCACGAATAACGCACGCCGTTATCATTAACAGTCCATTCACACACGGACAACATGACTTCCAGCGCGACTTACAACACGACTTGGGGCGACTTTACAACACGACTTCCAGCGTGACTTACAACACGACTTTAAGTCTCCCCAGGCCAGGCGACTTTAATAAAAAAAAAAAACGGCATGGGTTCCCCTCCAAGAGCATACCAGGCCCTTCAGGTCTGGTATGGATATTAAGGGGAACCCCGCACCATAAAAAAAATGGCGTGGGGGGTCCCCCTCAAAATCCATACCAGGCCCTTCAGGTCTGGCATGGATTTTAAGGGGAACCCCGCGCCCAAAAAAAAATGGCGTGGGGGTCCCCCTCAAAATACATACCAAACTCTTATCCGAGCACGCAACCTGGCAGGCCACAGGAAAAGAGGGGGGACGATAGAGCGCCCCCCCTCCTGAACCATACCAGGCCACATGCCCTCAACATTGGGAGGATGCTTTGGAGTCCCCCCAAAAGCACCTTGTCCCCATGTTGATGAGGACAAGGGCCTCATCCACACAACCCTGGCCGTTGGTTGTGGGGGTCTGTGGGCGGGGGGCTTATCGGAATCTGGAAGCCCCCTTTAACAAGGGGACCCCCAGATCCCGGCCTCCCCCCGTGTAAAATGGTAAGGGGGTACAAAAGTACCCCTACCATTTCACCAAAAAAGGTGACAAAAGAGTTTAAAATGACAGACAGTCTTTGACAAGTCCTTTAATAAAGTCTTCTTTCTTCTAGTCTTCTTCCTTTGGTTTCTTCATCTTCTTCCTCCATCGTCTTCTTCCTCCATCTTCTTCTTCCTCCGATCCGCTTCTTCTTGCTCCGGTGTTCTTGTCCGGCATCTTCCTCCACAGCATCTTTTCTTCTTTGTCGGCCGCTCCGCGCAATCGGAGGCTCCCGCTGTGTGACGCTTCTCTTCTTCTTCATCTTCTTCTTCCTCCGATCTGCTTCTTGCTCCGGTTTTCTCGTCCGGCATCTTCCTCCACGGCGTCTCTTCTTCTTTATTGGGCCGATCCGTGCAATGGGAGGCTCCCGCTGTGTGATGCTCCGTTATATAAGACCTGTCAGAAGAATAAAAGCATCACACAGCCGAAGCCTCCGGATGAGAACACCGGAGCAAGAAGCGGATAGGAGGAAGAAGAAGAGAAGCGTCACACAGCGGGAGCCTCCCATTGCGCGGATCGGCCCGAGAAAGAAGAAGGGACGCCGTGGAGGAAGATGCCGGACGATAACACCGGAGCAAGAAGAAGCGGATCAGAGGAAGAAGAAGATGGAGGAAGAAGATGAAGAAACCAAAGGATGAAGAAAGGAAGAATGAAGACCAGAAGAAAGAAGATGAAAGAAGATTTTAATAAAGGAATTGTCAAAGACCGTCTCCTGTCATTTTTAAAAAAAAATTCACTTTTTTGGTGAAATGGTAGGGGTACAAACCCTTACCATTTCACACAGGGGGGAGGCCGGGATCCGGGGGTACCTTTGTTAAAGGGGGCTTCCAGATTCCTATAAGCCCCTTGCCCGCAGACCCCCACAACCAATGGCCAGGGTTGTGGGGATGAGGCCCTTGTACATGGGGACAAGGTGCTTTGGGGGGACCCCAAAGCTTCCTCCCAATGTTGAGGGCATGTGGCCTGGTATGGTTCAGGAGGGGGGGCGCTCTCTCGCCCCCCCCCCCCCTCTTTTCCTGCGGCCTGCCAGGTTGCGTGCTCGGATAAGGGTCTAGTATGGATTTTGAGGGGGGACCCCACGCCATTTTTTTTTTTGGCACAGGGTTCCCCTTAATATCCATACCAGACCTGAAGGGCCTGGTATGGAATTTCGGGGGACCCCCACGCATTTTTTTTTTCTTCATTTTTTTAATTTCTTAATGCTAACATGACCTGAGTTCAAATAGCCTTTAAAAAACCCATAGAAGTGATGTGCGCCCGTTCAACTTATGCAAATTAACCTACGTGGCTTGACATTTACTAAGATTTTGCCAGCGCAGTGAACCAGAGCACATGAACGGGCGCAAATGCCGTTCGCGCATGCGCAGTACATAAATTGACCTAGTGCAGTTACAAGTGTATTTGCAGGCGCAGCAAGCCTGCTCATATAAAGTTAGTTTTTGGTTCTATTTTGGGCATATTTGTTAGTTGGACAGTCATATCTATACTTCATCACATCACCCCCATAATATTGCCACTTCCAGCTTCTTTTATTTTCTGAGTTGAAGAATGCTTGCGCCAGGTCTATAGCGGCGCACAGATCGCGGCCGCCCGTGCGCCGGCAACATTATAGTAAATGGGGAATTGCACTGTGTTACAGGCGCAAATGCTTTGTAAATAAGAAAACGGCCGTTGCGCGGCGGCGTGCGCCGCAACTCATGGCGCGACTGCTTGGTAAATCAGCCCCATAGCGTTTTTGTGCAGTGCGCTTTGAAGCTGCAACGGAGATATGTGAACCAGCTCCATAGGGCCCGCCCGCTCTCACCCGCCCGGCAACAAATTTCTCTGGGGTGGAAATTGCCTCGTTGACGTGGTAGCTGGTTTATCTCTACTTCTTTTTATAAAAGAATAATATAAATTAATGAGACATTGAGTCTGGACATTTTTGACACTCAGACATTATTGTCAGAATACAGCAAGATTTCATACAGATAGTTGTGACTGTCAGTAAAAGTAGCTGTATTCATACATATACACAGCTCCTATTGTCTGTGAACTGTAAACGCTTCAATGTATTTACATAGAGCTTATAATTTATATCATTATACATAATGTTATATGTCACAATTACCTACAAGTAATTTATATGTCACTTTTACCTGTCTATCATTGGTGTATTTATGAATACTGTGAATATAGGAAACTATAACATGCACTACAGTCAGCAACCCCATTAGAGTTTATCTAAATCTTAAAACATTTTTAGTACTGCAGCCTCCTGAAAGGAAATGTATGTCATTTAATGAATATTCTGATAAATATACTGTATATAAAAGAGATTCATTTTGACACCTTTCACACTGGGGCGGCAGGTCCATTAGTGGTAAAACGCTGCTAGTTTTAGCGGCGCTTTACCGCTGTTATGGCAGCGGGTACTTTTAACTCCCGCTAGTGGCCGAAGAAAGGGTTAATAGCGCTCATTTTGTGGCACTGCCGAATCGCTTTGCAGCAGTGCCCATTCATTTCAATGGGCAGGGGCGGTGGAGGAGCGGTGTATACAACCGTCCCAAAGATGCTTCTTGCAGGACTTTTTTTCCCGTCCTGCAAGCGCACCGCCCCAGTGTGAAAGCACTCTGGCTTTCACATTGGGGTGGCTTGAGAGGCGCTTTTCATGCGCTATTTTTAGAACCAAAACGCCTGAAAAGCTCCCCAGTGTAAAAGGGGTCTTACTGTAAGTAATATTTCAATATGGGTAAATGTCTTCTTTTTTTAAAAAACCTTCAATGTGCTTATGTTTAATGGTACTTGGTTTAGGTTTAGGTTTTTATAGTTTCTCACCCGATTATATCTTCATTTTTTTCTTTGTAAATTTATATTGGAAATCAATAAAAAAATATTAAATACTCAAATAAATAAAAAAAGAGAAACGAGGAAAGAAGGTAAAAGGGGAAGGGGGAACCCCTAAAGAGAGGGGGTAAGATAAATACCACTACACATTCAGAATAATATAAGGACATAGAATAATTTGAGTTTTCTACAACTGTTTGTTCATATACAGTATATGCATTTCTGCTGGGAATAAAAATATATGAAACTAGTTAATTAGTCCATATCAACATACACTACTTTACCAAAAGTATTGGCACACCTGCCGTTACACGCACATGAACTTTAATGGTATCCCAGTCTTAGTCCATAGGGTTCAATTATGATTTGGCCCCACCGTTTGCAGCTATAACAACTTCAATTCCTCTAGGAATGCTGTCCACAAGGTTTAGAGTGTGTCTATGGGAATGTTTGACTATTCTTCCAGAAGTGCATTTGTGAGGTCAAGAAGGGCAGGCTTGCAGTGTATATCTCAAAGATTAGGCCTAAACAAGCATTAATAAAGTTCCTAAAATCCCTCAGTTCACAGTTTACATCTGTAGTTAGTGTTGGAACCATGTGGCCCGCATCTTAAAAAAATTGTCATACTTGCCTTTACATTTATGGTCCCAACATTCTGCCTCCATTATCCTATCCACTTCAAACCTCCAGTCCCACAGGGTGGGACAAATATAATTTTTACAATAACGAGGTATAAGACTCTTAGCTGCGTCTAAGAGAATAGATAAGACACTACTCATGTAGAATGAGTAAGAGTAAAGATTTCCTATCTCTGAAAAGGATTTCTTGCATCAATTCTCTCACACTCTTTCCAGAAGGGTAGTTCTTCTGGTGTGTATGTCATTAAAAGGAGTTGATATATATTTCATAGGAGATGTGATTCTTCAATTTTTTTTAGTACACATCTTTTTGACACTGGTCAAATAGTGTATCAGATGTGGAGAAGCATCTAAAGTCTTAAAGTGTGATAATTAAAGATGTCTCCAAAAGTCCATCGGAAAGGAGCCAAACCACTTTGTAAATCAGGGAGGGAAAGTAAATTGGCTCCCGAAGCCAGCGCACCACATCTTCCGTGATAGCAAGCATATGTGCTACAAGTTTGAAAATGACTTGCTAAGCTAATGCTAGACTTGCCAGGCTTCGCAAGTTTGTTGCACAATTGAAGCAAGTCCTCATTGCATGACTCAATTTTCTTTGCAAACTTCTGCAAGTTCTGGTTCAGTTATGTTGTCACAGAGGTGACTGTGACTGAATTTCCATGCTGTAGACTTGCAGAGCTCCTGCTGTAGACTCACCACTGCAACTTTGCTCTTGCTAGAGATTGCCATACAAAATTTGCTACAAATTGGAAAAGGGTCAACTAGAACTTGTGCTTCAAGTGCTATGCAAGTGTACAACTTGCCAGTGAAAATGTGCAGCAAGTTAACAGACTTAAGCCTCGTACACACGATTGGATTGTTGGCCAACATAGCGTCAGACTTTTGTCAAAAGGGTGTGTACCTGGATATTGTCTTGCATACTAACAGCACACAATTGTTGGCCAACAAACACAAACGTAGTGACGTACTACGTGGAATTTCAGCTGTTGAGCGCCACCCTTTGGGCACCTTCTGCTAATGTCGTGTTTGGTGAGCATTGATTCCGAGCATGCATGTTTGTACTTTGGACTTTTGTGTGACGGACTTGTGTACAGGCGGTACAAAAATCTGACAACAGACCATTATCTGCTGAAAATGTACTAGCCTGCCATCCAACATTTGTTGGCGGAAAGTTGGACAACAATTGTCTGAAGAAGCGTACTAACAGTCGGATTTTAGGCCAACAGTCTGTCATCACACAATCGCCTGCCAGCAATCGGATCGTGTGTACGAGGCTTTACAATTCAAATTTGTGGCAAGTTATCCTTGCTATCTGGGTTGTGTCAGTACCTTGACCCCAGGTACCAAAAAAAGTTATCTTCTCCCAGGGAAAACCAGGGAAATCCTCCCAACAGGGCAAGAGGAGACACTGAGGGTGCCAATTTAGCCACCTTATTTACCGCATCCCAAACCTTCAGTGTAGCTGTTGTTAATGGGGATTATATCCTAATTACATGGGCTTTGCAATATTAGTTTGAACTTATTCCTTCAAGCAGCCTGAGACTTTTCATTGTCGTTTCATTTGTCTTCAGCGATTTGATAACTTACCAGTTGTCTATGTAATAGATTCCTTCTGTGTATGCTTTATTGCAGAGACCTTGTCTTATCTTTTTTTTACTGAATATAAAGAACATAGGTGCATTGTCGCTTTGATGTTATTACTTTATTCCCATTTCCATACTAATAAAAACACTTCTATGTGTAATTATAAATGTACAGCATCTGTACATTGCCTATGGCATCTCCTGGCTCTGCTCCCTGCTTTGCAGTGCAAAGCAGTGGTTAGTCTGTACTACTTTCTCATAATGCAAGTCTGCTGACTTATTGAAAACTGTTAACTTCTAGGCTGTCCTGCTAATCCAGTTGTTTAGTATTGGCCTTAAACATCAGTGCAGATCAGGAGTTTTGACTTCTTTAACGTAGCATTCACACTTGCAAATGGGGCCATTTACAACTATATGTGGGAGACTTTAGCTGCAGGTGGAACAGTGGAGGCTGGTGCTCAAAATTTTTGGGGGGGCGCAACAAACTGAAAAATGCTGGAAAAAAAACATCATATGCAGTCACTGTGCCCCATAAAATGCAGCCTCTGTGCCTGTGATATGCAGCCTTTGCCCATCATATGCAGCTTCTGCCCATCATATGCAGCTTGTGCCCAACACATGCAGATTTGGTTAATTTCATCTCATTGGATGTGTCTTGTTAGCCAATTAGTAGGTATACTCAGTTAATTAACCCTTTTGATGCTAATCTCATTCCTATCAATTCTAATATATCTTTGAAATTCGTTTTTTTATTTTTTTACCCAAATCTTTCAATTCATTACAAAGAACAGAGAAGTGTTTCTAAACCCAATAAATACATTTTTTCCGATATTGATCTTTAAAGGTGACCATACACTGCAATCACTTAGATCTTAAATAAATTAGATTTAGTGCAAGAGCCTGTTTGATTTCTTATAATTTGAATTAATTGTTCAAGTGCGTCTTCCTATTACCTATTTTGCCTAAATATCGAGTTGTACAGAGATTGGCCAATCAGATTGCATAGTGCATGACCATCTTAAGTGCCAAATTTGGAATGTAGATGTGCCATGACCCACTTGTATTTTCCAAACGATATTTCTTGGGCATTATACAAGGCACATGAAAAACCAGAGTGATCAGGAATCTTCAAACTGCGGCTCTCCAGCTGTTGCGGAACTACACATCCCATGAGGCATTGTAAAACTCTGACATTCACAGACATGACTAGGCATGATGGGAATTGTAGTTCCTGAACAACTGGAGGGCCGTAGTTTGAAGACCCCTGTGCTAGACCATTATTATGCCTCCAGAATTGTGAGTCTGGCATCTACCCAACTTCTCTCTGCTGGTGGACACCAGAACCTATATAGTGTATATATATATATATATATATATATATATATATACAAACACACACACACACTGAAGCAGGAAGCAATATACATTGGCCGGGGAGTGAATCTGTACACAGGAAGTAGGTGTGTGTTTTGAGGCCAAATCATTTAGACATACACACATGACCCACTCAAACACCTCCCCATGTAAAAATAAATAAAAAATTATCTTAATTTGCAAATAAGGATCATCTCTTCCTCAGAGAACAGTAAGCAGGGCATGGTGGTGGGAAGAAATTTGCAGCAGTACAAGCAACTTCCTGGAGGGGCGTGATGTCATTCCTGTGTGCTGGCCACCGCTTTCGGGAACCAGATATGAGCCACGGGTACATACCTCCGTGCACACAGCAGTTGCGCAGCTCACATACACAGCGGTTGTGCATCTAGCTGCAGAAAACCCTATATTTATCGAAATTAATAGTAAAGCAGATGCAGATTTTCAGGACTGGACTGACAAATGTTTATAGTGAAAGGCAACTGGTGTTTTCTATTAAATAAGATCTAAATTGACATGCATCACAGTTGAACTTAGGAATGTGTCTTTGCAAAGTTAAGCTAAATGAAATCCTTTCTTATTTTTGCTTGGGGATAGAGTGCAGAGGGATTAGAAGTCTTGTCAGTATTTGGGGATGTCTACACCCCTGATAGGGTGAAGTGTGTGTGTATTTTGGACAGCTATTTTATCCAAGATAAATTCCCAAAACGTGTCCTGTTGAGGGTACTTGAGGACTGAGGCTGAGAACCACTGCACTAAAATGGAAAATTGAATAATTACCTCTCTGTAGTTTTCCTTTCCTGGTGTCTATCCATGGCAGCATATGCCCAATCCATGCATATGCTACCATAAAGACACCAGGAAAGTAGCTTTTAGACAAATCAAACCTTTTTTTGTTTTGCCATGCCAATCAGCCTAGTTGAGCTGCAGCTGGGAAATCTGTTGAATGAAAATTGTTTAGGGGGGGGGGGGGGGGGATGTAAAATGCATTACTTGGATTGAGCATGCATTTGCAAAACAAATTATTAACAAAACACATAGAACATAAAAAAAATTCTACAAATTTTATTGGTCAACAAAACAGGACTTGCATAAGAGCAAGCAAAGCAAAAAAAAAAAAATGTATGGTAATTTGAGACACTAACAGAATATGTTTTTGAGGTCTGACCATTTTGCAGAGAAAATGAAAAGGACTGCGCCCACAAACGTATAGTCTCCTAAGTATTTAAACATTTTAGTCACAACATCTTGAGGAAGATTTTACAAAATAATGCAGCACAGACAATTAAATCAAAGTGAAACTAACAACCTACAAACAAAAAACATTGACAACATCAAAACATTTTCAGTAAAAAATAACCCCCCCCCCCCCCACCAAAAAAACAAAATACAAATAGAAAACATATGTGTTACAAACTCTATTAGGACACCCAAATGTACTCTCTTGACACAGACATACACACCAAGGTAAAGAATGCTATCTGCAAGCTTTATATAACATAGGTTTGTGTGCTAATGAGGCAATTGAAAACACATGCACAGTCCATGAAACACACAGAATGCAAGTTCACCCAATGTAGAGACAGAACTTCAAAGTGGGTACACCTGTTAAGGATATCCTTAAATTACTAACCCAAAAAACACACTCTCTGAGCATGCCCAGAAAAAAACAAGTGCTGTTCACACACAAAAAGCACAAAAAAAACAAAGTTCCTGCGCATGCCCAGAACAACCCAAATGCAGCTGGCACAAAATAAGCCACCCCCTGTCCAAAATTAAGCACATCATCCAGCATGCTACAAAATTACAGATGGGTCAAACACCCCCAGTCCAGGGGGACAAACAAAGAGCCTAACATGGGCAAAAGTTATACAACAAACACTATTGCAGTCTATGTGAACTGACTTGTTAATTTTGCTAGTCTTTACTTGGCTGGCTTATATTCTAGTTATTGGCCTTAAAATGGGTATGGGGGCTCAGGTCCCACCCTGATGGACATATATCAATGTCACCAATTTGGACAACCCCAAAAGCGAAACAAGAAGAAGTGCCTTTAAAAATTAAAAATGGCTTAAAAGCAAGTAATTTGCTGGGGCTTGCCTGTAAAGTGGTGCATCTGTAGCATATATCCAAAAAACTTACAAATCTGCAAGATTTTAGCCAAAAACAAAAAAATAGCCTCCCCCCCCCCCCAATACATACAAGGCCATTTGGGTCTGTTAAGGCTTAAAATGAGAACCCCCATGTAAAAAATACCACCCCAAACTACAAAAATATTGTTCCCCTCCCACACACAAAAAAACTCCTAGCCAAACACACAGCAAGCCAGCCCATAAAAGGGGTGGATGCTTGGGGACAGGAAGGGCTCGGGCACCCCAAAAGTCAACCACCTTGTTCCAATATTCAGGGGGACATGGGGCCTCGTCCACACAATCCTAGGCTGGGGTTGTGGGGGGCTGCGGATAGGGGGCTTTACGGAATGTGGAAAGCCCTTTTAAACTAGTGGGTGCTTTGTGGTTGGTATTGGGCTGAGCCTAACATGCCCCAATGGCAGTCAGCTATGTTGAGTGCCTTGTATGGTTCAGGAGGGGGTTGGGCAATCGCTCTTCTCGCCCGTTTCCTAGTTGGCCCTGTTGTATGCTCTGAAAAAGGAAGTGGTTTGGATTGGTAAAGGCAGCTCACAGCCTTTTGAGAATGGAGAGGAGTCTAAAATAAAGAAAAATGAACTGCGCTAAGTGAACCCACAAAAAACAAAAATCAAACAGAATTAATTAATAAATGTGTCATAAGTGAATAAAAAATATGAATAAATTATTCAATACCAACATCATATAAATGTGAATCATAAAGAAAGATAATGATAAATTATTAATGACAACAATTACTAGTAATCCAATTGTATAAAAATAAAAGTGAAAAATATTTTATACATATGGTGTAATTAGTCCCAAATGTGTCAACCAAAACACAAATGACAAAAGTGACTGCCAAAAATATAGAAACGATGATAATCCAGTGAGGTGAGATAAATTCATTCGATCAGCACCCAAAAGTGATCCACCACCGCATAAAATGCTCGCTTATCACAAGCAAGCTAATTAAAGCTTGTAAGGAGAGATCATCCACCGGAATGCAGTTGCAGCACAACCACTAAATGACAGACTCAGGGGCAAACAGGCTACTCGTATATCGATAAAGATTTGAAACCTCCATCCATGGATGTAGTTTGCAGATCATTTCAGAAACTGAGTGGAGTGTAGAGTTCCCCTTTAAAAGCAAAAGCTAGCCCATGAAAATCCAAGGGGTTAGAGGGGGGAGACAAGAGCATTGGAGAATGGAGTGTGGAGTTCCCTTTTAAAAGCAAAAGTTAGCCCATGGAAATCCAAGGGATTACACAGGGGAGACAAGAGCATCGGTGAATGAAGTGTGGGGTTTCCCTTTAAAAGCAAAAGCTAGCCCAAGGAAATTGTATGCATTAGAGGGGAAAGGTTAAATGCCCTTTTAGGAGGAGCTAGAGGAGTGAGAGTCTTTTTACATAATTTTAACAAGGTGCATGTCACATGTTGGCAACGTAACATGCTAACATGACCTGTGTGCAAATCTACTTAAAAAAAATACATAAAGGTGAACCAGCGTAAAAAAAAAATTGTCAAGTTTAGAGGTAAAAAAAAAATTGTCCCTACGCGTGGCGTCATGTGACTTCATCAGGGGATTCCCTGATGAAGTCACATGACGCCACGCGTAGGGACAGGAGAGGCATTCAATACAAACAAGGAAGCAAAGGGAACGAGCTCGCCGCTCGTCTAAGATAAGAGAAAATATTTATTGTTATTCTGTGAGTTCTATTGTGAGTACTAGGTACTATATTAAACTGTTTTTATTGAGCAAATAAATTTTAAACATACTACACTATACGGTCCCCCCCTCATCTTTTACCTATCACTCCGGCATCTGCCGTGAGCTACAAAGGCTAGATATACCTGGAACCAGGGAAAAGGAATACGCACCTACCCAGGCAGACCACCGTGAGGGAAGGAGAAGAAAGCAGACCCCTTTACATCATTTATATGCGGTTAACCCTTTGCCGCAAGGTAAGCGTCCATTGCTCACTTTAGTGTACCCCACACGAAGAGGAGTGACCCCCATAGCTTGAAACACGCCACTGCACGGATATCACCTTTGACCCAAGGATCACATCACTACCCTCACCTTCTTACCACAAGAAATGATTATATACTTATAAACTATTGAGGATTGACTTATTTATCACAGACTTATATGCATGCAACATAGTCGCAGATGACTATTTTATACGCATCCTGCACTATGCGATTTTAGTCGCATATGACTATGCGATTTTAGTTGCATATGACTATTTTTTACGCATCCTGCATTATGCGATTTTACCTATAGGATATCTGTGTGTGCACTTTGCGTCTGCACCTAGCATTTCGTTATATTTTATATTTCAAACTTTATTCCACTTTGTTTACTGGTAGCTTTATATTTTTCCAGGGATTTTTTCATCTATAGTCACGCTGACTAGTCTCATCCAGCTTATACATTATTTTGTATGCTCGCATACTTTGCACTTTATATTTATTGTTCTACTGTTCACTCCAGTGCAACTTCTCTGCACATACCTCTACTCATCACATATCTCCAATGCGATTATATTTATCGTTTTATCCGTCACTCAATCACTCAGTCGCATTTTTAGCCTGTGCACACTTGCACTAGCACTTTAAGGATTTTATACTTTGTTCACCATCTACTATGCACTTTGGAATTGTTTATCTATAGACACATTTTTACCATATGTTCACTTATATGATTTTATATGTATATCAGATTTTTTTATTACCTGCTTATGGTGTTTTATTAGTAGTTTTATTTAGGTGCTATTAGTTCAATTTACACTCTCGCACCTTAGTACTATTTACAATTCTATTATATATATTTATCTTGTATAGTAAGGGAATTATCTATCTCAACTCGCATTACTTCGACTTAATAGTCGCATCATCAACTATTATTGTCTCATATGATTGCTACACTTAAAGGGTTTACGTCTTTATCCCATTACTGCCACCTTGTGGTAGATTTGGCCACCTCCCTGGGGAACAGCACAGCACCACCCCCACTTTTATATATCTAGTTTGGTAGGTACGGTTTGACCTACACCAGGTGCCTGCAGCAGTCCCCCCACAGTCAGTCCCCACCATCCGCCCTTAACCTCCCCCTTCCACGGTAGC
Organism: Lithobates sylvaticus; assembly: GCA_028564925.1. Classification (NCBI taxonomy): domain Eukaryota; kingdom Metazoa; phylum Chordata; class Amphibia; order Anura; family Ranidae; genus Lithobates; species Lithobates sylvaticus. The sequence goes on along the minus strand of CM053027.1, from coordinate 200,015,148 downwards.
GCAGGAATACCCCACTACGTTTTTCACAATTTGGTTTCCAATTGAAGGGTCACACCTGCATTGGATCTTTTCGTTCCAGTCTTTCGGAATCATATCTTTAATCTTGGACTTTGTTTTTATCACTGACATTCACTTTATATTTAATTTATATATATTTTTTATTGTTAGAGATTAAACGCCATCACTGAATATTTTCACTTGGTGTTATCTGTTACAATTGAATTGTCACTTTTTGTGTGCTAACAAATTGATTTGTTTTTTTTTTTTCATTTCAAAAGTTTATTGATTTGTTTTTATGTGTTGGTAATACAACTATATTCACACTTATATACTTAAATTAGCGCTACACTTTTTTTTTTTTCACAGACCAAAAATTTAACCCAGACCAAATGGAGGGTAGTGAGCATGCAACACCCCTTCCCTGGACCATCCCAGAACACATGCCTTCATTATTGGGAGGACGAGTGTCACCATACTGAGTATGACTGTTATAGGGTTTGCTAGATTCCCTGACATGAAATATCATAACATATGAGTGAAATTGGTATATATGTGGCAAACAATATTGCATGTACAATTTGATATGAAAAAAATTTAAAAATGGAAAAGTATGTATTATTTGAATAAAGAATGTATGGTATACATTTTATTAATTCAAGTGTTGGTGCCTGAAAAGTCCATCTTCTTTAGCTGTGACAATGCTTCTGCTTCTGAATTAGCTCAACACCATTACCCAATGCCTATCATCTGCTACAACCATTGCTGTGCATGCCTGCCATAAGCTAGCTGGAAGTGCTGTCAAGCCCCACTTTCTAAACCCATGGTAAATTCAGAGTTCCTCCTTAATCCCCACTGGTTCAGGCTATGGCTCTGCTGTTCCTAAACTGATGTTTAGCCAGATCTTCCAGCTCCATATCGTAAACCAAAGGTTCGACTATTAACATCTATAGGCACACATGTTCCTCCTGTCCCTTATATATTCCACTCTCAGTAGTGCCAAGAGAGGCCGACCTTATCATTTCAGTCTCCTATCAGGTATTGTATGTGATACTTACTTTAGGCCATAAACCTACCAAATGTATTGAACATCTAACAACAGCAATTTTACTCTTTTTCTTTCCTTTCTTTCTTTCCCTGATTGACAGAAAAAAAAAAATGTTTTTTTTATCTTCATGTACAGTATTTTTGTAAACATGAAAGATACAAAATACAGTCCCTTGACAAAGTATTTCTCAATCCCCACAACATGATGCTGCCACCACCATGTTTTACAGTGGTGATGGTGTGTTCAGGGTGATGTACTGTGTCAGTTTTCTGCTACACATAGCGTTTTGCTTTCATCTGACCAGAGCACCTTCTTCCACATGTTTGCTGTTTCCTCCACATGGCTTCTCGCAAACTGCAAACAGGACTTCTTATAGCTTTCTTTATACAATGGCTTTCTTCTTGCCACTCTTCCATAAAGGCCAGATATGTGGAGTGCACGACTAATAGTTTTCCTGTGGACAGATTCTCCCACCTGAGCTGTGGATCTCTGCAGTTCCTCCAGAATTGCCATGGGCCTCTTGGCTGCTTCTCTGATTAATGCCCTCCTTGCCCGGCCTGTCAGTTTAGGTGGATGGCCAAGTCTTGGTAGGTTTGCAGTTGTGCCATAGTCTTTCCATTTTTGGATGATTGATTGAACAGTGCTCCGTGAGATGTTCAAAGCTTGTGATATTTTTTCTATAACCCAACCCTGCTGTAAACTTCTCCACAACTTTATCCCTGACTGGTGTGTTCCTTGGCCTTCATGATGCTGTTTGTTCACTAAGGGTCTCTAACAAACCTCTGAGTGCTTCACAGAACAGCTGTATTTCTATTGATATTAAATTACACTCAGGTGGACTCTATTTACTAATTAGGTGACTTCTGAAGGCTAAATTTTAGTTAGGGGTATCAGAGTAAAGGGGACTGAATACAAATGCACACCACACTTTTCAAATATTTATTTGTAAAAAAATTGAAAACTATTTATAATTTTCCTTCCACTTCACAATTATGTACCACTTTGTGTGTTGGTCTATCACATTAAATCCCAATAAAATAGCTTACATTTTTGGTTGTATCATGAAAAATTTGAAAAATTTCAAGGGATATGGATACTTTTTCAAGGCACTGTATATTAGGGAAGTAAGACAGACATCGGAAGTCTGTTTTCATATCAATATTTTAAAATGAAGACTTTTTCATGATAAATGAAACAAAATCTGGAGACTGGACAATCTTTTTTTTATAATTAAATCTTTATTTATCAATTAACAATTAACATTTTCTTATTACATCTGCATTTCACATGTCATTTTTCCATACTTTTAATTGATATATTCAAGTCAGTACCTTCCCTATACATTTATAATCTCGGGATTGACTCCCCCTGTGGCCTGAGACCCCCCCAAAAAAAAAAAAATCTGGACAATCTTACCCCTCACCACCAGCACTGCAACTTTCCTCCCCATCACCAGCACCCCATCACTTCTTCTCCTAATAACCTGATTTAGCCAGAAATGTTGTGGTTCAAGAGATGCATTTGAGTGTTGTCTGAATTCAGACCTGGCCACTAGGGTGTGAAAATCGTTTTCAGGAATCACAGGATCAGAGGCAAGTCGTTAATCAGAGGGGACCTTTCACCACCAGGAAATGCAATAAAAAGCTTGTTCCAGCACATGTTTAAAGTTTTAATGTTTTAGGCTCTCTCTGGGATGATGGCACTAGATTCTACAAATTTTATCTTGTATTGGGGAGGAGTAAAATGTCCCCCTTGACGCCAACCCTAATTTCCTCTTCCACATCACTGCCAGAACCCCAACATTCCTCCTCACTGCCAGCTCTCCAACCCTCCTTCCCTTGCTCCTCTGCCTATTGCTATGGCATTCCAAATGCTGGTGGAGACATTTTTTTCTTCCATTAAAGGAACAGATATGCTAAAAAATAATGTAGAGGTCTGTGGATCAACTCTGGGTATTACATTTTTTTTCCGGCTCCTCTAAGCTAGTTGTGATGATAGAATTAACAGAAGAGGAGGAGAAACTAAAGGACAAATGTGCAGAACTATTCAAAATTGTGGCTGTTCTGTGCTCTTGTTTAGTAGTGTAGCACTGACCCCCGAAGGAGCTGCTGGTTTTTGTTGGCTTACTGTTACCTCACCTGTTCACTGTATCCGTTTTAGGGGTCCTGTTAAAGGGTTGGTCAAAGAATATTGCTTCAACACTTAGTCCTTTTTCTGTAGATTTATTTGACAAAAACACACACTTTTGCAATAGAGGGGTAGAGGATAAAGGGGAATTTGGGTACCTTATAGGTTGTGTGTTAGAGGTATATCCTTGATCCAGAGGACAAACAATTTTCACAGGCTGGATCCTACAACCACCAGATAGGTCTCTCTCACTGACCTGGCAGCCGATGAGACTTGTCAAATTTAGTGAAATTGTTGTGCAATCCTCTGCCACAGGAAGGCACAATCAGCTTCTCGTTGCAAAGTTAAAGAGTTGCCGCACAGTACCTGTTTCTTTCAGCCGACCCGGCGATACTGTGTGGTTGGTAACCTAGGATGCATCCTCCAACTGAGTCTCCAAGCTTTTCCATTAGGTACCAGCCTTGTTGCTCGGTCCTCTCCCGAAAAAGTCCTCCCCTGGATCCTCCAGTTGCGTGGCTTCTCCCCTCAGGCAAGACAGCACAGGACCACCCCTAGGTCAGTAGGCCCCAGAACCTCTGAGCTTACCTTTTCAGCTGCAAAGCCTCAGGCCAGCCGGCCCCGAGACATTGAGTGAGGCAGCACACACCCTAGGCCAGGAGGGCCATGAGGTTGGGATAACGAACCCCAAAAAATGGTGTCTGTACTTTAAGTACCCTTACCCAAAATGCTTAGTGGGTAGACCACTCCCTCCGGGCTGTTTCTGAGTAAAAGGGGTACCCAATACATTTAGCCTGTTGCATTTCCAACACTTACCGGTGGTGACAGCGACACCCACGGCCAATTGGAAATCAGCACAACCCAGCTAAACTGGTACAGAAACCAGAACTTTAGTATAATTATTCTGAGCCAAACTGCAGCTTCAGACAAACTTAAATTTACAAAAATAATAGCGTCTGCTCATTAGGAGCAGGGCGCTACAGTAGTAAAAGTCATTATTGAATCCCTACACTGAAGATTGCAAGCTTTCATTAGGGGCCAGTCCCACTACATGACTACATTTTGTGGCTAAGCACATTACATGCATTGGTACCGTTTATTCAGAATGGCACCCAACACATCTTATTGATGGACATCAGTACACCGCCACAAATGCTACCAATGAAAAAAATTTACCTTTTTTGGTGTAAATTAGTTCATTAACCACTTAACCACTGGGGACTTAAACCCCCTTCCTAACCAGACAGCTTTTAAGCTTTCAGTGCTCTCACATTTTGAATGACAATTACTCAGTCATGCAACACTGTACCCATATGACATTTTTGTCCTTTTTTCACACAAATAGAGCTTTCTTTTGGTGGTATTTGATCACCTCTGGGTTTTTTATTTTCTGTGCTATAAATTAAAAAACAAATTGTAAAAAAATGAATTTTTCTTCATTTCTATTATAAAATTTTGCAAATACGGTAAGTAATTTTTCTTCATAAATTTGGACCAAAATTTATACTGCTACATATCTTTGGTAAAAATAGCCCAAATTAGTGGATATTATTTAGTCTGTGTGAAAGTTATAGAGTCTACAAGCTATGGTGCCAATCACAAAAATTGATCACACCTGATGTACTGAGGCCTATCTCATTTCTTGAGACCCTAACAAGCCAGGAAAGTACAAATACCCCCCAAATGACCCCTTTTTGGAAAGTAGACATTCCAAGGTATTTAGTAAGAGGCATGGTTAGTTTTTTGAAGTTGTAATTTTTTCCCACAATTCTTTGAAAATTTAAGATTTTTTTTTTTCATACCAAATTGTCATTATAACAGGTTATTTCTCTCACATGGCATGTAAATTCCACAAATGGACCCCCCCAAAATATATTCTGCTACTCCTCCTGAGTATGGCGATACCACATGTGTGAGACTTTTACACAGCCTGGCCACATACAGAGGCCCAACATTGAAGTAGCACATTCAGGCGTTCTAGGAGCATAAATTAAACATCTAATTTCCTTACAATCTATCACATTTTTGAAGTCCCTTCATATTTCTAACACATAGCATGAAAATACCAAGAATTACACCCTAAAATACATTTTGCTGAGCAAAGAGTAAACAAAAGATTACCTGTGGTTTTAGTAGTGCAGTTGTCCACAGGAGGAAAGCCCTGATCCAGGCAGCAGGCAGGGACGTGGTCAACGAATGGAATTGTCCAGGCAGCAGGCAGGAATATTGTCCATAGTCAGTACAGTCAGGATTACTGTCCATATACAGTCCAGGGTCAGTGCAAGTAGAGACATTGCCAGCAGTGCCAAAATATTGGTCCTGGTAGTAAGCAGGAACATGGTCCAAGTAGCAGGCCAGGAAAGAATGGAGATAGGGGTAGAGGCTTCTCCCACCCAAATCTCTTTGAAGTCTCAGAGTCTCCAGACCCTAATCCAGGAATGAGAAAACTAAAAAATTTGTTTTCTTCATCCAAAAAAACATTTCTGGAGCCCCTCGCATATGTGAGACCCCTGTGTTCCCACTAACATAGCAGGGTAAAAGATCAGTCCAAGAGCCCAGCAAAAAACACGGTCAAACAGTCCAGGGTCAGTTCTGGAGAAGGCAGAGGTATGTTTATCGTTAGGCAGAAGCTTGGTCGTATAACAGGCCAGGGTCGGTTTCAGAGAAGGCAGAGGTACGTACAGTTCAGTGCAGTTACATAATGGGGGTGGAGGAAAATGACAGAAAATGAGAATTATGTTTACCATACTTCCCTAATAATGTAGAGAAGTATGGTAATGGCAGAAACAGTCACCTATACAGAGGCCTAGTTGGGAAGGACATTGGGGACAATAATACATGGTGTCTATTCTAACTCCTCCTTTGGAGCACACCCGGCATTTCTTCTGACATCTGTGGCCTATTTCACGGAAAGGGATTTTCTCAGGAAAGCAGCGTTTGTGGAGTCTGCTCACGGAATCAGAGTGAATATTTTCTGGTGGGCTTTCAGTGTAAAAAAGGGAGGAGATTACTTGTTCCTGGTAGTGCACATAGGATACGGGCTTCTTGGTAGAATTTGGTAAATAACTTAAGTGTTATACATAGCCAAACTGAAAAAATAAATGGACACTTTTTTATACCAAGGACATTCTTGTGGGAAGGTAGGGTTCAGCCATCTGATCACTGAAGTCCACTCCCCCCATAAACAAATTATAGTCATAGATACAAACTGGTTTCTGTATTGTTTCTTCTGGAAACTTCCACGTAGGTGTCGTTATGGATTGTCATGAGCATGTGGACGTTTCGTGTGTCCGTCCACTTGACATCCAATAGATCCTGGTTCCGCAAAGACGGCATCTCCCCTCATCATAGCATTTCATTGACGAGTTTTTACTGGAAGCCCTTTCTATTGGCTCTTACTGTACCACAGTAGCTGGGGTGTCCCTCCGGTGAAGATTACGAAAGAGGGGCAAGCTTGTATAAAAATGATCCACATAAAGATGGTATCCCTTTCCAAGGAGTGGATAGACAAGCTCCCAGACAACTTTGCCGCTGGCCCCAATATACTCTGGACATTCAGGGGGATGCAGTTGGGAGTCCTTCCCTTTGTACACCAGGAAGGCATAGATGTACCCTGTGGCTCAGTCAAAAGTTTGTACATTTTAACCCCATATTGGGCCCTTTTGCTGGGAATAAATTGTTTGATGCCCAGCCTGCCTGAGAATTTTACAAGGGACTCATCCACGGAGATATTCTGGTTGGGGGTATATAACTGGGGGAATTTTTCAGAGAAATTATTTAGGAGTGTCGAATTTTTAATAATTTGTCAAAAGCTTTTTTGGGGAGGGCATTGGGTGTTGTCATTATAGTGGAGGAACCGCATAATCATAAGCTATCTTGATCTTGGCATAATGGATGAGAAGAGTGGCATGTGGTGAATGGGGTTGGTAGACCAATAGGAGCACAATTTGTTTTTTTTGGTGAGTCCCATAGTAAGAGTTAAGCCTAAAAAAATTGTTTATACCTCTATGGTAAGCTCTCTTCACTCAAAGGGACAGGCATAACTAGAGCCATGGTTGCTTACTATGTACTGCTGTGCATAGAGGTTACAGTGGGCCACAATAGACGATAGTAAGTCTTCGGTGAAAATCAAATAAAAAAAAATCAAGCAAGGCAAAATTATCTGTGTTCACCTGGACACCTGGCTGGGCAGTGAAAGGGGGGATTTTTGCTGCTCCGGAATTAGGGGAAGCCACAGGGGGTTTTGAAGGGCATAGGGAAGGCTGGCATGGCCCCTATGCCTTTGGGGCTGAGATGACACGCTACTGGTGCTTGGCCTTTGTTGCAGTGGCACTGCGCTTGCGGTGGGCGGCACTGCGCTGCTGGTAGTAGGCTGCTGCTCTATGCCAGAATGCCTTCTTTTCATGGGCACACGTTGATCTTCCTCTGTAGAACACCCACTGCTTGTAATGGGTTCATAGGCCGAATCAGAATCTGACTGAGACTCAGAGAGCTCCCCGCTGCTCTCGTCGCTTAGGCTGAGAATCTGGTAGGCCTCCTCGCTGGTAAAATATTTTTTTGCCATACTAGTGACTGTGTTGCGATTCTAGACAGGTGTGGCTGCACTGCTGGGTGATGGTGAGGGTGCACTGCTGGGTGCTGGAGAGGCTGCACTGCAGAGTACTGATGTGAACTATTGGGCACTGTAGTGGCACTAATGAGTACTGTAGTGGCACTGATTGTACTGTAGTCGCACTGATGGTACAGATGAGCACTGTGGTGGCACCGATGGGCACAGGCGGCACTGATGGGCACAGGCAGCAGTGATAGGCACTGGTGTGGCACAGATGAGCACTGTAGTGGCACTGGTGTGCCTCTGGTCGACCTGTTGAGCACTGCTGGGCACAATTATAATGATAAAAACTCACAGTATAACACTTGATCGCTCTCCTCTCCCCTCATGCTGTATTGGTGTGAGGAGAGCATTGAACTTATGGTGACCCTGCAGTGTTGATATTTGTGATCGCTCTGTCATTGAATGGAGCGATCACGTGGTAAAGGGCCGCTGTCATTGGCCCTTTACCGCGATCTATGTTGCGTCGGGTCCCGTGAACCCAGCGAGCACGTATATTCCCGTGTGCGCACCCCAGGGGGCAGGCAGGAGAGCGCGATTCTGGGAGGACGTCAATGTATGCCCTCCCAGAGTTATCGAGCGGCACTGTAGCCATCATTCGGCTATAGTGCGGTTGGTAACAGGTTAAAGGATAAGTTACACCCATATTTCCCATTGTGAGAGCGAGTGAGGGATCTTCCCCCGCTCACTCTCATAATCTAAATAAAACACAGCCGTATGGGCCCCCCACCCACCCGTGTCATCCATTCACAGTGTTTTGTGAATGGGGAACATACCAGCAGCCTTTGTGGTATGGGGCACGGTTGAGGGTCCTAACAAAAAAATTAAAACTGCATAATTTTTTGACCTGCAAAAAAATTTGCATTTATTATTTTTTCATAAAAAGTGAACTTATCCTTCAACCCCTTGCTGACCGCCATATATCAGTTTTCCTGCTACAGGGTGGCAGCTGTGTGTCGGATGACATATGTAATAATGTAATGTAATAGTAAAAGCAGTGCACATAGTAAACACAAACACTAGCTAGGCACACATTTAAAGGGGTTGTAAACCTTATGGTTTTTCACCTTAATGCAAACCGTCTGTAGTGCTGCAGCCTCCCCGAGCCCCCTTTTTACTAACCTGAGCCCGGTAATTCCCACCGGGCTCCGGCCGGTGTCTCGCGTCCTGATTGGACAGATTGAAAGCAGCGCTGCTATTGGCTTCCTCTGCTGTCAATCAAATCCAATGACGTGGGCGCCGGGGGGCGGGGTCGAGCTCTGCTTTCTTTTTGAATGTACGCAGAAGCAGGACTCGGGAGCGCGCCCGCACGGGTGTCCACCGTAGGAAAGGGGGGCACTCGATGCAGGGAGGCACGTGGGCACTCAATGCAGGGAGGAGCCACCAGCGCCGGTGAGGGACCCCAGAAAAGGAGAATCGGGGCCACTCTGTGCAAAGCGAACTGCACAGTGGAGGCAAGTATGACATGTTTGTTATTTAAAAAAAAAAAAGCGAAGCTTTAGTAACCCTTTAACCCATTCATCGCCCTAGATGTTAAAACCCTTCCCAGCCAGTGTCATTGGTACAGTGACAGTTCATATTTTTATCACTGATCACTGTATTAGTGTCATTGGTTCCCTCAAAGTGTCAGAAGTGTCAGTTAGTGTCTGAATGTCCACAGCAATATTGTAGTCCTGCTATAAGTCGCTGATCGCAGACAATACTAGTATAAAAAAAATTATAATTAAATTAATATATCCCATAATTTGTAGAGGCTATAACATTTGCGTAAACCAATCAATACAAACTAAAACATGTAACAGAATACATATTGGTCTACATTTATGAAAAAATTAGATTTTTTAAAATTTTTATTGGATATGTTTTATAGCAGAAAGTAAAAAATACTGGGGTTTTAAAAAAAAAAAAAATGTGTTTATAGCGTAAAAAATAAAAAACTGCAGTGGTGATCAAATACCACCAAAAGAAAGCTCTATTTGTGGGGAAAAAAGGACATCAATTTTATTTGGGTACAACGTTAAACGACCACGCAATTGTCAGTTAATACGACGCAGTGCCGTATCGCATAAAATGGCCTGGTCAGGAAGTGGGTAAAACCTTCCGGGGCTGAAGTGGTTAACGTAACACAATGCCATATCGCAAAAAGTGGCCTGGTCATGAAGTGGGGTAAATCTTCTGGAGGTCAAGTGGTTAAGAAACCCATTGAAATGAATGGGCTGACTTAACACAACACATATTAATGTGCAGCATAACGTGCATCAACACGCATGCATTAGTGCACCACAACAGAGTGAACGGGTCCTGATAAACAGCGCTTCCATCACACAGCAGGTAAGCTTTGTGAGTGTGTTTGAATGCAAAATGTATATTCATGACCTTTAATTAACTATTTTAATTGCTGATTTCTGTTAAAAGGCTAAAGGAAACGATTATTTTTTGCATTATTTGAAATAAGATTATAAAAGCATAGGCATTCGCATTGAGTTTTTTCCTTTGAATATTCGAGTATGTAATTTGTTAATTTACATATTATGTGACTATAATATTTCATATTTATTTTTTGCTACTGTTTGATAAAATTTCAATACATTTTCAATTTTTAATAACGGAAATATTTTTCAAATAATCACAACTGCACTGTACTCAGCAGGCAGCAAAAATTACACAAGAACAGGGCACACCTGCTGAGAATTAAACATTTTTTCCCTGTTTGACCATAGGAGCGATTTCAAATCACCTTAAATTGCCTTTCCCATATTTTAATATGTTGGACTTTGCTGGGATATTGGCATGCTTTATTGAGCTTTTAAACAGCTCTATTAATGCACATCTAGAATGCGACTTATTTAATGAGGGTTAAAAAGACTGCTGCGGCATTTGTTGTCACTGTGAAAACACACACAAAGCTGTTGTAATCAAGGGAAAGTCTTGATGACAGGGTGCATCTTCCCTGTATGTATGTGGCTGGTTACATTTGTCAGAGGCAAAGCTTGGCTGCTAGTCTTTACAGCTACACCAGTACTTGCTTATCAGGAAAAGCTGTGGACAGATACATGGCATCTGTTAACAGACTGCAAGCTGTTATATGGGCATCTGTCCTCAAAACCAAACACAAAACAGATGTTAGCTTAATGCAAAATAAAGGAACAATTACACATAGCTTTTATATCAATGTTGTCATGAATTCCCTTAAGAAAGTTAAAGTGCTTAGGAAAAACAAATTGACTACAAACTATAACACATCAATCTATCATAACGGATCTATAATGAACAGCCATTCATGATATTTATTTGTCTACTACAATTGAAAGAATTAAAAAAAAAAATGTAAATTCTTGGCTTTCTTGGCATTTAAGGCAGCACAAACTGCAATTTATTGAAATGATGTTATGATCATGTTTACAAAAATGAGAAACTTGTCTTTGAGCTACTGTTAATGTTGTCTTATTACACTAGTCTTAAAATATAGAGATATATTGCAAATAGTTCAAATGTATTCCTTATTCATTCATTCAGTATTCATATTTTATTTTTTATTTGGCATGGTTTTCAGCAAATACATTTAAACAAATGATTGAAATCATGCACATTGCTTATTGGAGTTTAAAGACCTTTCTACTACATAGTCTCAAGGAGTAAAACAATCATTACAATGCACAAGCTGACAATAATAAAATCAGCTGATGGCTAACGTGAAGACATTAGTGTGATGTGTCGGTAACATACCAAATAGGTTTTTAATTTTCTGGAGAGGTTGGGGGCGTCTCTGCAATGCCTACATCAATCATCATCATGAGAGCTTCAGGTCCCAGTTCCCCAGGGGCCTTTTTTTCTAAAGGACTCCCTTTTATTTTTCTGACTGGGGGCTGTTTTACCTCTCCACGTGTCATGCAGACTAATTGCTGACTTGTTCCCCTTATGATGATAAACCACATGTCATTTCAGCATAGAACATTAAGATGGTGCATTTAAATAAGAATTACAGCCAAACGACTTATTTTTTTATTTTTACTTACATAAAAATAACCCTTTTTTATTTGCATATTGCTACATTTTCCTTCAATATGGAAAGATATATACTTTTTTGTTTTCCTATTATTATTGCTGTGAAAATGTACTTAACTAAACATACAACCTTTAGGTTTAATATTTTCTGTGTTGCATTGCAACTTGACTACTACAAGGCAAATATATATTATTTTATGACTTAAATGGTGGGATGCAAATATAAAAAGGTTTTGAAAAGCATGATATTTTTAAGAGCATATTTGATTGTATATTTCATGGTACGATATTGTTCATTGTGTGCCCATAAAGAAATTGTACCTAATAATTGGCAATCTGAAGCAATTTGCTACACCCCATGTTATATAGTTTACTGTGTCTTGAAAATTTTCTTCTAGAAGAATCAGTTGTCAATGTGTTTTAGAGATGGTCTCTTTTCATTGACAGAGCCATGGAAATGTCTTTCTTAAGATATGTACTAGTTATGTCTATATAGATGGAAATGTACAAAATACATGAACCATGGAATTCCCTTTGAAACTACTAACACTATATCATTAGCATGATAGAGCATCTAAAGGTGTATCGAACAGTAGATGTCAATTTTCTGACTGGACAAAAAATTGCCAATCTACAGGGCTCACCAGACTCTGGCAGACAACTGGACCACCATTGGGGACATTGGTTTTATCTTTTTTCCTGTCAGTAGAATTTGAAGAGCCTTCCTGTGACATACACATAAACAGGATATACAAATGTGCCAGTGCATCTGATGTAATGAAACAGGGTTCATGGCACTTTCCATGAGATTATGATACAGAGATCTTCATAACTGTGACCATAGTGGTTGATAATGCAAAGTTGGGAGAAGACCTTACCAAAGAGCATACAGGAGTCATGTGTGTATTTATACAGTATATATATATATATATATATATATATATATATCTCACAAATGACTTACTAACAGCAAAAACCAATGGTCATTATTCCGTACTCTTACTCTTAGACCTTTCTGCTGCCTTTGATACAGTTGACCACCCCCTCCTCCTCAAAAAACTAAATTGGCTTGGTCTCCATGGCTGTGCTCTCCATTGGTTCGAATCTTACCTATCTCATCGCACCTTCAGTGTCACTTACAACTCCACTTCCTCCTCTCCAACTCCTCTTACTGTTGGGGTCCCCCAAGGTTCTGTCCTTGGACCTCTACTATTCTCAATCTACACATCCTCCCTGGGTCAGTTGATAGCCTCACATGGCTTCCACTACGATTTATATGCTGATGACACCCAGATCTATCTCTCTGCCCCTCAACTCACCCCATCAATCTCCTCACGCATCACTGATTTACTAACAGACATATCAGTCTGGATGTCAAACCACTTCCTCAAACTTAATCTGTCTAAAACTGAGCTCTTAATATTTCCTCCTCCACGTGCCCCTTCCCCTGACTTCCCAGTCAAGATCAATGGCACATCTATCAGTCCGTCCCCACATGCCAGGGTGCTAGGGGTAATCCTAGACTCTGAACTGTCCTTTCAGACCCACATACAATCCCTGTCCAAATCATGCCGTCTTAGCCTCCGCAACATTTCCAGAATACGCCCCTTTTAAACGAATGACACCACCAAGCTTCTAACTCACTCCCTGGTTATCTCTCGCCTCGACTACTGCAACTCCCTCCTCATTGGACTACCTTTACATAGACTATCCCCCCTTCAGTCCATAATGAATGCTGCTGCAAGACTCATCCACCTTACCAACCATTCAGTGTCCTCCACCCCTCTCTGCCAATCCCTCCACTGGCTTCCACTCACCCAACGAATAAAATTCAAAGTACTAACAATAGTTTACAAAGCCATCCATAACTCTGCCCCCAGCTACATCACTAACCTAGTACCAAAATACCAACCAAGCTGCTCTCTTCGGTCCTCCCAAGACCTCCTGCTCTCTAGCTCCCTTGTCACCTCCTCCCATGCTCGCCTCCAGGATTTCTCCAGAGCTTCTCCCATCCTTTGGAACTCTCTACCCCAATCTGTCAGACTGTCCCCTAATCTATCCATCTTTAGACGATCCCTGAAAACCTTTCTCTTTAAAGAAGCCTATCCTGTTTCTAACTAACACTGTTTTACTTCCTCCATCAATTCATTCCCCACAGCTATTACCTCTTGTATCAATTGACCCTTTCTTTTTAGATTGTAAGCTCTATCGAGCAGGTCCCTCTGATTCCTCTTGTACCAAATTGTTATGTAATTGTAATGTCTGTCTTTATTTTGTTAAGCGCTGCGCAAACTGTTGGCGCTATATAAATCCTGTATAATAATAATAATAATATATATATATATATATATATATATATATATATATATATATATATATATATATATATATATACACACATGCCTTGTGTATTCAAGATTCAAGAAGTATTTGTTAATTGTGGTGGCAAATCCTGTAAATTACAATCTACAGTATATATGAAAAGAGTTATAGACATGACTGGTCAATATCATATTTAGGACTGTTTGCACTATTAAAGTATGAAATATGATAGCATTCTGATTTACCAATGTTTTATTTTCTGTTGAATGTTTTTTTCACATACAGCTTTTGGCATTTTGAGAAAATATGGTTATTTTTCTCATTGCCCTTAAAGGGGCAGTTCACCCAACACTGATATTTTGGTGATAAGTCAAGCCTGGTTAGTCGGAGCCCAGCTTCTTATACATCTTGAATATCTCTCTGCTATAATGCCCCCACTTTCTCATCCATCTGGGAGTTTGGGTGTTTGTTTTCACCCTTTCATGTCCCAACTAGGGATGAGCCGAACACCACCCGGTTCGGTTTGCACCAGAACCTGCGAACGGACCGAAAGTTTACATGAACGTTAGAACCCTATTAATTACGGGGGAGATGGTGAGGACGTGTTCTACCTCATGGAGGGAGTGGCCTGACCCAGGCAACATCTGATGGCCAGAGCAGAACGAGAGCACGCAGAGCGGGAGGAGGCGTGACTCTCGCAAATGAATCCCTCTGCACGAAGTAGACGCCGCATCAGCCGGCTGGCGTCCCTGGAAGTAACGGCGCATTGAAGACAGAGACGCGCCGAGGGAGACGAGAGACGCCGCCGGACAGAGGCGGCTGTTCTTTCATCCTCCCCCGGCCCATTGTTTCTCCTGCGCGCCCCCCCCCCCCTGCTCGGTCGGACACCACATACCAACAGAAGGCGCAACAAGGTAACAGCCTCCCACAGATCCTCCTTGAACAAAGGTAAGTCCCCTTCAAAGGGGGGATAAATGCCTAGCGTCTGACGGTACTCCAGAGGACTACAATGAATGGGGTGAGTGTCAACCTACTGTTTCTCTAGGCTGTGGGATCTGAAGCATGAAGTGTATCTATGGAATACTATGGAATACCAAGAGTGATTACGTGGAAAGGATGTAAAAAGAATGTGGAATGTGACATATAAGCTGTATACAAACCGCAATATTGATTGGAGGCAAAGTGAATACAGAGACATATGAGAGAAGGAGGGATATGATAAAACAAGAACCTGGTATAAATTCAAAGGTATAGATGGTAAACCGAAGGATACTTAAACAGCACTTTACTCCACTACATATCAGCCACAGATCTATCCACTCACCCCTGTAAACAAGGACAACAACATAGGTACAATCAGACAAACCTGCTAAGCACGAACCCGGCACCAACGGGGAATTACATTTATAAGCAGGGTAAAAGACGAATTATATTTTGGATTATCTTTCGCCTAAATAAGGGGGTAAACTGGACATAAGGCACGAGACACTAAACATACATGGACATATATGACTCCAAAGTAGAAATCGCTATCTATGTGTGAAATTGGACAGCTTACATAAATAAGTCCCCCATAGGTCATATCACCCTGGTTTCTCACTTTTTTTTTTTTGCCTGAGAAAAACGAAATGGTAAACACCGATCTGTGGGTCCCCAGCAGGGGGAATAAGGGTAAAAAAAAAAGAAAAAAAATCCCAGGCCTTAATAATTATTGGGGCCTGAAGTGAAGCAGAAATATAAGGAGGAAAACTCGCTCCCTCCCCCTTTTTTTTTTTTTTTTTTCTCTCCCTTCTCTTTCTTTTCTCCCCACTTTTTAACCAAGGAGGGGAGAGGGAAGAGGAAGGGAAAAACGGAGAGGGTCACAAGACTCAATGAACTAATACAAATACTATACAGCTATCGAATTTCCAATATAATCCTTTTCTATATAAATGTACAAGAGCTGGAGTATTTACCCCCCAGCGTAACCCTCAACTGTCTCAGAACAGGGTCTATAGGTTTCAACTCGTGGCTCTCTATCTGCTTAGAAACTCCGTAATATATAAAAGGGGGCATCCTGGGGAAAAATAAAATTCCAAAAAAGAAAATTAGCATGAAAGGCAAGACTACGAAAGGAGGCGAACCCAAAACCCCCAAAGATAAAGCAAATACGAGTACAATTAAACACTATATGGTAAAAGGACTGAGTCCTAAAAGTCCAGGCCCAGGCCTAGGCCCAGAAAAACAACAAATGAGTAAACAAGCTAAGAAGAAAGAGACAACCAAAAAAAAAGAAGAAGTGGCCGAAGCCTCAGGAGGAGAGGTTACCCTTGAATCTGAAATGGACAGAAGTGCCCCGGAGGAACAAGTTATGAACCCTCAGATGCCAACCAAAACTGAAATATCAGAGATGCTATTTAGAATGGAAAATTCAATCAAAAAGGATATCTCAGCACTCCGATCAGACTTAAGCCACCTACTAAATCGCATAGAGTAAATCGAGAATAAAACAGATAAATATATTCAGGAGATGATTAAGACCCAAGAACAGCTCAGAAAGACAAAGTTGAATCAAAGAAGATTGAACTATAAATTAGAGGAAATCGAAAATCAAAATAGAAGACAGAATTTAAGAATACGCGCACTTGCGGAAGAAAACGGCGAAGATCTTAGAAAAACAATAAAAGAGATCCTCAAACCAGTCTGGAACAAGAGCCCTGAGATGGAGCTGAGAATAGACAGGATATATAGAGTTAGGAAACCTCAACATATCCCAACCGAAAGCCCTAGAGACATTCTGGTAAAGTTTCAGAACTATGAGGACAAGGCGGCAATATGGAGTAATCTTAGAGGAAAACCCCCATTAAAAATCAACGGGACAGAACTGCAAATTTTTTTAGACCTGGCCCCGGAAACGTTGGCCAGGAGGAGATTACTTAGACCCCTATTAACACAACTGAGAGTAGATTACGTGAAATATAACTGGGGTTTTCCGGCCTGTCTGGTGGGCTATAAGGAGGGTAGATCTGCGAAACTCAGATTCCCAGAAGAGCTACCAGAATTTTGTAAAAAGTTAGAAATACAAGAGATTGAAATCCCAGAATGGTCGCAAAGAGAAGGGCTGGGTTAGAGTGTTCATCATTGAAAGATGTGCCCCTCTCCCCCTTTTTTTTTTTTTTGGGGAGCGAGAGTGGGTCGGGGGAGGGGACCTCGGAAAATTGAGGGAGGAGAGCTCTGCACCGTATGGGCACTCCACTCCCCTCCTGGGAATAGCCCGTGGGAGGGGCGCAGAGTGTTAGGCGGGCTCAGAGCCACACCTCGAGGAGAGAAGACCTGGGGCAGGAATGAGATTCGTTTCAGCTTACGGTCTAGGGGTCAGTATTGACCGAGAGGAGGGAGGGGGAGGAGAGGGGGGAGGACGAGGGGAGGGGGGTGTGGAGAGGAGGGAGGGGGTTTAGGGAGGGGTGGAGGGGAGGGGTGGCAGGGAGGAGGGGGGAGATAGATGGGCTAGGGAACAATACCTCTCGTCTTTTGTGATAAGAAAAAATAAAAATTTAACGCAAGATTAAGTTTCTGACATATAACGTCCGAGGACTGAACACATCTGCCAAAAGACACAAGATTTTAAAAGAGCTTAAATACCACCATGCAGATATAATCTTTCTCCAAGAGACTCATCTCTTTCTAGGGGGCAACGTAAAATTACACTCTAAGGAACATCCTACCTGGTTCTATGCCGACTCAACGACTAAAAAAGCAAAGGGAGTTGCAATTGGGTTCTCAAGAGAAACTAGATTCAAAGTAGAGGAAAGGCTTACGGATCCAGAGGGGAGATTCCTTTTTGTAAGAGGATATATAGGGGAAATAGAATGTACTCTGGGTAATGTATATGCCCCAAATAAAAAGCCAGCAGAGTTTGTAAAAAGAATGATAGGGACCCTTGCACAGTTCAGGAGAGGGATAGTAATAATGGCAGGAGATTTCAATCTATGTTTGAGCCCACAAGAGGACAGTACGTCCCGTGTACAGGGGACGGGACAGGTGTCCCTCAAAAAATTGAAGCAAAAATTGCACCAAAACCAACTGGTGGATGTGTGGAGAGCTTTCCACCCTAAAGAATGAGATTACACCTTCTTCTCCCCTGTACATGGGACGTATACACGTATTGACTATTTTTTAACTGATCACAATACACTGACTAAAGTGACAGATGTTGAAATAGGGATCGCTACTCTTTCAGACCATTCCCCAGTAATGATGACTATAGAAAAAATGAAAACACAGAGACCAGCTTATAATTGGTTACTAAATGAGGCGCTTCTTAGTGAAAACCAAGATGTAGAAAGAATAAGCGATGGACTGACGCATTTTTTCAAAATCAATGATACACAAGATATCTCATATTCTACATTATGGGAAACACACAAGGCATACATAAGAGGTATATTTATATCCATGGGGGCTGGGAAAAAAAAGGCGAGAGAAAGGGAAACTAGAAGCTTAACAGAGGAAATATACGAACTAGAACAGCTACATAAAAGACCTGAAGGGAGACACCAAGAAATATACCATCAACTTATATCCAAAAGAGAAGAACTAAAAGATTTATTAACACAGGATACAAAAAGGGTTTTCAATAGAATTCTGAAAGGAAAATATCTGAGCGGCAATAAAATTGGGAAACATCTGGCAAAGACCCTGAGAAAGGAAAAGTCGAGAAACTACATCGAAAAAATTCGAAATAAACAAGGAGAAGTAGTCTATAAAACAAAAGAGATAGCAGATGTTTTTCGAAATTACTATAGTACGCTTTATGATGTCAAGAAAGGCAACATAGGAAAAGGAAAAGCAACCATAATAAAACAGTTCTTAGATAAATCAGGAATTTCTCAATTAAACTCAAATGATAGTGAAGATTTAGAAAGCCCTATCACGGAGCAGGAAATAAAAAAAGCCATCCTAGAAACACCAACAGGGAAAAGCCCAGGATCGGACGGATTCCCCATGAAATATCTTAAGAAATTCGAGAAAATCCTGATACCCAGGCTCTGTAATTACATGGACTTGGTGTAGATTATGGGTTAAGCTCAGAAGCACAGAGAGCACAGATAACTGTAATCTTAAAAGAAGGTAAAGACGAAATGCTATGCCCAAGCTATAGACCAATCTCTCTCCTGAATTGTGACACAAAACTTTATGCAAAAGTCCTGGCCAATAGGCTAAGAGATAAAATGAGTGAATTGGTCCATATGGACCAGGTAGGCTTTGTTTCAGGAAGAGAGGGGCGCGATAACGGAGTCAGAACACTCCTCCTGTTGCAAAAAATGAAAACACATGGGCCCCCAGGTCTATTTCTGTCAATTGATGCTGAAAAAGCATTTGACAGAGTAGACTGGGGGCTCATGATGGAGACACTGAAGCACATGGGCTTGGGTGCCAGGATGATACAAAGAATTAGGGTATTATACGAAGTACCGACTGCAATAATAAAAATCAACGGGGATCACTCAACTCCCTTTACAATGAGAAATGGGACGAGACAGGGTTGTCCCCTGTCCCCACTTCTTTTTGTGCTCTCGCTGGAACCATTACTGGCAACAATCAGAGCAAATAAGGACATTAGGGGAATAAAAATCGGTGACGTCGAGCATAAGGTCGCAGCTTTCGCCGACGACCTACTGTTCTACGTCTCTGAACCTAAATACACAATGCCACGATTGATTGAAATGCTAAAACAATACGGAGAAATAGCAAACTTCAAAATCAACTTGAATAAATCAGAAATCCTGAACATAAATGTGGAATCTAAAAAGGTACATGAGTTACAAAAAGAATATCCATTTCCTTGGAAGAAGAAAGGTCTAAAATACTTGGGGATTAAATTAGCAAATTCAGTAGAACAATTATTCAGTGAGAACTATATTCCATTATTAGATGAAATCAAAAATGAGACCAAAAAACTATCCTTAAGGCCCCTATCATGGTTTGGCCGGATCAATACAGTTAAAATGGTGCTTTTACCTAAAGTTACATATAAATTCTCAATGTTACCAATCCCTCTCCCAGACTATTATTTCCAAACTTTAAATTCCATAATAAGCAGATTCATCTGGCAAAATAAAAAACCCAGGATCTCTCGCAATACTTTGAAGCAGAATAAGGATCAAGGCGGAATGGGTATCCCGGACCTAAAAAAATATTACTACGCGGTCACGGTGTCACGAGCAATAGAGTGGGCACGGGAAACAGATAAACACTGGGTTAAAATGGAGAGTATTATAAGTGAAAAAAGTTTAAGAAAGGTAATTTGGATTCCCTCACATTTAAGAGGTTTGGGCACCAACACACAAAAAATAACTAAAAATGTACTAAAAATATGGGATTTATTACACAAACAATATAAGTGGAAGTATAATTCACCGTTAATGATTTTGAGTGATAATGAGTATTTCCCACCAGGAAAAAGACACGTAGGGGGCCAATGGTTAGGGGAAAACACGCAATTGAAAGATATAATAGATAAAGGAAGAATAAAAACACTAGTAGAACTACAGCATAATGTAGCACAAATAAGAATTAATGAGTGGCGATACCTACAGTTGGTCCATTTTGTAAGAAGCCTCCCCCAACCGATGAGAACAAAAGAAAATTACACAGCACTGGAAAAAATCTGCGCTGATACGGGGACAAAAAAAAAGAAAACAATATCTCGGCTTTATAGAGCTATTCTTGCAGAGGAGAAATTGGAGATACCACCTTTTTTTTTTTAAATGGGGCACGGAATTGGGCGCACATGACTATATGCACAAAATCAAAAAAATATTGAAATTAACCCATAAATCAGCTATTGACACCATGACGGCGGAGATGAACTATAAATGCCTCTCCAGATGGTATATGACACCTGACAAACTTAATAAATTCTATCTAGATAACTCACAGAACTGCTGGAGGGGATGTAATAAGCAGGGCACAATGGCCCATATTTGGTGGGAGTGTCCAAAAATAAAATTTTGGAGAGAGATTCTAAGCCTCATAAAAACAATCGCCGATGTTACCATAAAGGAAGACCCCTGGATATGTTTATTTCACAGGACTGACAACCCAATAAAACAATATATAAAAACACTGATTCCCCAGATGTTAAATGCAGCCAAGGGTCTTATCCCGAAAAAATGGCAGCATGAAGAAGCACCAACTAAAAGAGAATGGGCTCTAAGAGTGGAAGAAATATATCATCTTGAAAAATTGAGATATAATGGAGAGGAAGGAGAAGAAGATGATCTGAAAAAATGGAAAAGATGGCAGACATTTAAACAGACTTGGAAATATGTCGAAACGATTATATAAATAGAAGGAAATAGAAAAACGGTTTCCGAGACAAAAAAGACGAGAGGTATTGGGAAATAGTGCGGGTGGGACCGGGAGGGGGGTGACAGGGAAAAGAAATAGGAAGGAAAAAGAAAACCCCACACACTATAAAAGAGTAATAAAAATTTAAAAGGGATTATAATAAATAATATAGAATATGATAAACTTTACGGTCTAATCTTCTTAGTAACAAAACTCCACAATGATGTGAAATATAACGAGAGATATAAATGAACATGAAGTTGAATAATAATCTCTTGAATATTGCTGAAGTGAAAAAAAATAAAAAAAAGAACCCTATTAATTACAATGGACGCGAACGTTCGAAATCTAAAGTGCTAATTATAACGGCCAATATGCATGTTATTGTCCTAAAAAAGGTTTGGGGACCCGGGTCCTGCCCCTGTCATTTTTTCTGGAGCAGTCATTTTAATGATGCATACAGTGAAAAAAAAGTGAAATATTCCTTTAAATATCGTACCTGGGGGGTGTCTAAAGTATGCCTGTGAAGTGGCATGTGTTTCCCGTGTTTAGAACTGTCCCTGCACAACATGACATTTGTAAAGGAAAAAAAGCCATTTAAAAACTGCTTGTGACTTTAATGTAATGTCTTGTCCTGGCAATATGGATGAAAATCTTTGAGAAAAATGGCATGGCTACCCCATCACCCCCCCCCCCCCTACCCCAGCCCCTTTTGTTCTTGTATGGATATTAAGGGGAACCCTGCACCCAAAATAAAACCCTATACCTAAAACCCCATATACTCTGAACAGCAGTATACAGGCGGTGCAAACAAGACAGGGACTGTAGGTTTGTTCTTAAGTAGAATCTGTTTGTAATTTTGAACAGGTACATTTTTAAGTTTAGCTTTAGAATTTCCCTTCCTAGGGGTAGATTTCCTCTCAATTCCTGTTGTCTGCTTCTGTTTGCAAGTAGGAGTCGTTTGTAAGTTGGATGTTTGAAAGTCGGGGCCTGCCGTATATACTCTGCAGAAATTTGCCCCTTAGATGTTGGTGTTGCCACAACACTGTAAGCCCTCACAGTTACTCTTGGTGGGCGCTGGAATGCCCTGCTGTGAACTATGATATCAGGAATTGTAATTGCATGCCATTGTTGAACAGTGGTAGGAAAAATTGGGCCTTTGGTGGTGGTGCTGGTGCTACAACACTGTAAGCCCTCACAGTTACTCTTGGTGGGCGCAGGAATGGTCCCTGCTGTGAATTATTAGATCAAGAATTGTAATTGCATGCCCCTGTTGAACAGGGGCAGAAAAATTGGGCCTTTGGTGGTGGTGGTGGAGAACGGTGTTGCCACACTGTAAGCCCTCACAGTTGCTATTGGTGGGTGCAGGAATGGGCCCTGCTGTGAATTATTCGATTAAGATTTGTAAATACACGCCCCTGTTAAACAGGGGCTAAAAAATTGGGCCTTAGGCACTGGTGCCGATGCCACAACACTGCAACCCCTCACAGATTTCACGTACCTGGTGGAGATCGAGCTGGAGAGAGGGCTTCTCTTGCATCTCCTGTCCGACACCCCTGATAGTGGTGACAGGGAGTGAAGGACACAGAGTGGCACGAGGGCCGATGTAGTGGACGGTGCTGGCCGGACCTTGACAGGGATCAGGTGGCTGTAGAGCGCTGGGCAGGCTCTGAGGATCGGAGCTTCGTATCGCTGGGTCAGCAGATGGAGGTGTAGCCGGGACGTAAGCCAGGAGGTCATCAACAGCCGGACAGAGCAGGTACCGAGACGGAAGGCAGAGGCAGAGACGGGACACAGGCCGGGTTCGGTATACAGACGGGCAGCAAGGTACAAAAGCATGAGGCAGTAGCAGAGTCAAACACAAGCCGGGATCAGGTAGGCAGGCGGAGGTCAAGGAGAAGGTTCAGATGAAGCCGGGTCAAGATACTGGAAACTAGAACAGATCAGGTTAACAGGCACTAGCTGAAAGACCACAAAGTTCATGTGTCAGTGCTCAGTTTAAATAAGCTACTTGTCGCCCATACGCGCGCATTAGGGCGCACCTGTGTGTGCTTGCGCATATTAGCGCGCATATTAGCGCGCATATTAGCGCACACATTAGCGCACACATTAGCGCGCATATTAGTGCGCACATTAGCCTGCACATTAGCGCGCATATTAGCGGGCACATTAGCGCGCGCTTGTGCGCGTCCGTGGCAATGCAAGTCCTTCTTCACACTGGTGCGTCTGTTAGCCGGACTTCTCTTACACAGATACTGTACTTGGAGCACAGCAATGAGACTTGTTGCAAAGCATTGCATAAAAAATTGTACTTACACGCCCTTGTTAAACAGGGGCTGAAAAATTGGGCCTTAGCCACTGGTGCCGGTGCCACAACACTGCAACCCCTCACAGATACTGTACTTGGAGCACAGCAATGAGACCTGTTGCAAAGCATTGCATAAAAAATTGGAATTACACGCCCCTGTTAAACAGGGGCTGAAAAATTGGGCCACCTCCTCCCAGCCACGTACAAGTCCACCGGTTTCTTGGGACTGTAAATCATCCCTAAACGATTGCTGATGCTGAGTGCCAGGCTCCACCTCCATGCTGACACAATCCTCCTACTCCTCCTCCTCATCCTCTTCCTGTGTGATGGGGGGGAGAGAAGGAACACTGTCTGGATAAAGGGGGCCTTGAGAGGCAAGGAAGTCCTCCTCTTCCTGCCTCTGTTCTGACTCAAGTGCCCTGTCCATTATTCCATGCAGCGTATGCTCCAACAGGTGGACAAGAGGTGCAGTGTCACTGATGCATGCACTGGCACTGCTCACCATCCTTGTGGCCTCCTCAAATGGTGACAGGACAGTGCATGCATCCCTAATCATGCTCCACTGGCGTGGTGAAAAAAATCTGAGCTCCCCTGACCCTGTCCTGGTGCCGTAGTCGCACAGGTACTCATTGATGGCCCTCTGCTGCTTGTGCAGTCGCTGCAGCATGGCCAACGTTAAGTTCCACCTGGTGGGCATGTCACATATAAGGCGGTTCTTGGGCAGGTTCAACTCCTTTTGCAGCTCAGCCAGCCGAGCACTGGCATTAGATGATCGGTGGAAATGCACACAGACTTTCCTGGCCTGCCTCAGGACATCCTGTAAGCCTGGGTACCTGCCCAAGAACTGCTGCACCACCAGGTTAAGGACGTGAGCCATAAAGGGCACATGGGTCAGTTGTCCCTGTCGCAGGGCAGAGAGGAGGTTGGTGCCATTGTCGCAAACCACCATTCCTGGCTTAAGCTGGTGTGACTTAGGACCTTACTCAGATAACTTGAGATGGGAACATAAAGGTGTATCCTATGGTCATATAGGATAAGCTGTATTATATGCTAATGTCTATTTGC
Organism: Lithobates sylvaticus; assembly: GCA_028564925.1. NCBI lineage: Eukaryota > Metazoa > Chordata > Amphibia > Anura > Ranidae > Lithobates > Lithobates sylvaticus. Next base: position 199,990,335 of record CM053027.1, on the reverse strand, counting down.
TATTTATATTCATCTAATGTTCCAACAATAGCCATACAAAAGTTTGATTTACTTTTGGCTATAGTACCTGGTTATAAGTTCAATTTAAACTGGAATGCGGAGTCTGGAGTTCTTGGATGTAAAAATATACAAAAGTTTAGAAAATATTGCCCTGTAGTAAATGTAATCTATACAGAGGGAGTGCCTATTAAATTACGGATACATATAATAAAATTACTGTATAATAAATGTTGATCCCAATGCAGTTGTGTGACAATCCAGATATGGAGTAAAAACAATGCTATCCAATTCCTGCTGAACCTGTTCTGTAATCCACTGAGTTAAACTGGTCATTGGTGACAACACTGTTTAGGTTTTTAGTGGAGCAGAAGCAGAGCGCATAGTAAAATAGCAGCTCACAATATTTATGGCAGGTTCTCTTGGTATATTTGTGCATTATTGAAAAGATACAGCAAAATGATCACATACCTGGATAGAAAACGAAGTGACATGCAACAATGTGCATCTCTAGTCCAAACACTGAAGTAGTGACTGAGCATTTGAGGGTGCATAATGGCAGAGTAACACTGGCCTAGGAAAAAAAATGTGAAGGAAGCCTTGCTTGTGCAGTGTTCCCAAGGACCAGCAAACATCCCATGGCAGTATCCTGACAAAAATTATTTTATTGGTATGTTAACCACTTCTAGTCCAGGTTGCGTGTGCAGTCCAGTGCAAACAAACACAATATAATACCTAATGTTTGGTAAAATATTAAAGATATTGTTACACAGAGTAAATAAATACCTAACATGTCACACTTTAAAATACCGTATGCCTGTGGAATGGTGGCAAATTACAACTGAGATCAGTTGGATCAGATGCTTTATGAGCTAGTAACAGCTTGTAAACAAACTGAAACCAGAAGTGACTAAATCCTTGTCACTTCCGGTTTCTGACATCGGAGGAAAGGAGAAATGGAAGTTCCTCTCATTCTGTGTACAGCATTGGTGCAGCGATGGCTGCAATATCGCCGCTCCCGTCCAAGGATGTATATTTATGTACGGCGAGCAGGAAGCGGTTAAACAGATGAAAGTGAGCAAATTAGTTCATTGCTTGCTTGGTTTACAAACACTTTATTCACTTGATAGCATGTAACTTGTTAAAAAGCCTTATTTGCAATAAATAAGAATTGTTATTTATAATTTGCAAGCAAATAAAATTCAACATTAGAGATGAGCACATTTGAGAATAATTATGATAATCCCCAATAGACCATACCTGGTTCTCTATTTGACCAAATTGGATTAGGTTAAGAGTTAGGCATTTTTTTTCTCACAGTAGGGCGTCAATGTTCACCGATTCAGGTGTGAATTTCTGCCTGAATTTGCACATGATTTGGAGCCAAAGACACACAGGACCCTTTCCAAATGTGGACCGCGGCCACCCAGGAGGTGTGTGAACCGGCTCCTGTCATGCGAATTGGAAGCGGGGGAAACCATCATCCAATTCGCATAAGTGTGAGCCCAGCCTAAGGCCCCTTTCACACTGGGGCGGGAGCCGCGGCCGCGGTATTCGGCCGCTCGCGGGGCGGTTTTAAAAAGGGTTATTGCCGCGGTATTACCGCGCTGTCCCATTGAAATCAATGGGTAGGCGCGTATAGGAGCGGTGTCCTATACCGCTCCAAAGATGCTGCTAGCAGGACTTTTTTTTACCGTCCTGCTAGCGACCGATCCAGTGTGAAAGCCCGCCGGCTTTCACACTGGAGTGAATGGGGGCGTTTTTTTCAGGCGGTGTACAGGCGCTATTTTTAGCGCTGTACCGCCTGAAAACCGCCCCAGTGTGAAAGGGGCCTAAGTGCTATATAAAGCATGTTCTATCTTTTACATTTCTCTTTTTTATACTGATTCACTAAAACAGTTGAGAATGTTCACACAATAAATTGTTTGGGGATTTACTTGAGTTATCCAGTCATGTGCAGAAAAATAAGTACATTTTCTTTTCACATGATTGCGTATTTGAAATTTATCCCAAATTATCGTGTGAACTTTTTCGAATCCTTTGGAATCATCCACATCTTCAATCGAAGACTGCCAATCTCAGTATTACTAAAAATCTTGGAGATTAAAGCAATTTCTTGGTTCTTTTGAATAGTGTAGGAAATTATTAATATCCGTGTCAGTTTTTTTCTGTTTCAAGGTTTCCTCAGTTCACTTCTTTTCCCACAGACACAATAGAAAGTGAGAGGATATCTTTCCAAAGTGAAATCTTCTCCTGGACATTTTACATCAGAGAAGGTGCCCCCTCATCTTCTGTTCTTTTGGCAGGCACATATTTTTAATTTTTTATTGCTTTTCAGGGGGTGACCCTTTCCAGCAGGGATACAGACAACAATAAAAATATTCTAACCCTTTCCCACTTTAGGGTTACTGTGTCACTACTTTAAAACCAATGACATGCCTGGAAATAAAGAGGTAATACTTGACCCTGCCATCTTCACAAGGTATGGTGGCTAAAAGTCTTTAACATCTGACGCTTTCAGTAATGTTGCAACCAATGGTCCCTTCTTCTAGACCCTACATCACTAGTTGTTTTTTTTTTTGACAATATTGACAACATTCTATGTTCATATATAGAAAGTATATATCCATGCGCCAGCCAAGTGAATAGGAATGAACTACGTACTGCTGCAAACACAGAAGGAAATGTCAGAACCCAGATAAAATTAAATAAAAGTAGTGCTGCGCTGTACAGATAATTGAAAATAAAGTGCAGAAGTGCTCTGTGGAGAAATAACTTAACCACACTGACAAGAGACAATAAAAACACATGTACAGTGGTGTGAAAAAGTGTTTGCCCCCTTCCTCATTTCCTGTTCCTTTGCATGTTTGTCACACTTAAGTGTTTCGGAACATCAAACCAATTTAAACAATAGTCAAGGACAACACAAGTAAACACAAAATGCAATTTGTAAATGAAGGTGTTTATTATTAAAGGTGAAAAAAAATCCAAACCATCATGGCCCTGTGTGAAAAAGTGATTGCCCCCCTTGTTAAAACATACTATAACTGTGGTTGTCCACACCTGAGTTCAATTTCTCTAGCCACACCCAGGCCTGATTATTGCCACACCTGTTCACAATCAAGGCATCACTTAAATAGGAGCTGCTTGACACAGTAAGGTCCACCAGAAGATCCTTAAAAGCTACACATCATGCCGAGACCCAAAGAAATTCAGGAACAATTGAGAAAGAAAGTAATTGAGATCTATCAGTCTGGAAAGGGTTATAAAGCCATTTCCAAAGCTTTGGGAATCCAGCGAACCACAGTGAGAGCCATTATCCACAAATGGCGAAGACATGGAACAGTGGTGAACCTTCCCAGGAGTGGCCGGCCGCCCAAAATTACCCCAAGAGCGTAGCGACGACTCATCCAAGAGGTCACAAAAGACCCCACAACAACGTCCAAAGAACTGCAGGCCTCACTTGCCTCAGTTAAGGTCAGCGTTCATGCCTCCACCATCAGGAAAAGACTGGGCAAAAATGGCCTGCATGGCAGAGTTCCAAGGAGAAAACCACTGCTGAGCAAAAAGAACATCAAAGCTCGTCTCAATTTCTCCACAACACATCTTGATGATCCCCAAGACTTTTGGGACAACATTCTGTGGACCGATGAGACAAAAGTGGAACTCTTTGGAAGGTGTGTGTCCAAGTATATCTGGCGTAGAAGGAACACTGCATTTCAGAAAAAGAACATTATACCAACAGTAAAATATGGTGGTGGTAGTGTGATGGTCTGGGGCTGTTTTGCTGCTTCAGGACCTGGAAGACTTGCCGTGATAAAAGGAACTATGAATTCTGCTGTCTACCAAGAGATCCTGAAGGAGAATGTCCGACCATCTGTTCGTGTACTCAAGCTGAAACGAACTTGGGTTCTGCAGCAGGACAATGATCCTAAACACACTAGCAAGTCCACCACCGAATGGCTGAAGAAAAACAAAATGAAGACTTTGGAGTGGCCTAGCCAAAGTCCTGACCTGAATCCTATTGAGATGTTGTGGTATGACCTTAAAAAGGCAGTTCATGCTCGAAAACCCTCTAATGTAACTGAATTAGGACAATTCTGCAAAGATGAGTGGGCCAAAATTCCTCCAGGACGCTGTAAAAGCCTCATTGCACGTTATCGCAAACGCTTGGTTGCAGTTGTTGCTGCTAAGGGTGGCCCAACCAGTTATTAGGTTTAGGGGGCAATCACTTTTTCACACAGGGCCATGATGGTTTGGATTTTTTTTTTCACCTTTAATAATAAACACCTTCATTTACAAATTGCATTTTGTGTTTACTTGTGTTGTCACACCACTGTAGATATAGAGGTCACAATCTATTTATATAAAATATATATGTAATATATATCCTTCTTCTGGTGCAAAAAACAATAAAGTGAAAATATTATCAAATATCTTTCCAAAAAAATATATAAAGTGCTAATAGGTTTTATTGCTCAAGCATCTAGTTAGGTAGATCATAAAAAAGTCCATAAAAGAATTCAACATGAATGTTTGTGTACAACACTGCAAAAAAATTGATGAAGTGCAAACTAATAGTGATCCAATATAACACATATAAAGTGCGGGTGCTAGTGATTGCAATAAAATGTCCGTGCCAACAATGCAAATCTGAAAAGTGACCAAAATTATCACAAATAAAGTGCTGGTGCTGATTTTTCCTGTAGTGCAATACTGGTGATGGGTAATTTTTCCTCCTTTTCTCCGTTAAATTGGTGGGTGTCCCCTTACCTTACTGCTGTAAGGTTACAGCATGGGAATCGGCTTTATTATAGGACCCTTGTATGTCCCCAGGAGGGGTGTCCCCAGACTGGTCTCACAGGTATCTGGTCATATGGTGTCCCTTTAAGTTCACTTGAAACGGGTATGTGGTCTCTCTTTTACAATCGCTGGAATGGGTGAACCTCATAAACAGGGCAAGAGGGATGCTCGATAGTGTAATAGTTAAAAAAAAAAAATTATTGGTACAGCATAATAAAATAAGGTACTCACATTGAACAGTGGTAAGCAGGCAAAACAAAAACGATCAGCGAGCTAGTGTACATTGCTTCCGGTATCTCGTTTTCCCAACGCGTGTTCGTCACAGTCACGTGACTTCATCAGGGTATAATACGAGACGATGGAAGTGTCTTTTTATTTGTGTATAAATTGGTATAGACGGCGGCCATTTTCTTGAAGCCGCGGTCATCGGAAGTCGACCGGCGGACATTTTTAGATCGCTCTGGTCGCCGGAAGTTTCCCGGCGACCATCTTTTTGGAGGTGTTAGGTCGTGTGGATGTAAACATCCGTTCGGGAGCCATTTTAAGGTGGCTCCTAAGAACGGAAATAGCGCCGCGGCCATGTTTTTAGAGCACCTCTATACCAATAGAAGCCAATACAATAAAGCCATAGTCCGGCTAGGGAATCCATGTATATGTTTAGAACTATTACATTTGTAAGTACTTCTAGGTAATGTCATAAAATTGATAAAAATAAAACATATATTAGGAAAATTAATAAAAAATTAATAAAAGTATTAGTGTTATTTAAAATTGTAAATACAATTCTGGATAATAATATAAGTTATTATATACAGGAGTAATATTACATACTGTATAAATAATACACTGGCTGGCCCGATGTTCATGATGGATATACATATATCCAAAAGCTGGCTATATATAAGGTCACTGAACCGTTTACCGGAAAATACGTGCATAAATGTTTATCACACAGATAAATAGTATACATATGCGGCAAGGAGGCCTAGATACAGTCAATAAGTATCTATGCATATAAATATACAAAAAATTATTTCAGACAGGAGGATGCAGGAGTATAGGTGTTCAAGTGAAATATAGAAGTATAGGTGTTCAAGTGGAATTAAAAATTATTAATGAAACAATTCAAATCAAATTCTCTTAAAAGTCTTTTTGTGCGACCTATATATTGGAGGCCACAGCTACACTCCAAGGCGTAAACAGCTCCCTCTGTTTTGCAACAGATGAATTCTTTAATTTCATATGAATTTCCTGTACTTGTTGCAGTAAAATCTTTCTTTCTTTCGTTTGGGCATTTGGTTCTTACACAAGCAAAGCAACGTTTACAAGGAAAGAACCCTTTACCAGTAAAAAAGGTTAGGCTGCCTCTGCTCGGAGGGTCTGGAATACTTTTTACGATCTTATCCCGAATTTTAGGGGCTCTTCTTTACACAAATTTTGGAAGAGAAGGAAGTATATCCTGTAGCTGTTTATCAGCCAACAGAATGTTCCAATTCCGTTTAATAATTCTTTAACACAGCGTGTTAGAGAATACTCTCTCCTCTTCCCATTGCACCATAAAGAGACCAGCTACGCTCGGAGCAAATTTTGCTCCCATAGCGACCCCTGTCTTCTGAAAGTAATAGTTACCATTATACGAAAAAAAGCAATTTTTTAACCAAAAGTCGAGGCATTTCACAATATATTTTCTTTGACTACATGGTAAAGATGTGTATCTTCTTAATCCCCATTTCACGGCTTTGCATGCCTGGTGGTGCAGTATAACCGTGTATAGGGAGGAAACGTCAGCTGTGGCTAGCCATCGTCGAGAGCCCCCACCACAAGGACCTCATCGTCCATATGAGAGGAGTCCCATCCCTACTTACAAGTATTATGTACCTTTGAATAGTAGACCTGATGAAGACAGATCCGATAAGCATCGCCATTCAGACACACACTATGAGACCCCCGGAACAGTGCACCCCATACTCATTCACATAGGGTTGGGGGCCGGGATCTGGGGGCCCCCTTATTAAAGGGGGCTCCCGGATTCCAATAAGCCCCCCGCCTCCGCCCGCAGACCCCGACAACCAATGGCCAGGGTTGTCGGGAAGAGGCCCTTGTCCTCATCAACATGGGGACAAGGTGCTTTGGGGTGGCGGGTCCGCACGGCACCCCCCATGTTGAGGGCACGCGGCTTGGTACGGCTCAGGAGGGGGGGCACTCGCTCGTCCCCACCCCCTTTCCTGGCCGGCCAGGCTGCATGCTCGGATAAGGGTCTGAGATGGATTTGGGGGGGACCCCCACGCCGTTTTTTCAACGTAGGGATTCCCCTTTAAATCCATGGCAGGTGACGGGGCTATTGCGGCGGTATTCACTGCCTTCGCTAGTCCTGTCTACCTGCAGTTACGTTCTAAATGAACGGACTTTCCGATCGTGTGTCAGCAAGTCCTTTCATTTCAAAAGTCCAGCAGACTTTTTCCCGTGGATTGTCCGCCGGGAAAGTCCGGGCGTGTGTGGGCAAGTCCACATGCTCGGAAAGTCCAGCGGACCTCCGCTGGAAAGTCCGACGGTTTGTCCGCTGGACTAGGTCCGGCGGACAATCCCGCCGGAAAGTCAGAGCGTGTGTATGCCGCATATGTGTTTTTATTGTCTCTTGTCAGTGTGGTTAAGTTATTTCTCCACAGGGCACTTCTGCACTTTATTTTCAATTATCTGTACAGCGCAGCACTACTTTTATTTCATTCTATGTTCATACAACACCAACTCTGCACCGTGCTTGGGGGATATACACGTTTTTTAGGTGTAAATAATTCCATTAACACATTCTATTAGTTAATTCTAGTTTTTACTGACAAACATCAACAATGTTTTACAGTATTCTAACACTAAAATAGTGTCCTGATTCTACATTTATGTCTTGTGCGTCAAGAATCACATTGGAAAAATATATTTTTCTAGTAGTTTCAGCATTTCATTTATTTATTCACCCAAAAGTAAATTTTCATAATGAGTCAGTAATTTATGTATACCTGATATATTTGTTTTTATTTTAACTGCTTTTGAGTGAAATATATATATATATATACCGTATTTATCGGCGTATAACACGCACTTTTTCCCCCTTAAAATCGGGGGAAAGTCGTGGGTGCGTGTTATACGCCGATACCCAAAAAAAAAAAAAAAAAAAAAAATGACAAAAATCGTTTGCGGCGCCGAAAAATGGCGACCGCGGCCGAAAAAGGCCGAACCGCGGCCGAAAAAGGCCGGAAAAAGCCGAAGCGCGGCCGAAAAAGGCCGGAAAAAGCCGAAGCGCGGCCGAAAAAGACCGAAGCCGGTGTTGTATCACTATCCGTCCCCCATCACCAAGTGTCCGAGGTGTACTGCGCATGCGCAGTACACAGGACGCCCATATTCCGAAAATTGCCGAGGATGAACGGCGCCTGCGCCGTGAGTCCACTTTCAAGCCCCACCATCCCAGTGGACATAGAGTTAGAATATAAAAGTGCCGAGCGCAGCGAGGCCGTGCCCGATGCGTGGCGAGCGAAGCGAGCCCGCGAGGGGCCCTCTCAATTTGACTAACCCTATGTCCGCTTGGATGGTGGGGGCTTCTCCTCGACTCACGGCGCAGGCGCCGCTCATCTTCCGACAATTTCCGAAAATCTTCTGGATCCAGACTGCGCATGCGCTGCGCATGCGCAGTAGACTTCGGACACCTAGTGACAGCCGGACACTTGGTGATAGAACACCGGCTGTTCAGCTCCGCTCGTAGTCCCGCCTCCCTGCGCTCGCTTCCGAAACAGCAGGGAGGCGGGACTCCGAGCGGAGCTGAACAGTCGGCTCGGTCTTTTTCGGCCGCACTTCGGCCTTTTTCGGCCGCGGTGCGGTCTTTTTCGGCCGCGCATGCGCGGTATTTCTCGCGGCGGGAAATTTAAATGATGGCGAACTGCAAATGACACTAGGAAGCTGCAAATGACACTAGCAAGCTGCAAATGACGCCGGGCAAGCTACAAATGACGCCGGGCAAGCTACAAATGACGCTGGGCAGGTTGCAAATGACGCTGGGCAGGTTGCAAATGACGCTGGGCAGGCTGCAAATGACGCTGGGCAAATGACGCTGGGAAAGGCTGCAAATGACGCTGGGAAAGGCTGCAAATGACGCTGGGAAAGGCTGCAAATGACGCTGGGAAAGGCTGCAAATGACGCTGGGAAAGGCTGCAAATGACGCTGGGCAAGCTGCAAATGACGCTGGGCAAGCTGCAAATGACGCTTATGTAAGTTTTTTTTTTTCCCTAAACTTCTCTCCTAAAATTTTTTTCCTTAAAATTCCCTCCTAAACTTGGGGTGCGTGTTATACGCCGGTGCGTGTTATACGCCGATTGTTACCTTTAAATAAAATAAAATAAATACATATGTTTATGTGTAGGGATTAGCTGTCAGACCAGTCTGAACAATGGTTAAGACTGAATTTTGGCTGTACAGAAGATAGGGAAAAGACCTAACTAAATGGGTGTTTGACCATGCAAAGTTTGGTTGCTGTGGAAAGTGAAATATTTAGCAGAAGTATTACTACAATAAAGAAAATCAATCAGCGCGACCATCCAATAAAATAAATAAAATAAAGCTGCTGAACACTCAGGGTCAATAAACCAAATCCCAGCACAGTAATATTAAAGAAATAGTGCAGCGCTAAAACAATAAATAACTAAGCAGGGAAACTGACTATAGTCCATATATTAGATTCCCCAAAGCAGTGACCACTCGTGATGCATATTCATAACGGTGACAACGTGCAGAGCCTCCACCTCTGATATCACTAGCCACTCACCTCAGAACGTGGACCCTCTGAATGAACAGATGGGTCAATTGCGCCTTCCCATAAAGGGTCAAAATCCACCATCCACAATGAAGGCGTAGATCTAATATTTTAAATCCTGATCTGCTTATGGCAATATACCAGAACTCCATACGGTTATGGCACATGTAACAAAAGGAGATATCTAGTGCCATCTTAGAACACAAATTTTGGCTGGCGTTTACAATTGAGGTCTTTACTGCTGTCTTTCAAATCCAGAATAAACACCATTAGGGGCCTGAACCCTCACAATACAACTGAACACTGTGCCAACCACAGCCACTGACCTGTGCACCAGTACATTCTCCTCCCCTGTGCATACTGCCTGCAGTATGCACAGGGGAAGAGAATGTTTACAGGCAAGGAAATTGATACCCTTATGGGTCAGTATCCGGAGGTCTAAAGGAAGCAAAGGGGTCTGAGATGAACTCTTTATTTTCTCAATTAAAACCTTTAGTGGAGAAGAAGGTCTCTATCTTTTGGCAAGTTGACAACTTTGAGCACTACATCCAGGAGGATATCAATGGGTTCACATTTTCCCAACATTAGATAATATGGATACGATGTTTAAAAAACACTGGGAAAACAACCTTCAACAATGCACTAAAATGATGCTGCGGTTACTCATTGAGGAATACCAAAAAAGAATAACCAGTCTAGAGAAAGACATTGAGGGTGTCTATGTCAAATTGGAATCATTTAAGGAGGTATCCGCTTTTGAGGAACAAGAAGAAAGCATTAAGGGTCATAAAGACCAATTAGTCAAGGAACTAATAACCACCAAAGAACAAAAGTTTTGGAGGGATAAATTTGCATTCAGAGAGGGCAAGGCATACCGCTGGCAACAGCGCAGTACCCAAGGGAGTCAACAAAGGAAAAATAACGTAAAAAGTTCAAAAAATTGGAAGGATAAGGGATCGCATTCATCTTTAAACTCTCTATATTCCACGTGTTCACATACCTCAAAACATCCAGGAAACAAAAATGGCGCTCACCTGAAGCAGGAACTAATACCAAGAAAACATTACGGAAACTGCAACATCAATACAATCTACTTCCATGGTGGTGGGTACTGAGAACACAGCCAGGGTAGGTAATGCACGTGGTGGCCCATCTGGGCAGGGATGACCGTGGATAACCGTGGATCCCCCCGGGACATGTGCCAAGGGTGGTTCCACGGATGTGTACTGACATGAAATACAGGATAATGTTGGTGTTGACGATGTGAGTATTATCAATTTGTCTGACTATGTACTATCCGATTATGAAGCTGCTATACTTAGAAAGGGTTACTTTCTTTTCGTCCTCTAATATAAACACTTTTGAAGCAATTAAATATTTGCACTTGTTTGCTCGTAAATTCATTTTGAAAAGTCTATATGCTAAACTTACACAAAATAGTGATTTACCAAAAAAAGAAAAGAAAGCATGATGACTTGGTGTCCTTACTGGAGGAACAGGAGGAAAAATATTTGATAGATAGTGTAGATTTAGAATTACTATTAGCAGAACAAATTACCCCCACCGCTGGTGGGATCTTGGGTAAATCTTTACTTAAAAAGAAATTAAACAAAGTTTCCATCATTAAATTTAAATCCTAATTTGAAGGCCTTTATAGCCATGACTACTAAATAGATTCTTTGGAGATCTCTCACAATTTACATTGCAATGAGAATGAGAAGACAACTGAAAACGGTGATGAAAGTCCTCACTAATCATAAGATAACCTACAGATGGCACCACCCAGCCATTATTCTGGTCACTCACAATGGAGTCCCACACATTTCTACAATTGCGGGAGGAATGAAACTTTTGGTGGAGAATCCTCCCAGAACTCCCACGTAACATAACTGACACATATGGAAAACCCAACCCCTTCCACTTTGGGCATAACTGAGGGAACCACAAGACAAACTACAAAGGAATGATCTTTCCCTACCTACACTAGGCGACAGCACTAAGTCCGATCAGGCTTCGTGTTCAACTATATCCAGTTTTTGAACTTTCCCCCCAAGTTTGGTCAGCACCTCTCAAGAGTTGTATACTGCTGACGTGTGTGTCCTTTTTATTATAAGTTTTCTTATTAACTGTCGAAATCTTCTTAACCTTTAACTTTGCACAAGCCTAAACGCCTACAACTCAGTTCTTACCGTGTTTTATGTCCTTTAATAGACTGACAACCTAAAATCTTTTCTGTTACATGGAGCTTCTAAGAGCAGAACACTTCCAGCATAGGTTAACACATTCCTGAGGAACCATCTACCAATCTCTTCCAACCGTAAGTCATCTCTAACCAGACTAAACACCAACACCCACAACCATGTCCTTCACTATACTATCCTTGAATGCGAAAGGCCTTAACCACGAGGAAAAACGAGCCTCCATGTGGAAATCAGCTCCATCGCTAAACTGTGATATTCTTTGTGTCCAAGAGATGCATTTTGTTCAAGATTCATCTCCCCAATGCCACCAAAAGCAATTTCCACATACATTTCAGGCCTGTCATGCAAAGAGGAGTACTAATAGCCATACGATCCTGAAGGACCCTACATAATCCTGCTTTGCACTATCAAGAATGTTTACTATACTTTAGTCTCCATCTACGCCCCGAACCAACGTCAAATGCAATTTCTCAAAAAGACTTTTCAACAAACGAAAAATATACAACAAGGCCATTTGCTGATCTGTGGAGACTTTAACCTGGTACCAGATAACACAATGGACTCAACTGCGATCTCTAAGAGACATGTATCATCATTGAGCAAACGTATTACTTCCAATGAGCTATACGACATGGGGAGATGTTGCCATGCGCGTCAACGTGACTATTCCTACCTGCCACAACTTCTACTCACTTATTGACCTCTTCCTCTCTTATAAGTGGTTACTTCAAAATGTGTCGGCTTCGGTTATTCACACTACCACCTGGTCCGATCACACTCCTATCAGTATCACCATAACCGACAAATCCTCTCAACCTAACTCCTAACTATGGAGAGCTAACAAGTACCTTCTCCAAACTCCCTGCTATTCCACACCCCTCAAACAGCAACTAGAAGAATTATTCTCCATTAACTCAGATTCAGTATCTGACCCGATGGTGGTGTGGAATACCCATAAGGCCATTATTAGGGGAGTATTTATCCAATTGAGGGCTAGAGCAAAGAAAAAGAGGACGCAGCGGCTAGATGAGCATACAGCTGACATTGCCACTGAATCCCAAAACAAAACCAATCCCTCCCCTCTACTCCAATCTAAAATCTTTTTGTTATGCCACAAATTACGCTCTCTGCTCCTAGACATTCGAAAAGGAGTATAGGAAAATGAAAGTGAATACGTACGCAACAGGAAACAAGATCTATAATTCCGCTGCCTCCTCTTTGACTTTCCCTTCTGAAATGTTAAATGCATTGGTTGTGACCCTCCCAAAACCGGGAAAAGAGCCAACCTCGCCCAAGAAATTAAAATTGTATGCAAAGCTTATAGCAAACAGACTGGTTGACATCTAAACAATGGTGATCTTGCAAGCTACCATACACAAATTGTCAGTTCTAATATATTCAGCTGCTAGCACTGATCATGTCCCATAAGGCCGTGCATTCAGCAAAAAAATTATAAAAAACAAGTGCCTGTGTGTTTAATACACATGTATACACACGCTTTACTATGTCTGTAGTAAACCACATAAAAAAATTATAATGACACCACTAACTCAAATTGGTGTAACTCTGTAATCAATTATATTGCAGCATGTGAACTTCTAATTGATTAGTATCTCTGCTTATCCTTATATACACACTCTACTACTGCCTGTGTATTAAACACACAGGCACTTTTTTTTATTATATTTTTTTAGACTGGTTGACATACTCCCATGCCTCATCCACAAAGATCAATCAGGCTTTAAGGAAGGTCGCCAATCCTCAGACACCACCAGGAGGGTAATTAATTGTATCCACCATGTAGAAAAATCAGCCTCACCCTTTCTATCCTTATCTCTAGACGCTGAAAAAGCATTTGATAGGGTACACTGGGGCTACCTTTCATCAGTACTATCCAAATTCGGGATCCAAGGACAAATTTACAACGTCATAATGGCCTTGTACTCTGTCTCATCGGCTCCATTGTATACAGCAGACACCTTCTTATTGCCTTTCCAGATCTCGAACGGAATGAGACAAGGATGCCCTCTTTCCCCCCTAATATTTAATCTCATAATGGAACCTCAAGCTGAACAGATCAGATCTAACAAAAACATTCCAGAAGTTGAACGACACTAAATCATACAACTTGAATCTAGGTGTTGACACTGCAACTAGCAACCTTCTCCAACAACAGTTTCCTTACACCTGGGCAGACATAACTATAACCAACCTCGTGTACAATTTACCAATTCAACTAATAAACACTTATTTCAACACAACTACTTGCCATTCCGCACCAAACTCCGAAGGAGGACATCAACAAATAAGCGTCTTTTGAATTTTTATGGATGGGACATTTTGGTGGCTTTTGAAATGCTCCATCTCCCCCAAAATCCTTTATCTAGTCAGAACCCTCCTAATACCAATTCCACCTAGCTACTTCAAAACACTTCAAACTAAACTATCTAAATGTATTTGGCAAGGTAAAAAAGCCAGATGCGCTCATGTAAAACTAATTAAACAAAGACCAGAAGGTGGCACTGGCTACGTAGACTTTTAATACTATTACCTGGCCTCTGTATTTTCACGAACAAAAGAGTGGTTTCTATCTTCCCCTTCCACATTCTGGGGCAATATAGAAGCTTTTACTATCCCAGGAGGTAATCTATCTACTTGGTTATTTTCCATCTCATTTGGAGCTAAAATCCCTACATATGTCTCCCCAACAATTTTAGCAACAATTAAAGCCTGGAACTCATTCATAAAACTCAGCTCATCTTGTCCCCTAAAATCCACTATCAAAATCCCCTTAGAAGCCTTGCACAATATCATACAATCCACATCTTATGCGAAGTGGTAAGCTGAAGGAATAATCTACATAAATGATTTGTTCAGTAATGAAAATATCAAAACATTTCCCAACCTACAAAAGGAATTTCAACTGCCCAACTCTGACCTTTTTCTTAGCATCCACACCCAACACTGCATCACTACACTCCCAACGTGGACCTGCAAAATCCCCCAATCTGCTAGGATCTTTTTTTAGAGCCCCCACACCACATCAAAAATGATCTCACTTTTTTATATTCTCCTTCAACAAAAGAGTATCTTCACCAAATCACCAAATCAACCCCCCCTTACTTAGATGGGAAACTGATATAGGATGCACCTACACTGTGGATTAATGGGCTAAAGCCTGTAACTCCACATATAAATCCACCTGCTGCTCCAATCAAACTAACGCAATGTTGGTACCTTACACTGGATAGGGTGTCTAGATTCAAAATTACACTAGATGATAAATGCTGGAAGATGTGTGGACAGAGGGGTGATATGCTCCATATATTTTGGAAATGCCCCAAACTGACACACTATTGGACAGCAATCTTTGTCTACTTTTTGAAATCACCCAAATTATATTTCCCCCACAGCCTAGCCTAGCACTTTTATCTCTTGAACTGAAACACATCTAAAACATATATTGTTGTCAGCAAGACTTAATATTAGCAGAAAATTGAAAAAACCTGACCCACCTACACTGTGGGATGTGGTGAATACAACTCATGTACACTTCACATACGAACAAACCCTAGCACCAAGAAACAAAAACAGGAAATTTTATTTCTGGGAGCATTTGGTCACCCTTTAAAGAAAAAGGCCACCAATAGTAAGAAACCCCTGCAATACCCTCCCTCCCCCAAAAAAAAAAAAAACATGGCAAGGGGTGTGATTTGTTAGCATTTAGACTTGTTGCACACAGATTTCAGTGCTGAAAATTACTGGTTGAAATGAAGAACTGTAAACTGTAAATCCCACCACTGCTATTAACAAAACTAAAGCTGGGAGCACACTATGAGAAATCAGAAAAAATTTGTTAGAAGGCACAATCGTTCAATTTTCATAAAGTGTGTACATAACTTTCGATATCTGATTCAAACTTTTCAAGCAAAAATTTCCAAAGAGACTTTTCTCATACTTGAACAGAACAAACAATTTTTGTTTAATGTGTACTGTTTTTGTACAGTTTTCGTAAGGGAAAAAAAATCAGATACGAAAGACTGCGCATGAACAGAAACAATAAAACAACAAAAAAGCCTTTGTCATACGAGAAGTTTTGCACATTATTTAAACCCTTGGTTTCGACTTGCTGTGAAATATCTTGATGATCACCTGATTTTCTTATAGTTTGTACCCAACTTAAAGCAGTTTGTCAATTGGCCCTTATCTTTCCTTTCCAGTTTGTCAGCTCCCCCTAACCTCTCTCTACATCTTCAATACAATTTTAACCAGTTCAACTCCAGAGAAATTTATTTTATTTTTTGCATACATGTATAAATCTTAATTTTTGGCAATAAAATGACTTAAACCCCCAAAACATTATATATTTTCTGAACGCAGAGAAAAATTTGCAACTACCGCTTTTTTATTCTACAGGGCGTAGAATAAAAAAGCGGTAGTTGCAAATTTTAATGTCACATTTGCACAACTTTTTATTAAACGCAAATTTTCAGGATAAAGTATAAGAAAAGGAATTTTTGTGCAAAAACATACAATATAATACCCATTTTTGGCTAAAATATAAAAGATGATGTTGCACAGAGTAAATAGATTCCATGTCTTAAAATTGTATGCGTCTGCGATATCACCAAATAATATGGTTCCCAAAAATCTCCATTGGTGACACTTTAAAAGCCTTTACAGCTCATCAGTTTAGAGTTAACTAGGAGCTCATTTGCCAAAATTATTGTTCTCACTCTGACATTCGCGGTAATATGACAATAGTTTGGGCCGATCGCAGTTTGTATGCATGTGCGTGCCTTTGCTTGTGTTTGCATTTGCACAGGTGTGTGGCATCGTGGATTGCAGCAATTTTTTTTATTTATTTAAATATATTATATTTAAAACATTTTTCATGTTTTTATTTTATTTTTTAAATGTATTTTTACTGGATTGCGATCACAAGGGATTAACAAATCCCTATGTGATAACATTGGGCAGGTGACAGTTTGCATGTGAGATCGAGGCATGGATCTGGGTGTCCCATGATTACGTCACTCTCTGATGAAACGCGTAGGGAGGAGCGACGTGCTGACGTCACCGCGCCTTACGTCCTTTAGCACGGACGGGTACTGCTGCCGGCCGGCCGCAATTTTTAAACCATTTTTTAAACCATTTATGTATTTTGTTTTCTCCTTTGCCTATTGGCACTTTTTAATTCAATAAATCCCTCGGATTCCACCCATGGTGTGTCCCCTTCTTTCTTTTTTGGGCCAACCTTTCCCGGAGATCCATACAATTAGCTCTCGCAACCCAGAGGCTATGACCCATTATCATCAGTGGTAAGCCCCGCGTTTATCTACATCCGAAGTGAGTAACCTTTCTGGATATCGCGAGGGGTGCAAGTGAGCTACATCTGAGGACAAGGCCCTGGCTGGGTATTAGCCACATGCGTGTTTTCTTCTACAGTCTGGTAAGCATGCAATCTTTCTGGTGGAGGGATTCTCATAAGCACTCGTTACTTTAATCAGAATTTTTTGCAAAGTCACCGTTTTCAACACGTGGAAGCCATTCACTGCTGCGCTTGACTGATCTTTCAGTCTACCTGGACTTTTTTCATTTATTCACTATTTGTTGGGTTATCATATAGCTCACTTGGACACTTTATATATTTACTGTATATCACATTTGATAATTCTACTATCATTTTATTCATTTGTTTGGTCATTATTAAGTTCACTTGATCCTTTTTGACATTTTAATTAATTTTTTGTATATCACTTGTCGGGTTATTTAATTGTTACGTCCATTATGGACATATAGCAGTTTCATTTTCCCATTAGTCATTTTGCCCACCCATAATAAGTGAGTCATATGCACTAATATTTGTCACCATTTTTGTTGGTACCAACTATTGTTGTTCACTTAATTTTAAGATTTAGCGCAGCCTTCCTTGTTTCATGGATCTGCCTTGGTCTCACAGCATTCTCCCTCCCCTAGCTGGCAGTTGTGTTCCTGGGCTTCGGTAAGAGCTTGAGAGCCCGGGAACCACAGGAGAAGGGGGGCCCTACTACAGCCACCAGCTTCTGATTAAAGGTTCACTCTTTGAACGTATATAGTATGTCCAAAGAACTGAACTGGATATTATGATTGCTCTAACACGCTCCTTTTACAAAAGCGCCAATTACTGGCCAGTTTAACCCTCTCGCTGCCAGAGCTGTTTTTTTTTATTTTTATTACTGCACACATGTTTAAAGTGGTTGTAAAACCTTACAGACCACTTTAGCCTACACGTAACCCTAGATTAAGGCTTACCTGTAGGTACAAGAAATATCTCCTTAACCTACATGGTTAAGGAGATATTTTCCAAAAAATGTCTGCAGAAGAGAACTATGTAACTATTTAACATACAGACCTGGCAGTGAAAGGATCAAAGGCCATGCAAAGCTTTATGTTTTAATAAAATTGGTACCAAATTGTTGCAGAAGATATGAACCTTATCTTTACTGTCTAAAATATGTTTTTTTTGTTGTAGTGGTTGTTCAACAGCAGATAACTTTATTCAAATCAGACAGTGCATCACCCAGCCCTGCTCACATTAACATAAAAAAATTGTGCTGGGCTGTTACTGTTTTCAGACAGTTAATCAGCCAAGAGCCATGACCAGGGCCGCTGTTAGAAATCATGGGGCCCCATACAGCCTACCTAACGGGGCCCCTTTAATCCCGCCCTCAACCCCACCCCAGGCTTCTCCCCTGTCCCCACCTTTGCAGATTTGTCACTGTTTACATATGCACACACAATCATTATGGCTTATCAGTACAGGGGACAGAGGCGGTTTAATTTTTTTTTCAATTTTATTTTATTACCAAAAAATGTTTACACTGTGTCTTTCATTTTTTTTTTATCTCTTTTATTGCTATCAGATTGTAATAAACAACATCCCTAGTGATAGCATGGGGCAGTGACAGGCCCCTTTTATGGAAAGATCTGGGGTTTATTAGACCCCATATCTATCCTCTGGCCTCCAAAGCATCTGATCAAACCCAGATCGGTTTGATCAGACACTTGTTCAAGCTGGTAATTGTGTCTGGTTTCTGACGTCACACAGTGGGAGGAACGACATCAGTTCCCCTCACTGTGTCCCAGGAACTGGATGCCGCTGCTCACATCCTTAACAGGACCCCTGATTGCATGGGAGAGCCCAGTAAAGGTGGTGGAACCCCCTTCCACTGACTGCCTGTAAAAGTAATCGAGGGGCTTCTTAGCCACTAAGATTACTTTTACTTTGTGCAGAATCGCTGTGGCTAAAAAATTATATCTTGATCATTGCTGTAGCAATAATCAAGATATCACCCTTCCAAACCAGCAATGTAACAGTACGTTGCTGGACAGAAAGTATTTAAAGGGAAGTGGTTGGGGGGCCAAATGCAAGTGTAAAGCAGCATCTCACTGTGTCTTCACCAGCATTATAAAAATTACACAGGCAGCACAGTCAGCATGTGTTCTGTCATGGATCTGTCAGTGTCAAATGGCCTTTGGGTTCTGACTTTGGCTGTATTGTGTGTTACAAACTCTAACCCAGTACAGCCATAACAAAGTAAGCACCCAACAGCAATATGACACACTGTGACAGATTACAGAGCACATGCTGACTGTGCTGCCTGCATGAGTATTATAATGCTGATAATCATAACTTGCCATGCTGTGTGTAAGCGATACACAGTGAGGATTCTATCTTCTGTGCTCCACTCACTGTGTGGACTGCAGTCACGGTGTCCGTGTTCTTGCTCCCTTGTCAGCCACAGAGCTGCCTGTTGACTCACAAGTCACATAAGTCTCTGCATTCGGCACATGAGGTCTCGGTAGTCAGCGGAGCATAGTAGTATCACTCCGCCAGGGAAGGCAGTAAGCAGCGGTGGCCGGAACTAATTAAAAAGAAGAGCAATGTAGTTTAATGTACATCCGCCTGAAAAACAAGAAATAGTCCAACCACTGCGCTCACCTCCTGGGCCCTTCTGATGACATGATGGGGCCCAGGAAAATGTAATTACACCCCCTTCCCTAAGCAAGTAGTAGCGGGGGACGGGGTGAAGTTTAGAAAGCTCTATTTTTTAGTAGCCAGAAAGTACCGTATTTATCGGCGTATAACACGTACCCCAAGTTTAGGAGGGCATTTTAAGGAAAAAAAGTTTTAGGAGGGAAGTTTAAGGAAAAAAAAACTTACATTTAAATGCCCATCAATGCAGCTTTATCAGTGTGCATCTGCAGCCTTGTCCACCATTGCAGAATAATCAGTGTCATTTGCAGCTTGCCCAGCGTCATTTGTAGCTTGCCAGTGTCATTTGCAGCTTGCCAGTGTCATTTGCAGCTTGCCCAGCGCCGTTTGCAGCCTTGCCCAGCACCATTTGCAGCCTTGCCCAATGTCATTTGCAGCTTGCCAGTGTCATTTGAGGCTTGCCAGTGTCATTTGCAGCTTGTCCAGCGCCGTTTGCAGCCTTGCCCATGTTTAAATTTCCCGCCGCCGAAAAATACTGAGCGCCGCCGAAAAAGACAGAGCTGACTGCTCGGCTACGCTTGCAGTCCCGCCTCCCTGCTGGGCGGGACTGCGAGTGGAGCCGAGTACACAGTACAGTCAGCTCGGTCTTCTTCAGCAGCGCTCGCTCCAGAAACAGCAGGGAGGCGGGACTGTGAGCGAAGCTGAGCAGTCGGCTCGGTCTTTTTCAGCGGCGCTCTGTATTTTTTGGGTCACAGACAGTGGAGATCGGCGTATAACACGCACCCACGACTTTCCCCCGATTTTAAGGGGGAAAATGTGCGTGTTATACGCCGATAAATACGGTAACTGTAAAGTTGCCCGGGCCCCCCTGTGAGGCTGCTGGGGGCCCGAGCCTGGTACAACAGGGCTGCCTGTACTGCCCTATCAGCAGCCCTGGCCATAACAAGTGTTTAAAAAAGTTTGCATTTCTATTTCTATTGATGTCTGTATCTTTAATAGGGATACCGCAAACACTCCAGGTTCTGACCGATATATAACTCACCAATGGCGATTGTAGTGGTGGTTGCTGGGTCACATAGCAATTGTAGTGGCAGTTGCTCGATCTCCAAACATAGCCAAAAACAGAGAAGAAAAGGGGCACACCATGGGTGGAATCCAACGGATTTTATTTTCTAAAAGACGCCTTGAGTGTAGAACATTCAAACAATAAAAAAGATTTTTTAAAATTTGCGGCCGGCCGGCTGCAGTAACACAACGCCCGTGCTGTTGGACGTAGAACGCGGTGACGTCAGCACATCGCTCCTCCCTACGCGTTTCGTCAGAGAAATGACGTAATCATGGGGCACAGTCCAGAAGAAAAACCTGTAACAAAATCTTTCAACCCAAACAATAATGCAAAAAAGATTATTGAATTTCTGTGCATAAACAAAAAAAAGGTCCAAGTGGTCTGGGTGACAACAAAATTGAAGTGACTGTTGTGTTCAGGTAATCCCACCACCATCTGCAATGCTCGCTTACCAGCTGTCAAAGGTTAAAAGGCATGTAGCTATTGCCCAGCCTTTTCCTCTCACCAGGTAGCTCGAATTCCGTTGTCCTTTCAGGGGGAATATCATCAGCTGCTGGGCTACAAACTCCGGTAGATGATTGCCACTGTAGTCAACCCTTCAATGATGCGCACTGGGCATGGCAGGGACTCGTGCATGAAACATAAAAGATGGCGAGAAGGGATCATGGGTAAAACCCGTGTGGGCAATTTTATTTTAAAATAAGGCACTACAATGTGCATAGCTAAAAAGGATCTCTATTAAAAAATTATGCGGCCGGCCGGATGTAGTACTCACGCCCGTACCAAGTAGCGGGACGTAACGCTCGTGGTGACGTCAGCACGTCGCTCCTCCTACGACGTTTCGTCACAACATGGATGTATTCATGGGGGCACGGATACTGAAGTCTAGCAATAGCTTACCAAATAATTGTAAAACTTGCAGCACAATTGCTTGCTATCTGGGCTATTGCAATGTCAGTGGTTTCTGTAAATGGTCACCTTTAGTTCACATAGTTTAAATGTTAAAAGTTAAATGTTAAAAAAAATCTTGAGCAACTGTTCAATTGCCCCTCAGTATTGTTGAAGCTAGAAACCTCATACGTGGGACAACTTGGTCTGTATGTAAGGCCTCATGCACTGGACGTTATTAAAATGGCAGCAGCTTTAGCTGTATGTAGTGGGTGCCCCATTATTCCCACGGCTTTGCCAAGCAGCCACCGCAAATACACAGGCTCGCCTGACAGGGAGAGCGCACCTGTCAGCTCTGTGGGAGATATTTCCCCCTCCTTCTTTTCTTGACTGACTGAATCGAATGTAATGCGGGCGAAGCTCGCACAGGCATCCGCCAACTCTCCTCTTCCTCCCACGTGCTCCTATTGGCAGGAGAGGAGCCAATTAAGGGAGTCAGTTTAAGGAGCCAATCAGGGGATTGTAAAAAGCTGCAAGAGCAGCTGCAATGGATTCTGGGCTATTCAGTTCCCTCACAAAATGGCCTTGTATAGATACAGGAACTACTAAGACCAGCATGCTCTGAAAGCAGGAAAGGACTCCATTTTGATTTCCTGAGGAGATTCTCAGATTCCACGAGGCGGAGGTAGAGATCAGACCTAGGGGAGAGGTGCTGCCTCCCAGGTAATTTCACAGTGTGTTTCAGGCATCCACAGCCAGTCGGGACATCTTGCTTGAGAGAGGGGGGATCCCAGGTTCATATCCAGGTGCACCTGCATCGACGGTGAAGCGTTCCAGTGTGAGGTGACCAGTCGGGTCCCTAGGGCAGTCTGCCTGCTTCTGGATGTTTGTTTGGGCCTTGATCGCAGGATTGGGTGAGAGGGCTTTCACCCATTTGCAGGTAACTAGGACACTGCACAGAGAGTTGTATGGACACTGTATACAGACATCATTGCTGTTAGTCATCTTGCTGACACTTGTAGTGCCACAGGGCTAAAGGATAAGTCCATCCATTCACAAAGACATTGTATACAGACACCATTGTCCTTTCACCTTTATGAGGAAGATCTTGCATTCTTTACTTGATAATCTGGGCCAGTTGTGTTTTTTGGCCCTGCTTTCAGGAGTTTAAGTGCACCAACTAGAGTGGCTAGCTGAAGATACAAAGCCTCATCTTTCTTCAACGGAACTGAAGTGGGCAGTTTATCTGGAAAGTTAAGCCATTAAATAGTGAATCTATTACAGTGTTTGTCGTTGGGCCTGTGGTGTCAGAAGACAGAAGAGAGAGGTCTGACATAAAGAGGGTCAGTCTTCTGCTCTCCTCCTGTCTGGATTTTATAGAGCCAAGTTTGAATAGAGGTAACCAAATTAAATGTAAAGTGTCATATTGTGATTTATTTGTCATTTAAGTGTGCCTCTGCTCTTGGGGACATTCTCAGGTTTGGAATCCACTGAAAGTAGCTTGAATTAAGTATTGAGCTGTATTTCTCTTAATTTCAGTTATTGCTCTCCAGTTGATTACTTGAATATATACTGTTACTGTTTGTTACTCTTTTCCACAGAAATATTGCAGTAAAGACAATTTCTGTGTTTTATCATAACATGTGTGTTTCTCATTGGTCCTTGCACTTACACTATTGCCAGGTGTGCCAGAAGGGGCTGAGACTGTTATTGGGGTTCAGAGGCAGAGTATGCAACAAATATACTTAAGTGGCTCCTGAATGGGTAGCACTACATGTATAAAACACGAGTTTTGCAGCTTTTTTGCATTAGTGATTTTTTAGCATTTAGCAAAACTATACTCCCACAAAAGCTTATGGCTTCAAAATGCTCATAAATGCCATATAGCCAAGTTTTTCAGTTAGACCTTTTTACAACTGAAAATCTCTTCTTAAAACTCACTAGGAATTTGAACTAATAAAGGAGTCAACATTTAAAATAATAATTACATATATAAACCGCACACAGTTATCAGAATGCAATATTTATTGTGGTATTTGTCCTTTAACTAAAATAAAAATGTTATTATCCTGCTATTGTGTTATTCAAGTACATGGATACCACTGTGCTGCAAAGGTAATTGCCAATAGTGGTATGAAAATAATGCATAGCCATATTTACACATACTCCAAAAAAATCTTTACAAATTCATGATCATATGATTACAGGAGAATGTGTAGGAGAAATCCAAATAATATTTCTGTTAAGAAGCGGAAAAGTTCAATTTAATGAAAGTGACAGTTCTACAGAAATGGAAGGTTGGACGTAAGGTTTTTATTGTATACACCATGCAGTGAAAATGATGCTTTGTGTGTACAATGAAAGAAGGCTTGTTGGCAGTTATGCTATTCAGAGTTCTGTCTAGTAAATATACAAAATGATGGATAGATGTTGGTAGAAATCTTGTATTATATATAGTTCATATGTGACCACTTTATTTTTATTCTTTTGTATAACATTCCCTCTGTTAAAAAATAGCAATAAGGCAAAAAATATAAAAAATAAGGGTATAGGTATAAATAGGTACATTGATAATATTAATAGGACTTTGATAGGACTGATCTGCATCAACTGACCATCTACCAATTTTTGCCCAACTAATCATGAGAATTCTAGCGGCTTGCAGATATAGGAAACAAATGCTGGTATATCATAGTAGAGATGATTTTAGGCTAAAACTTCCAGAGAGTCAAATGAGGACTTAATCACACAAGTTCACAACATTGATAAATTAAATCGATCACCAATGAAAAACAGCAAATGTTTTTAAATGACCAGTGCAGAATGTAACATTCACTGTATTCTGAATATAGCCAATGTTACTGAGATTTGGATTTTCTATTAAAGAATGATACATTAAGATGATGAGAGAACAGCAGCAAATGCAGCCTAATTCACACAATCCAATGGGTAAATGTAGACCATTGATCAGAAGACCCCTGATGTAGACAGTGAATGTATCTTATCAATGTGTTTAAACTTCTTACAGGTGTTCAGAAAAATCTTTATAAATACATCTCTTAAGCCTCGTACACACGATCGGAAATGCCACCAGCAAAAGACCGATGTGATGTTTTGGTCGGAAAATGCGACCGTGTGTATGCTCCATCGGACTTTTGCTGGCAGCATTTCCGCCAGCAAAAGATTGAGAGCAGATTCTCAATTTTTCAGTCGGGAAAAGTTCTGTTCCGAAATTCCGATCGTCTGTACAAATTTCGATGCGCAAAATTCCTACGCATGCTCGGAAACAATTTGACGCATGCTCGGAAGCATTGAACTTAATTTTCTTGGCTCGTCGTAGTGTTGTACATCACCGCGTTCTTGGTGGTCGAAAGTTCATAGAACTTTTGTGTATGCAAGCCAAGCTTGAGCGTAATTCCGTCGGAAAAAACATCTGATTTTTTCAGACGGAAAATCCGCTCGTGTGTACGGGGCATAACAGGCTTAACATTGGCTGCTTCAGACAATTAAAAGTCTGAAATTACTTTAGACCCCTTTCAGGCAATTTTCAGGCATTTTAGCGCTAGAAAAAGCGCATGTAAAGCTCCTGAAAACTGCCTCCCATGTCGCCCGAATGTGAAAGCTTGAGTGCTTTCACACTGGGGCAGTGCACTTGCGGGATGTTAGAAAAAGTCCTGCAAGCAGCATCTTTGTGGCTGTTTGGCAGTGCTGTATACAGCTCTCCCAAAACACCCCTGCCAATTGCAATGAATGGGCAGTGCTTCCGAAGCACCTGAAAAGCCCTTCCGAAGCACCACAACACTGGCGTTTTAAACCCCTTCTTCGGCCGTTAGTGGGGGTTAAAAGCGCCCCTCTAGCAACCGAAAAGCACCAAAACGAGCGGCGCTTTACCGCTAACCCATGGGCGGCCCCAGTGTGAAAGATGCAACACAGCACACACAGAGTGAGAACATTGCCATGCCTTAGAAACATGCATATTAAAGCACATTGTCGTAGCACATTGACCTTTAAAGCTCACCTGCAGGCAAACACACAGTAAATACACAGATGAAGTTCATATACGAGAGCTATTTTTGTAATTTTGTCCAACGTAGCCTGAGATTACACAGCTCTGTCACACAGTTCAGTCCTGTCTGGCAGGGTAGAATGCCTAACTTTTCTCTCCTGCAGTTAACTAACAATTATGGGTTTCCTCCCCACTATTCTTTAGAAAAATATAACTTTTGAAACTCCTCCCAAAAAAAGCAACACACTGCAGAGCTCAGATCTCACTATGCTCTCTTCTACTATCAGCATGCTCCTTACACTGCAACACAAATAATTGGCTCATTGTACTGCCTCTATCTTCCCTAATCTAAGCTTATCTGTACAGCAACTGGCGGAGGTTGATACCAAGTCAAATTCAGATATTCATTGTGTCTTCTTTATCTGCTTTGATTGATGATAATTAATTATTAAATAGTTCAATAATATTAAAGTGTATCTAATGACAAGAGGAATGATTTACTAAAACTGGAGTGGGAAAAATCTGGTGCAGCTCTGCATAGAAACCAATCAGCTTCCAGGTTTTATATCAAAGGTTAATTGAACATGCTGAAGTTAGAAGCTGATTGGCTACCATGCAGAGCTGCAGCAGATTTTGCACTCTCCAGTTTTAGTAAATCAACCCCATATTGTTTATTTTTTTAAATAGATGGAAAAGGTTATCAACATGTAATATTTTTTTTTGCTTCTTTGTATTTTTCTTGAGCTAGGCAGCTTCACCCTTCTTATTTGAGCTTTATTTCAGTCACTGGAACAGTGGCGGCTGTCGGTCGGGTCTCCTCCACCGACCCTTGGTCAGTTGGGTCTCCCCCACCCCCTCCAGTTGGTCGGTCAGCAGCCAAGCACTAACCCCATCTATGGCGCGGGCTTCCTCTGGGTGGCAGCTTCACACTGCGTCCTCCTTCCTTAGCTTTACTGCAGCATGGCTTCCCCTGCGTTACGTCTCCTCACTCCTCCTCCTAGGCCAAATGGATTGCTTCTCCTTTTGGCCAATTAGGAAACAGGTCTCAAGACCCACTTCCTGATTGGCCGGGAGGAGAATCAGTGTGACAATAGCAAATATTCATTCGCTATTGTCACACAACTGGGTGGGCTCAGTTTTTTTTAAGCTCAGGCTCTAATCACATGCTTCAAAAAATCAAATCTATGCATCTGCCTCCCCGCATGTAGATTAAGGGGCCGGCGCCCCTAATGGAGCAGCCGTCACTGCACTGAAAAAAGAAAAGGGGTGAAAAATATTTCACCATGTTCCAGTGATCACTCTCTAAGGCATAGATGATTCTTTTTTTTTTTTTTTTTTTAACCAGCAGGTAGAATTTTTAAAAATAACTTGATTTCCCCATGCACACATTTAAGGTGGATGGGGGAAGCCTCCCTGCTGAGCCTTTGAATTCTGACAGGCAGAGAGACTTTCCCGTAGTCAGAATACACGGATAAGCGCTGCCAGTTATAGCCGGCGGTGCTGATCAAGCAGAAATTTTTCAATAAAATGGTTGTACAGAATTTGTTGGGGGGATTGACTACTGTAAAACCACCCTGCCCATACATCAAATTCATCAGGCTCCTACTGAAGCGGAAAAATCGATCCATGTGCGGCTGGCTTAGAAGATAATTTCCCCACTTTATAGAGATTTTCTCTAACTTTATGATGGGTCTACGGGACAGGAACACATAATACACCCTATTGCAACATGCTGAGGTGAATAAGCATGAATAGAATACAATTTTGAGACATATCAATAAAGGCAAAAAAAGTAAACAGTGTCATGTGATAGAATCAGCACAATGGTATTGTATTATGTATGGATGAAATAGTAAGCTTTAAATAACAATACATTATGAAATGATTTCCAACCCGTCAGCTTTTGCACCTGTATAACACTTCTATAATTTTTCCCTCTTATAATTGCACTAAAATTAAAATTTTGATAGAAAGCATTGCAAAGGTTTTTACAAAGGAAATAAGTGTTGCTGTTTTTTTAATTTTGCAATTTTTTTTTAATGCAACGCAAAAAAATTCTGAATATAATGAATGAAAAAGCTTTAACGAAGTACACAGGGAGTATGTAGCATGCCCTGTCCCTTTCCCCTGCTGCCACTTTTACAGGCAGTTCATGGCTGGCAAAATTAAAAAGTACAATATAACAACATTGTTACTGTGTATTTACTGTTAGATTCATCCACAGCAAAGTTTGATCTAATTAACCACTTCCAGTCCGGGCCAATTTTGGCATTCCTTTCCTTACATGCAAAAAAACAAAAAAAAATACTTATAACCCCCAAACATTATATTTTTTAAGCAGAGGCCCTAGGGAATAACATTTTTTTAAAATATTTTTTATATTTTTATGTTACACAATATTTGCGCTGGGGTTATTCAAAATATTTTTTTGGGGGAAAAAATACACCTTAATGAATTTTAATGCACAAAAACACAATATAATACCCAATTGTTTTGTAAAATATAAAAGATGATGTTACGCTGAGTAAATAGATACCAAACATGTCCCACTTTAAAATTGCGTCCGCCAGTGCAATGGCGCCAAACTACGGTACCCTAAAATCTCCATAGGTGACACTTTAAAACATTTACAGGTTACCAGTTTAGAGTTACAGGGGAGGCTTTTGCATTTTGCACGGGGTGGACATGAGTACGGGGGACATGGGCACTTTAAAAAATATATATTTTAATTTATTTTAAAAAAATGTTACTACATTTTTTGTATCTTTTATTGCTATCAGAAGGTATGAACAACATCCCTTGTGATAGCATGGGCCATGACAGTTCCACTTTATGGAGAGATCTGGGGTATCCCTCCAAAGCATCTGATCAAACAAAGATCGGTTTCAGATGCTTGTTCAAGCCGGTAACATGAGACCAAACCCAGAAGTGACAAAATCTTTCTGACATCACACAGTGGGAGGAACAACATCAGTTCATCTCACTGTGTCCCAGGAACACAATGCTGCCAGTTACATCCTTACCGGGCTCCACGATTAAATGAGAGAGCCTGGTAAAGGCAGCAGGAGCAGTGGGAGAGGGGTAGGACCCCCTTCGGCCACCTGTAAAAGCAATCCAGTGGCTCTATAGTCCCTAGGAATACTTTTACATTGAAAGGAATCGGCTCCTCTAAAAAAATGATATCTCAATAATTTCTGCAGCTGCTGACCAAGATGTCACCCTTCATATCCAGTAAGATACCAGTGCGTTTATGAATGGGAAATAGTTAATCCCTTATTAACAATACTTTAACTCCAATGTAGCCTTAGGGAAGCTATTATTTTTCTGAAGATTTTTTAATCTCTATTTTTTTCTATTTAAAAACTTTTTTTTTGGGGGGGGGGGGGGGGGGGGGGGCTATACACACCTGTGAATACGCTGACAATGAAAATTGTTACATAATATTTATACAGCGATAGTTGTTGTTGTCTTTTGTATATATTCAGTTCTAACTTTATATAGTTATACTGATCATTTAATCAGTTGTTTGCAATCGAGTCTCATCAAAACACAGAGCTTTTATCTACTAGTTTGGGTCTTTATTGTTTTGCTTCCTTTTTGTATTCAGTTTAATGCATTGATGTACTGTTACGTGTATTGACCTTTATTTATAATATTTTCTTAGGAAATAAATGATACTGAACAAACTTTTTGGGCTTTTTGTGATTGGAATATTTGTGTGTATATATATATATATATATATATATATATATATATATATATATATATATATATATATATATATATATATCTTTGTATGTGCCTTTATATAAATATTTTTTGCTGTCAGGATAATGTGTACGAAATCTAATACTTGTAATATTTTTACCATAACTATATTTGATACATACGATGCCTTAAGAAAGTATTCATACCCCTTGAAATTTTCCACATTTTGTCATGTTACAACCAAAAATGTAAATGTATTTTATTGGGATTTTATGTGATAGACCAACACAAAGTGGCACATAATTGTGAAGTGGAAAGAAGATGAGAAATGGTTTTCAGTATTTTTACAAATAAATACGTGAAAGTGTGGCGTGCAATTGTATTCAGCCCCCCTGAGTCAATACTTTGTAGAACCACCTTTCGTTGCAATTACAGGTGCAAGTCTTTTTGGGGATGTCTCCCCCCTTTGCACATCTAGAGAGGAACATTTTTCCCCCCCCCCTTTGCACATCTAGAGAGGAACAATTTTCCCCCTTCTCCTTTGCAAAATAGCTCAAGTTCTGTCAGATTGGATGGAAAGCATCTGTGAACAGCAATTTTCAAGCCTATTGTCTACACACAATCGGAATTTAAACGTTAGGATTTTGTTGTCGGAAAATTTTAGATCCAGCTCTCAAACTTTGTGTGTCGGAAATTCCGATGGAAAAAGTCAGATGGAGCCCACACATGATCGGATTATCCGACAACACGATGCGATCGCACATTTTCAGTTGGAAAGTCCGACCGTGTGTACAGGGCATAACAGGTTTTCTTCTACGATTGCCCTGTATTTGACTCTATCCATCTTCCCACCAACTCTGACCAGCTTCCCTGTTCCTGCTGAAGGAAAGCATCCCCACAACATGATTCTGCCACCACCATGTTTCACGGTGGGGATGGTGTGTCCAGGGTGATGTGCAGTGTTAGTTTTCCGCCACACATAGCTTTTAGGTCAAAAAGTTCAATTTTGGTCTCACCTGACCAGAGCACCTTATTCCACACGTTTGCTGTGTCCCCCACATTGCTTCTCGCAAACGGGACTTCTTGTCCAGTGTCCATGTCATAGACTTTCTTTCAACAATGGCTTTCTTCTTTTTTATTTTTTTAAACAATACATTTTTATTTGTATTCAAAATTAACAGATGTACAATCATACTAACATTTGTACATTAAGTTTGGAATGTAAGGTAAGTACTTAGTATAACTGAATTCAATGATAGAGTATTTTTAATAAAAGAAACATTATTTAATCACATCACGGTTTAAAATTGTGTTTTCTGAGTTCAGCAAGTTGCCATGGGTGATTCCTTAACTAAACAAGAATGTTTTAGTAATCAGCCTAAAACTAGACCGCGTATTGTATTCAAGGAAAATAATCTGAATTTGTGTATATATATCGTATAGTTAACTAAAAAAGAAAGAAAGAAATTAGTTATCCGCTGAAGAAGGTGCCCTTAAAAAATAAAAAGGATAGAATAAAAACAGATATGAAAAAAAAAGAAACAATGATTAATCAGGATTGCCAGTGTCTTCAGGGCCTATTTCAAAATGAAGGTATCGTAGGATTCTGAATGTTTGAAGATGGTCCAAGGTTGTAAACATGTCTTTCACGAAAGACCAATGGCTGCAGGCCTGCATATTTGCTCATAAATGCGCAATTAGCGTGAGACTACAGGAAACATCATTCAAACTCCTAACAAATTGGTACATCACACCAAACAAATTGCATAAATGGTTTTCTACAGTTCCTGTGCATTGTTGGCGCTGCAACCGAAAAGAGGGCACACTATATCACAAATGTCTTTCTTCTTGTCATTCTTCCATAAAGGCCAGATTTGGGAAGTGCATGACTAATAGTTGTCCTGTGGACATATTCTCCCACCTTAGCTGTGGATCTCTGCAGCTCCTCCAGAGTTACCATGGGCCTCTTGGCTGCTTCTCTGATTAATGCTCTCCGTGCCCAGCCTGTCAGTTTAGGTGGATAGCCATGTCTTGGTAGGTTTGCAGTTGTGCCATACTCTTTCCATTTTCCAATGATAGGTTGAACAGTGCTCCGTGAGATGTTCAAAGCTTGGGATATTTTTTTATAACCTAACCCTGCTTTAAACTTCTCCACAACTTTATCCCTGACCTGTCTGGTGTGTTCCGTGGCCTTCATGATGCTGTTTGTTCACTAAGGTTCTCTAACAGGGCTAAGGGCTTTATACTGAGTATTTATACTGAGATCATATTACACACAGGTGGACTCTATTTACTAATTTGGTGACTTCTGAAGGCAATTGGTTCCACTAGATTTTAGTAAGGGGTATCAGAGTAAAGGGGGCTAAATACAAATGCACGACCACATTTTTCACATATTTATTTATAAAATAAATTCAAAATCATTTATTATTTTCATTCCACTTCACAATTATGTCCACTTTGTGTTGGTCTATCACATAAAATCACAATAAAAACCATTTACGTTTTTGGTTGTAACATGACAAAAGGTGGAAAATTTCAAGGGACCGTATACACATTGTTGATATTTCAAACATGTAAATAACATTAATTGTTAATCAATTGTTATGTAGTTGTTAATCAATAGTTAATTAGATTAATTTGGCAATCACTTTGTCATTATGTATAATAACAAAGTAATACATACAGTTGTGCTCATACGTTTACAAACACTGGCAGAATTTATGATTTCTTGGCCATTTTTCTGAGAATATGAATGATAACACAAAAACATTTCCTCTCCACTCATGGTTAGTGTTTGACTGAAGACATTTATTATCAATTAACTGTGTTTACCCTTTTTAAATCATAATAACAACAGAAACTACCCAATCGACCCTGATCAAAAGTTTACATACCCTGGTGATTTTGGCCTGATAACATGCACACAAGTTGACACAAAGGGGTTTGAATGGCTATTAAAGGTAACCATCCTCACCTGTAATCTTTTTGCTATTAATTAGTGTGTGTGTTTAAAAAAAATGTTGTGTTATCGTTCATATTCTCTGAAAAATGGCCACGAAATCATAAATTCTGCCAGGGTATGTAAACTTATGAGCACAACTGTATATTCTTTTTTCAGAACAAACAAGGCTTGGCAATATTGTTTAACAAAAAATGTGTGGGATATTTTAGGTAAACCTGTAATGGACCCAGGTAAATCAACCTGGCCATATAATGACAAAATGCATAAGCAGAAGGTACCCTGTATGTCAATAACATGTAAAAATCATCACTAGATCCAGAGATATTGTCAGCAAAATCCAAATTCTAACTATATTTACAATCCAGACTTGGATTACCCCTCTTCCACAACCTTCCTTTTCACCTTTTAGTATGATAAGCTGAATTAGGGAAGGAGCCAATAGGGATGCTTGAGAGAGCATGACCAGGCCCAACCTTTGGACCCCTTTCACACTGGGCGGTTTTCAGGCTCTTTAGCGCTGGAAATAGCCTCTGCTAAGTGCCTGAAAACCACCTCCCATCCATTCAAGTGTGACTTTTCACACTCGGGCAGAGTGCTTGCGGGATGTTCCAAAAAGTCCTGCAAGCAGCATCTTTGGGGTGGGTTGCGAGCGCTGTATTTAGCACTCCCAAAACGCTCTGCCCATTGGAATAAATGGACAGCACTTTCAGAGCACCTGAAAAGCGATTTGAAAGCACCACAAAACTGGAGTTTTTAACCCCTTTTGTCTGGCTAAAATCGTCCCGCTATTGGCTAAAAAGTGCTGCTTAAACAGCGCTAAAGCGCCGCTAAAATTAGCGTCGCTTTAGCGCTAACGGCACGAGCGCTCAGTGTGAAAGGGGTCTTACTGGAAAAAAAATGTATTTGCATAAACTTTAGCTTTCTCTAACCACTGATTTTGTTTTTATTGATTATATGGCTGGAGTTAAACTCTGCATATGAATATTGTATGCTAAGAAAACTCAGTTTGAACTGTTCAATATTGTGGCATGAAAACTTTAATTTTATTAAAATCCTTATATGAAGTCAGATCTGGGAGCGCAAGGCTAAAACATATAGGACAATCCGATTAAAGAATAGTTTAACCTCTGTACCACATCACTAAACTTGATGTATTGAAACTATATTAAGAGTATAGGCTTGGGACTTTTAAGGCACAGCATATTTATGTAAAAAAAAATATAAACTTTTATTCGAATTTGCTTAAAATCTGACAATATTCAGTCCATATTGCAACAGACTACAGTAAATTACAATTGCATAAAATCAGGATCTTGATATTGCAGTAATTGCACATAATAGTCTTTAGCTCAACGCGTTTCCTGGACAGAGTCCTCTTCATCAGGAACTATCAATACAGAATTTCTATAAATGCCATCTAGATAGAATAACAATCTTTTTAGTGATTATATCATAATACAGCAAAATGTATTATTTAAACTTTAACACATTACACAAAGGTATTCCCTCAGGGGTAAAGATGTAAGGGTCCAAAATTCACACATACAGCCACAGGGGTACTAGTGTTCCCTCTCCGCCTTTCCCTCCTCCTCCAACCTCCAATACAGTCCTATTTTCTTAAATTCTTCTGAATGACTTTCATATATTGCAAAAATTGCCTTCAAGTTTAATGTCATAGACCTATTTTCGAAAAAGGCAAAAAACTTTAAAAAAAAAACATAAAAAACATAAAAAAACTTTTTACCTTTTTTCTAGAATAATGGAATTTTATGGACTGTTATTCTATGTCTTTATCCCAGTAGTTTAAAATGTAATTTGGCAATTTCACTGAATGGTACTCTCTCTCTCTATATGAAAAAAATTAACATTGATTTATTTTGGGAGAAAATCCCCAATAATTTAAGGCAATAGCATAATTGATCCTATAAGGTAAATTGCATTGCTGCACATACAGACATGTGTGTATAAGGTTATAATTACCTTCTATGATGTAGTATGCAATAAAAAATTCTCATCATCATTACTAGTGTAATATAGGTGATCCGGAGGGTAAAAGGAAAAACAATCCCCTTCACAGATTTAGTTTAAATTTCCCAAAAGGAGTCTATAAAGAAAAATAATGAATAATAAAATATTTGTAACAAAAGGGATTCCTTTGCAATTCAATCCGTTTAAAAATGGTAATGGATTTCTTATAATAAATTCAAAACATACCGCATAAAAGGTAATGCCGGCTACAAGTCTTTAAGATGTAGCAATACGCAACTTCATTTAGGGCAAAAATAACAGTCTGTAAGATGAATAAAAGAATATATTTACCATAATTATTTAAACGGCTCTTTGAAAAAAAAAAAATATATATATATAATATATATACACACAAACAGTATACACACAGAAAGTGAGTACACCCCTCAGATTTTTGTAAATATTTTATTATATCTTTTCATTTGACAACACTAAAGAAATTATACTTTGCTAAAATGTAAAGTAATGAGTGTACAGCTTGTATAACAGTGTAAATTTGCTGTCCCCTCAAAATAACTCAACACACAACCATTGATGTCTAAACTGCTGCCAACAAAATAGAGTACACCCCTAAGTGAAAATGGGCCCAAAGTGTCAATATTTTGTGTAGCCACCATCATTTTACAGCACTGCCTTAACTCTCTTGGGCATGGAGTTCACCAGAGCTTCATAGGTTGACACTGGAGTCCTCTTCCACTCCTCCATGACGACATCACGGAGCTGGTGGATGTTGGAGACCTTGCGCTCCTCCACCTGTTTGAGGATGCCCCACAGATGCTCAATAGGGTTTTGGTCTGGAGACATGCTTGGCCAGTCCATCACCTTTACCCTCCACTTCTTTAGCAAGGCAGTGGTCGTCTTGGAGGTGTGTTTGGGGTCATTGCCATGTTGGAATACTGCCCTGTGGCCCAGTCTCCGAAAGGAGGGGATCATGCTCTGCTTCGGTATGTCACAGTACATGTTGGCATTCATGGTTCCCTCAATGAACTGTAGCTCCCCGGTGCCGGCAGCACTTATGCAGCCCCAGACCATGACACTTCCACCACCAGGCTTGATTGTAGGCACGACACACTTGTCATTGTACTCCTCACCTGGTTGCCACCACACACGCTTGACACCCTCTGAACAAAATAATTTTATCTTGGACTCATCAGACCACAGAACATGGTTCATGTAATCCATGTCCTTAGTGTGCTTATCGACAGCAAACTGTTTGCGGGCGTTCTTGTGCATCATCTTTAGAAGAGGCTTCCTTCTGGGATGACAGCCATGCAGACCAATTTGATGCAGTATGCGGCATATGGTCTGAGCACTGACAGGCTGACCCCCCATCCCTTCAACCTCTGCAGCAATGCTGGCAGCACTCATTCGTCTATTTCCCAAAGACATCCTCTGGATATAATACTGAGCATGTGCACTCAACTTCTTTGGTCGACTATGGCGAGGCCTGTTCTGAGTGAAACCTGTCTGTTTAAACCACTGTATGGTCTTGGCTCCCATGCTGTTGCTCAGTTTCAGGGTCTTGGCAATCTACTTATAGCTTCTAGAAATAGGATTTTTAAGGCAACACATACTCTTTTTGAAAAATTATATAAATTTATTTATAAATACATGAAAAAATATTTCTCGACAAATACCGTATAAGTCATACAAAAATGAAAATAATATTTTAAAAACAAACGTTGTGGATGAGACAGATGAACATAGTGATAATTCCAACACGAATTGAAAACCAATTGGGAGACAAAACTGAATGATTGTTCACGTAATTTAATGTTGTTGCTTCAAAATGAGTACCGATTACAATTAGAAACTATGAATGCGGAAATTGGTTCTTTATACGCTCGACTCACACCACTAAAAAGCCATGAGGACTATGCTAAATGTGAAAAAAGTTGAAGGAGCATTTGGAAACTTTTGGTAAACAAATCTTGATCAAAAAAGAAAAAAAGTACTGGAGAGTTAAAAACGCATTTAGTGAGGGTCGAGCGTATAAATGGAATATTGATAAAAAAAATTAAAAATAAAAATACTAAACTATTTCTGAGAATGCACTCAAATCTAATGATGATCTATCAGATACACCTTCCAACTCATCCTCCTCAGTCTCCTCCCATACAGGTCGGCACTTCGGAAAAAGGAAAGGCATATTTCCAAGACAACATGAAATGGAAGGGGAGATTCAACAACTCCCCAAAAAAACAGTTACAGATCCACAGATGGATTTCCATAAAAATGGTAAAGCTGGAGGACTAATGCCCAAGGGTTCACTAAGTGGGACAACCAGAGGTACACCATTCAATCGTGGTAAAGGTACTGGTACGAAGAAAGATCTGGGGGCTATCTCCAAAAGTCAGCGTACACAATTAGATGATTTTTTAGACCGCAATCTGATATCATCGACACAGCCACCATCCCTGATAAAAACAGGGATACAGTTACCATCTCTGACACAAATAGGGATAGAATCATTTGTAACCAAGGCCCAACAGAAGGAGGACTAAATTTTATTAATTTGTTCTCTTATCCCCTTACGGAAGCCGAACATGAGGTGCTCTCATTCGGCCTATCTTTTTGTCTGGATAGAAATATTGATGTCTTTGAAGCTATCAAGGACATCAATCTTTTTGCTAGAAAATTATTTTATAAAAAGTTTATACAGGAAACAAAATAAGAAGGAGGCCTAACTGCCCCCTAATTTAAAGGCAGCAGATTTTAGAGCCTTGAGAGACCTAAACATACTGTTGCTAGAAAGTGAGGTATGGGATGAACAATGGGAGGAGGACCTGGACAGTGAGGGGAGTGAGGAGGAAGTGGAAAAGAATGCGACCAGTGCAATTAAAAAATGTAAGCGCAAGTCGCATAATTTTCCACAATTAAACCTAAACCCAGCAATAGCACTTTTCGTGAGGCAAACCACAAAAGAACTTGAGACACTTAAGGAAGAAACATGGCATCACAATTTGAACAATGAACAAAGGAAGGCATTATTGTCCCTTAAACACAATGGGGAAATTACAATAAAAGGATCAGATAAGGGGGGCAATATTGTCGTAATGGATAATATTGAATACGAGAGTATGTGTCAAAAATTTTTGAATAACACTCAATGCTATCGAAAAATTCCCCCCTCCCTTCTGAAAAAGTTCAATCAAGATATTTATACCCTTGTGGATGAATCTCTTAATGAAGGGGCAATTACAAGGGACATTTGGGATTATATTAGGACAAGACATCCACGGCTACCCACTCTATATGCCCTCCCTAAAGTTCACAAGAGTCTAAAAAATCCCCCCAGTAGACCCATTGTTTCGGGGAACGGATGCATATCTGAAGGAATAAGTCAAGTTATTGACTACCATCTGAGGCCACATGTTATGGATCTACCATCGTATACGAAGGATATGATCCATTTGCTACAGTTTATTGAAGATCTTGTCATTCCAGAAAGGGCTATCTTGGTAACAATCGATGTAGAATCGTTATATAACAGCATCCCCCATGATTTGGGGATTGCTGCTATTGACAGAGTGCAGAGGCAATGGGCAACAACGGATTGGAAGTTTAATGCATTTATTTTGCATATGCTGGAATTTATATTGCGGCATAATGTTTTCATTTTCAAAAATTCCCACTACCTCCAGGTACAGGGAGTAGCTATGGGGACGTGCTGTGCACCCTCATATGCGAATCTGTACCTGGGGGAGTGGGAAAAATACTTTCTATCGGGAGAGCACGTGTCTATGTACACCGGCCACATTCTTATGTGGCAGAGGTACATAGACGACGTGCTAATCATATGGGATGGCCCTGAGGCCAAGCTCATTGATTGTTTGAAGTTTATGAACCAGAACAGTTTTAATCTTTTTTTTACAATGAGTTATGATTCAAGAGAAATAAATTTCATTGATATATGCATCCAAAAAGCACCAAATGAAGGTATAAGTAGCAAATTGTTCCGTAAACAAACAGCAGGAAACACTCTGCTTCAAAAATCCATTCCCTTTAGTCAGTTCCTCCGTATCAGGAGAAACTGTACGAGGGATGAGGATTTTCAGCTTGAATGTGATGAATTGACAACTAGACTGCTGGCTATGGGGTACACGAAAACCTCCCTTAAAAAAGCATTCAACCGTGTGAAAAATACAACAAGAAAGGATTTGATTTTTAAACCTAAGAACAAAAGTGAAGATAATAATACTCGTGTTATTATAAAGTTCTCTAATGAGCATCAGACTATTAGGAAAATCATAACCAAACACTGGTCGATCCTAACGGAAGACCCAGTGGTAGGCAGTCTTGTTACCCCGACCCCTTTAATTACCTACAAGAAAGCGGGTTCCATAGGAAATATGGTCACACAGAGTGAATATAAGGGAAATGCCAGGAAGGATCCATGTAAAATCTTTGGTACCTTTTTTTGTGGCACGTGTTCCCAATGTCCAGTGATTAGGCAGAGGACCACACTGACACTGCCTAATGGGGAGACTTTCTCCTTGAGGCATTACGCCTCATGTAAAACGCAAGGAGTGGTCTACCTCATGCAGTGTCAGTGTGGAGCCTTCTATGTGGGTAAAACCCAATAAAAATTGAGCAAGAGGGTGGAGCGTCACATGCATGACATGCAAATTTGCAACTTGTATCTACCGTTGGGTAGACACGTCGCAAAAAAAACATAATTATCGACTACCAAAGGTAAACTTTACTGTTCTGGATAGACTACACATACCAATTAGGGGTGGAGACTGGAACAAGGTATTACTCCAACGTGAAATGCGCTGGATTAGGTGCCTGAAAGCTACAACCCCACCAGGTTTAAATAAAGTAGAGAGCTTTAGACCCTTCTTGGAGGGCTACAGCTCTGGAAAGACGGACTAAGATTCAGAGATTCCCCTGATAAGTATATCAGCTACTGTTTTTACGATTCCCCTGAATCCCTAATATTTTTGGGATTGGTGGCCGAAAATGGGACTTTTCTTTCCCTGTCTATCATCTTTAACCTTGTTTAGATCTATGCATCTCCCTTTTCCCATTTTCCTTGTTTGATCTCCATGTGGGTGGGTTGACACTGGGGGGAATGTTTTTTGAGTGGGGTATGGAAGAGATTTAGACATAATGGGGTTACTTTGTTTTATTGTGTTTATAATGTTCATTAACTTCTTATGTCAAGTGGATTTGCTTTCCCAAGGGGATATCAGCCCATGAATTTTCAGTTAGGTTCCTTTTCATTCATTTTGAGTGGGATACTCTACACTCTACCTGGCACAAAATGAGACTCTGGGACTTTATTAGTCCTTTTGGAGGCTCATACCACTCTCTCACCAGTGGAATTTTTCACCAGGGTGGGAGAGAAATGTGCCAGTGGTTTGAGTTCTTTTTATGGCCCATAGTAAGGCACTGTTGATAATATTGCAATTCAGCAGATGTTCTCACCCCAAGGGCCATTATGATTTCCCTCCTGATGATAGTGCCTATTATATGACTTTGCCCCTTTTTTCTTTTCCCAGTCTGTGCAACCAACCTTGATTGGGAATTGATAAAGAGGTGGGTGGATTTGGTCCACTTTTTCATATATTTTTTGCAGACTTTTCATCACCCTTTTCACGCTATGCTGCTGCTGGTGCTGGGATACCAGGTTTGAGCAGAGTTGCAAGCTCTCCTATCACTATGGCAACTTGATGGTTTGACACTCAGCTGTCTTGAGGATGCGGCGCGGTAACACATGCTGCATCGTCACTAGTGTAGGCATCGTCACTGGTGTGCTGGGCGCGATGTGTCTAATGCGCATCCTACTTTGGATGTGTGGACGCACTGTGTCCATCACGCAATGTGCTCTTGAAGACGCGGTGCGCTGTAGCATCATTTAAATCACGTGTTGAGGCTCCGCTCCTGTGTACCTAGGTTACCGTAGCAACCAGGTGCGCACACAGAGATATGTGCAGCGGCTTTCGATGCCGCGGCGCGCTGTTGCGTGGCGCGTCATCAGGAGGCACGCAATGGGGCGGGACGGAACCCGGAATACACCATAAAAGGACGCCAAGGACGGCAGTTGGCGTCTTTCCCCTTCCTCAACAGTTGGCTGAAGGAGGCAAAAAATGTAAACTGATGGAATTTTTGGTCTAACCGGAGGTTCTTCTACCTTACCTGACCCTTTAAGGACTTTGGCGAAATACCATGGTAAGCAAGATACTGAAGGGTTCTTTTCCTCCTCTTCCTTTTTGCTCATCTAATACAATATTATTTTTGTTTAGTTCTTGCGACATTCTAGAAACGCCAACATATATTTCGGATAGTTATTTCTGGGCCGTCCTGTAGAAGTGTTTTTTGAAAACCCCCCCTTTTTGAATGGATGGTTTCTGATTGGGGTGAGGGTTTGGTATCCATGGGAAAGCAATTACCACATATTCTATGTTTTCGATGTAAGTATTTGTAAATGTTGTTTTTTGGTTGGCTTCTTGCTGACTCCTATTTGTAACCTTATTTGGTTTGGGTTGCTTTATGGGAAAATATGTATAAATATCGCCTAAATTAATGTTGTGTCTTTTGATATACTTTATAGACAGTGATAAAAAATTCCCTGATGAAGAGTGGCAAAATGTTGGCCTTTTGAAACGCGTTGGAATTATCACTATGTTCATCTGTATCATCCACAACGTTTGTTTTTAAAATACTATTTTCATTTTTGTATGACTTATACGGTATTTGTCGAGAAATATTTTTTCATGTATTTATAAATAAATTTATATAATTTTTCAAAAAGAGTATGTGTTGCCTTAAAAATCCTATTTCTAGAGGTTTTCTGAATTTCTCTATTCTCAAAGATGATGGCAACTTTTTATGTCCTATGATAGGAGTTCAATCTATTTACATCTTCTTATAGCCTAGGCCAACTTTATGTAGAGCAACAATTCTTTATTTCAGATCCTCAAAGAGTTCTTTGCCATGAGGTGCCATGTTGAACTTCCAGTGACCAGTATGAAAGCGTGAGAGTGATAACACCAAATTTAACACATCTGCTCCCTATTCACACCAAAGACCTTGTAACACTATCGAGTCATATGACACTGGGAGGGAAAATAGTTAATTGGGCCTATTTTGGACATTTTCACTTAGGGGTGTACTCAATTTTGTTGGCAGCGGTTTAGACATTAATGGCTATGTGTTGAGTTATTTCGAGGGGACAGCAAATTGACACTGTTATACAAGCTGTACACTCACTACTTTACATTGTAGCAGTTCATATTTACCCCAAACTAGCTCCAGCCGGGGGTCCGGAGACCGGAATGCAATATCCGATCGTCCGGCACCAATCCAAGATGGTCATGAGAGCTTCAGGATGAACGTCGCCTGCAAGCCAGATGACGTCGCACGGCGTGTCATGGTAGACAGGCACAGCTTCCCGCACAGTAAGTAAGCACAGATGCAATAATTAAAACACTGATGGAAAGGGGTATATATAACAGTTGGAGGGCCACACTCAGCAGCTTCCTGATGACGCAGACACACATGCGAAACGCGTAGAGGCTGCTGGGTAATATTTGAAGACGCTATACCGGTTTACAGCACAAACGGTCCT
This sequence comes from Lithobates sylvaticus, assembly GCA_028564925.1. NCBI lineage: Eukaryota > Metazoa > Chordata > Amphibia > Anura > Ranidae > Lithobates > Lithobates sylvaticus. The sequence goes on along the minus strand of CM053027.1, from coordinate 199,948,324 downwards.
GCCTGGGATTTGAGGTCCTTATATACACGGCTGGAGAGGCTCAGTGCCGGCTTTGAGGGCACTATCCCATGTGAGTGCAATAGTCCTCTTGTTTTTATTTGTATATTTTAATAAATTGTTGAAACGTATTACGCTATGGGAGCATCTTTTTATTCTTTTACCTTGAGAAAGAAGGAAACTCTCTGTATCTAACCGATCCGGATCTTGCAAATAAAAGGAGAAGGAGTGGTTATCCAGCTAAACAAACCAAAGGCTTATTACTCACCTATATCTGGTGAGTGGCCATTCTCTATGGTGGTGGATTCACAGGGTTATAAAGAGATATATCCAGAAAGCACTAATCATTAGTCACTGTACTTATTGGAACTTACTTGTTTTGGAGCGGCTGGAACGCTAGTGGTGGCAATATATGATTTTCTTTGCATAATTTATGTGGACACATTGTTGGGGACTATACCCAAATTGTTTGAAATTTTCTTTGCAGGAATTGGACTGAATTGCATTGACTTTGGGGTTCCTTTTTGGGGGGTACTGTTTTAGTTTGACCTAGTTTTTTTCACAGAATTTTGACACACGTATACATATATGTACATTTCTTTTCACAGAATGATGTCACATGTGTATCTATGCATTTTTTCCACAGAATTGTAATATTGTGGGATTAGGGGTGTTTTTTCCTCCAACAGCAAATTGTGGTGAAAGGGGGATTCTAAGTTTTCCCTCCACGAAAAAAAGTATTTTACTAACACAATAGCACATGGTGTTTAACATATAGGATTGAGAGTCTTTTGATTGTTTATTTTAATTTATTTTATTGAGGATTGGGAATTTCAGGATTGCATATTTTATTTTATTGAGGATTGGGAATTTCAGGATCGCATACTTTATGATAATTTACCTCATTTCACTAACTAACACCAGGATTTTCCCTTGTTTCATCTGATACAATTTAGCACCAGCCGAACCCCCTAAGGAACCGGCAATTGACAGCAGTAGCAATAGAATCAACCCATTATAATTAGGGTTCAGGTGACAATAATGCAATAGTGTGATTGGCGCAATCCTCAATCTATACCACAGCTTCCCGCACGTCCATCAAGAATGCTAAGGCTAACACAATGGAATGGAAGGGTGACAATTTTTTGTAGTTTTGTTTGGATATGTTGGGTACTGAACATAGAATTATTTACTATGTTCAGTGAAGAAGGGGTAAGAAAAGGTTCCTCTCCATTCCCATCCATGAATGGATGGGGTTGCAGAATAGGGAAGGGAGTGGAAAAGGACAGGGTTGGATGGGAGGAGGGGGGTGAAGTGAATGTGGAGAGGGGAGTGGAAGGGGATGGGGTGGGATGGGGGGAGAGAGGTGAAGGAAGTATGGATGGGTGCAACAAGGGTGTGGCTTAAGAACCCTATGGACATCCTCTATGATGTGGTGGAGGTGTTTAACCTTCCCACACTTCCAATATAATGACAAGTAAAAATAACAGCTATTCAATACTCTCATGGAATGTCTGAGGATTGAACTCGAAGTTTAAGTGAGCATTAATGTTTCAATATATAAGAAAATATAGTCCTCAATTGATCATACTTCAGGAGACACATTTAATGGGTAAAAGAGTAACAACTTTAAAAACAGTCTGGATAAAAAAAGCATACCATGCCACGTATTCCTCCTATGCTAGAGGAGTATCTGTTTTAGTAAATAAAACTTTTCCGGGAGAAATAGAGAAGGCCTTTATAGACATACAAGGGAAATATGTTATTTTATTATATACAATTGGGCAGCAAAGATAGATACAGTAGCAATTTATATACCACCCCCATTTGCGGTGGGAATTTTGAATGAGATAATAAAAAAAATAATCGAATATCTCCCAGCAAAGTTACTATTTATTGGAGATTTTAATTTAATTCTATTGCCAGAGCTGGATAGACCAAAACCTCTTAAGCAATATTCAGCCGACTTGTATAATTGGGCACAGGCGGCAGTAGTAACAGAAATTTGGAGATGGAGAAATCCAGAAAAAAGAGTGTATTCCTGTTTTTATGCCTCCTATAAAACAGCGTCCAGTATAGATTTAGCATTTGCAGATGTAACAATGTTAACAGACATTTCAGAAGTAACATACTTACCGAGTGGCCTATCAGATCATTCTCCCTTATTTTTGTCAATACGTGTCCCCACCCCAAGGAGTGCATCATTGTGGAGTTTAAATCCGCAGTGGGTGTCACACCCCGAGAAGGAAATATAGCATCCTTAATAATGGAGTACTGGTAAAACAATGCAGGGTCGTCCTCGGTGGACATTGTTTGGGATGCGTTTAAAGCGTATATACGAGGAGAATACATCTCAATTATCGCTGCGGTAAATAAAAAACAGAAGGTTAGGATACAGGAATTGCAAAAACAGAAATAAAATAGGAGAAATACGGTCAAGACTCCAGTGTTGTAAATTTTGAGCAAATGATAGCTGCACAAAGAGACCTCCATTTACATATGTAAGAAATAACAAGGTTGGAACTACATAAAAACAGACAAAATTTTTGAGCAAGGAGATAAAGGTGGGAGATTTCTAGCAAGATTAGCGCAACAAGAATATCAAACTACAACTATATCAGAAATCGAAACCCTACAGAAATAGAGAGTAAAAGAACCTGAGGAGATTTTAGAGACCTTCAGAGAGTATTATAGTCTGTTATATGCCTCTTCTCTCCCCTCCGACTTCCGCCCGGCGGCTATGGCGGACCCTCTGAACCGGGTAGCCCTCGGGTGGTTGTCAAATAGGGAGAGAGAGGCACTGATATGTCCGATTACAGGGGAGGAGATCATAAAGCTCACATGTACATTCCCAGGGGAGAAAGTACCAGGCCCAGATGGAATTTCTATGGAATTGTATAAGAATTATGGAGCTTTACTAGCTCCAAAATTAGCAGAAGTATTTACAAGTGGTCTATTGAAAGGAGTCCTTCCAGACTCAATGAGGCATGCACATATAACCTTACTATACAAGGAAATGAAAAACCCAAAACTATGTTCTTCATACAGGCCGATAGCTTTATTAAATATAGATCTAAAAAACCTGACGAAAATATTAACATTGAGATTACAACCTTTATTAACCACTTCATTACCCACGTATTGTCAAATGACGTCCACAAGATGGATCTCCCATCTTGGGTGGGCGTCATATGACATCCTCCCATTCCCGGCCGCCTAGGGGGCGCGCGCACGCCCATGGCATCGCTCGGGACCCGGTGCGCGTGGATGATTGCACGATTGCCCGGGAACACAGAAGGACCGTGGAGCTGTGTGTGTAAACACACAGCTCCACGTCCTGTCAGTGGAGAGGAGACCGATGGTGTGTTCCCAGTACAGAGGAACACCGATCGGTCTCCTCCCCTTATGAGTACCCTCCCCCCACAGTTAGAATCACTCACATAGGGAACATATTAACCCCTGCAGCGCCCCCTAGTGTTAACCCCTTCCCTGCCAGTCACATTTACACAGTATTCAGTGCAATTTTATAGCAACGATCGCTGTGTAAATGTGAATGGTCCCAAAAATGTGTCAAAAGTGTCCGCCGCAATGTCGCAGTCACGAAAAAAATCGCAGATCACCGCCATTACTAGTAAAAAAAAAAATAAATGCAATAAATCTATCCCCTATTTTGTAGACACTATAACTTTTGCGCAAACCAATCTATATACGCTTATTGCGATTTTTTTTTACCAAAAATATGTAGAAGAATACGTATCGGCCTAAACTGAGTAAAAAACTATTATTTTTTTTTAAAAAAGGGATATTTATTATAGCAAAAAGTAAAAAATATTGTGTTTTTTTTTTCAAAATTGTCGCTCTTCTTTTGTTTATAGTGCAAAAAAAAAACGCAGAGGTGATAAAACACCACCAAAAGAAAGCTCTATTTGTGGGAAAAAAAGGACGTCAATTTTGTTTGGGTGCAACGTCACACGACTGTGCAATAGTCAGTTAAAGCAACGCAGTGCCGAATCGCAAAAAGTGCTCGGGTAAGGAAGGGGGTAAAATCGTCCGTGGCTGAAGTGGTTAAAGAATATCATAGACTCGGACCAGACAGGATTCGTGCCAAAGAGATTATATACAAACATACATACCCACCACGTATATGAGGGATCTAGAATGGTGGCCTCTCTGGACATAGAGAAGGCCTTCGATATGGTCGAATTGCCTTTTCTTTGGGAAATACTTAGAAGGATGGGATTTCCATTAACCAGTTCCCGACCGCCCCATGTAGATATACGTCGGCAGAATGGCACGTACAGGCAGAAGCACGTACCTGTACGTGCCATTCTTCAGGCGGTTGGGGGGTCCGATCGGACCCCCCTCCGCCGGCGGGGACGGTCGGGATGGCTTCAGCAGCGATGCGGGACGAGGTAACGGCCAGTCGTTTCTGGCCACCCCCTCCCGATCGCTCTGGCCAATGAGATGCTTCCCCTTCCTTCCCCTTCCTGTGTAATTGTAAACACAGGCAAGGGGAAGTGATGTCACGCTCCTCGTGCCGGTCTTTCTGACCGGGACGCCGAGCGGAGAAGACATCAGGTTAGTGCACCAACACTACACTGACACCAGGCACACATAGGCACATATTTCACCCCCCTGTCACCCCCTGATCACCCCCCAGATCACCCCCTGCCCCCCCTGTCACAGTGTCACTGATTGCAGTGATCATTTATTTACTGATCACTGCATTTAGTGTCAGTGTGACTGCAATAACTGTCAGGGCAGTTAGTTTTAGGCCCCTTTAGGTCCAAGGTAGCCCCCTACCCCCCCCCCCCAATAAAGGTTTAACCCCTTGATTGCCCCCTAGGTAACCCTTTCACCCCCTTTTGCCAGTGTCACTAAGCGATCGTTTTTTTGATCGCTCTATTAGTGTCACTGGTGCCGCTAGGTAGCCAGTTTTTTTTTTTAGGTAACCGCCAGGTTTATATAGGATTATAAATAGGTTTATAGGTCAGGTACCCCCATATTACAACCTAAATAAAGGTTTTAACCCCTTGATTGCCCCTAGAGTTAACTCTTTCACCAGTGATCACAGTATAAGTGTCACTGGTGACGCTGGTTAGCCAGTTAGTTATTTAGTTATTTAGGTTCCCCGTCAGGTTTTTATATAGTGTCAGGTACCCCCATATATTACCTAATAAAGGTTTTAACCCCCTGATTGCCCCTAGTTAACCCTTTCACCAGTGATCACCGTATAACTGTTACGGGTGACGCTGGTTAGTTAGCTTGTTTTTTTTATACTGTCAGGGCACCCGCCATTTATTACCCAACTATCGGTTTAACCCCCTGATCGCCCGGCGGGTGATATCAATTAGGTTTTAGGGTCAAATAAGGTCTGCGTCGCCCCAGGTTAGTGCCAGTACCGCAAACACCCACGCGCAAAGCATACACCTCCCTTAGTGGTATAGTATCTGAACAGATCAATATCTGATCTGATCAGATCTATACTAGCGTCCCAGCAGTTTAGGGTTCCAAAAAACGCATTATTAGCGGGATCAGCCCAGATACCTGCTAGCACCTGCGTTTTTCCCCCTCCGCCCAGCCCAGCCCAGCCCACCCAAGTGCAGTATCGATCGATCACTGTCACTTCCAAAACACTAAGCACACATAACTGCAGCGTTCGCAGAGTCAGGCCTGATCCCTGCGATCGCTAACAGTTTTTTTGGTAGCGTTTTGATTCATTCGCCAGCAGCCTAGGAGCTTTTTTTCCTGTGAATCTCACTAGTGTACTACTAAATTTAGAGCCCAAAATGGCAAATCGCAAGTACACTAGTGAACAGGCCTACTTGTTTCTGAGTATGTCAGATAGTGAAGAGGAGGTCACTCATCTGTCACAATCAGGCTCAGAATACGATCCAGTAGACGACAGCGGCTCCATGACAGATAGCTCTGGCGACGAAGGTGTGGTCCCTGCTAAGGTCAGGCGTACCCGATCCCGATCTTCTGATGTTGTTGAGGTGCAGGAACCGCAGGTCTCTCGTATGGAGCAGAGAAGTACTAGCGCCGCTATTCCTTCTGGTGAACTGGCAAGCACCAGCGGCCTAGTACACCCTGGACGTAGTCAAACCAGCACTGCAGTAACACTTGGTGACGTGGCGAGTCCCATAAGTGCAGTTCAAGCTGGCGAGGTGGCAAGCACAAGTAGTGTCCCGCTGCCACCAAGAAGAAGACAAAGGCAGGTCCGTCGATCACATAGTGTCCTTCCTGCAGAATTCGCCAATCCTGATTGGGTGCCCACCACTTCTGCAGAACCCGTACTTCCCCCATTCACTGGCCAACCCGGTATTCAGGTGGAAACAGCTGATTTTAAGCCATCCGATTTTTATTCGCTGTTTTTCACGGAAGATCTCTATAGATCTATTGTGGACCAAAGTAATATATACGCTGGTCAACACATCGCCGCTAATCCCCAAGTGCCTTCCCTTGCCAGAGATTGGAAACCAATTACGGTTTCCGAATTTAAGACCTTTCTGGGCCTTTCCCTCAACATGGGCATACACAAATTCCCGACTCTGAGGTCTTATTGGTCCACCTCACCGCACCACCATATGCCCGTGTTCTCTGCCTCCATGTCCAGGGCACGATACGAGATGATTTTGCGCTTCATGCACTTCAGTGACAATGAACTTTGTCGTCCTCGTGGAGACCCTGAATTTGATCGGCTCTACAAAATTCGGCCCCTCATAAACCACTTCAACCAATGTTTTGCAGCCTTGTTTACGCCCAATCAAGTTGTCTGCGTTGACGAGTCCCTGATTAAGTTTTCTGGCCGCTTGTCTTTCAAACAGTTCCTTCCCAGCAAGCGTGCCAGATACGGGGTCAAGCTCTACAAGCTCTGTGACAGGGCAACAGGCTATACGTGGAGCTTTTCGGTTTATGAGGGAAAAGATAGTCACGTAGAGCCGGAGAACTGTCCAGATTACATAGGGAGCGCTGGCAAGATAGTGTGGAACTTGGTGTCACCCTTATTCGGAAAGGGGTACCACTTGTACGTGGACAATTATTACACGAGCATGCCACTGTTTAGTCACTTGTTTGATCATCAGATTGGAGCATGTGGCACCGTGCGACTTAATCGCCGGGGCTTTCCCCAGCGGCTTGTAGATTCCCGTCTTAGGCTGGGGGAGAGAGCCTGCTTGAAGTGTAATAATTTGCTCGCTGTGAAGTGGAGGGATAATAGGAATGTTTTCGTTCTTACCTCCCTTCATGCAGACACGACAGTCCAAATTCGTACGGCGGCTGGTGTTGTGACGAAACCCCTCTGTGTCCACGAATACAACCTTAATATGGGGGGGTGGACCTCAACGACCAGTTGTTGGCGCCGTACCTAGTTGTCCGTAAGGCTAGACGCTGGTACAAAAAAGTGTCTATTTATTTATTCCAATTGGCTTTGCTGAATGCTCATGTGCTATACGGAGCTTCAGGCGGGACGTTACCCTTCCTTGAATTCCAGGGAGCGGTTGTCATGGAACTCCTGTATCCAGGCGATTCCACACCTCACCATCCCCTACCAAATGCAGTAAGCCGGCTGCATGAGAGGCATTATCCTCATGTCCTCCAGAGTACCCCTACCCAACGAGCCCCCCAAAGAAGATGTCGTGTCTGTACCAAGCGCGGATTTAGGCGTGACACCCGTTATTATTGTCCACGCTGTCCTGACAATCCTGGTCTCTGCGTTGGTGAATGCTTTGAACGCTACCACGAACTAGTGAGGTTTTAGCGTAGGGTACAGCATTTCACAGGCTAGGATACACTTTCACAGGGTCTCAAGAATGCCATCGCATTTTGAGACCCGACCGTTGCAGTTAAAATTATAGTTACAGGGTCTCAAGAATGCCATCGCATTTTGAGACCCGACCGTTACAGTTAAAATTATAGTTATAGTTTAAAAAAAAAGTGTAAAAAATAAAAATAAAAAAAAAAGTACAAAAAAAAAAAAACCCCCAAAAAAAATATAAAATAAAAAACCAAAAATAGTTGTCGTTTTATTGTTCTCTCTCTATTGTTGCTCTTTTTTACTCTATTCTATTCTGCAATGTTTTATTATGTTTTATCATGCTTGCTTTTCAGGTATGTTTTATTGTTAACCATTTTTTTGTTTTCAGGTGCGCCATTCAGTTGCAGCGCGGATTTATTTATCTTGACAGCAACAGCGTTTGCTCCCACGATACATAAAGCCGCGACTCCAACACTGTAGGAGGTGATTTCACCACCACAGTTAAAAAAAAGAGCATATATGCCGAAGCATGGGGGCAGCAGAGGGCGGAGGAGCGATTTTGCTCCTAATGCCACGTACATACGGTCGAAAAAAGTCCGACCATGTGTACGTGGCATAACTTTTTTGCGGGAGGATGCCCCCATGCTTCGGCATATATATATTTTAGGCACCGGTTGCGTTAACAAAATGTTTTATTTTTTACTATGTTTTTTTTTTGGTATTTGCTTTGCAGGTATGGTATGGTAAGGTCTTACTGTTATACTCTAATGTTACTTTGTTTTAATGTTAACCATTATTTGCTTAGCAGGTACGCCATTCAGTTGCAGCGTGGATTTATTTATCTTGACAGCAACAGCGTTTGCTCCCACGATACATAAAGCCGCGACTCCAATGCTGTAGGAGGTGATTTCACCACCACAGTTAAAAAAAAGAGCATATATGCCGAAGGGAAATAAATTAAAACCGCGCTAATAAAGCATAAATCCACCTTAAATGGTAAAACCAAAAAGGGGGGGGGAGACAAAAAAGCAGGCTGCCGCTCAAAGTGGGATACACACACCAAGCATAAGAAGATAAAAAAGGGAAGCAGCGCCAAAACAAACAAAAAAAATTTACAATATAACAGACAAAGATAATTCCAAAAAATCAATGTGTCCAGTCCTAGGTTTTAGAGTCCAAATACAGCTGGAATGTTATGAGCACAAAAAACAGCTAGGGTAGATGGAGCACAAATTGAAGAGAATGTCCACCCCAAGGATAATCACAGAATCAACACCGCAGTGAGGTAATGTATTTGGTGACATAGGATCCCTCCACCAGTGTTGCTATGCTCTTACCAGAAGTCTGAGCATATAAAGCTCTGTGGAAATGGCTATGGATATCCTGGCGATGAAAACCTGCGATCTCCCAATGGATAATATAGGTTTGGCGTCCCTTATTCCTCCCGGTACTCCAGTCATACACTCAGCAGTGCATTGTAGTATAAAAGAAGAGAAGGGGTACCCATAGTGTAAACCAGTACTATATATTTATTTTAAAAGCAAAAGATAAACTCACATTCAAATTCAGATTGGAGCATAAAAACACATCCGCCGGCCGGTCGGATCCTGTAGCCCGTCCTCCTGAGCGTGGTGGCGTCACTGCGCGCCTTCCCAGACTAGTTTCGGTACAATTACCGTCATCGATGGGTTCCCCATTGATGACGGTAATTGTACCGAAACTAGTCTGGGAAGGCGCGCAGTGACGCCACCACGCTCAGGAGGACGGGCTACAGGATCCGACCGGCCGGCGGATGTGTTTTTATGCTCCAATCTGAATTTGAATGTGAGTTTATCTTTTGCTTTTAAAATAAATATATAGTACTGGTTTACACTATGGGTACCCCTTCTCTTCTTTTATACTACAATGCACTGCTGAGTGTATGACTGGAGTACCGGGAGGAATAAGGGACGCCAAACCTATATTATCCATTGGGAGATCGCAGGTTTTCATCGCCAGGATATCCATAGCCATTTCCACAGAGCTTTATATGCTCAGACTTCTGGTAAGAGCATAGCAACACTGGTGGAGGGATCCTATGTCACCAAATACATTACCTCACTGCGGTGTTGATTCTGTGATTATCCTTGGGGTGGACATTCTCTTCAATTTGTGCTCCATCTACCCTAGCTGTTTTTTGTGCTCATAACATTCCAGCTGTATTTGGACTCTAAAACCTAGGACTGGACACATTGATTTTTTGGAATTATCTTTGTCTGTTATATTGTAAATTTTTTTTGTTTGTTTTGGCGCTGCTTCCCTTTTTTATCATCTATATATGCCGAAGCATGGGGGCAGCAGAGGGCGGAGGAGCGATTTTGCTCCTAATGCCACGTACATACGGTCGAAAAAAGTCCGACCATGTGTACGTGGCATAACTTTTTTTGCGGGAGGATGCCCCCATGCTTCGGCATATATAAATGGTGCATGTATGCCCATCATTAGAAGTGGGTGGATGAAGGGAGGTATTCTAATGGTGGGCATACCCACCGCGCCATTGGGAAATTGGGAAAGCATTTTATCACACCGATCTTGGTGTGGTCAGATGCTTTGAGGGCAGAGGAAAGATCTAGGGTCTAATAGACCCCAATTTTTTCAAAAAAAGAGTACCTGTCACTGCCTATTGCTATCATAGGGGATATTTACATTCCCTGCGATAACAATAAAAATGACAACTAAAAAAAAAAAATGGAAGGAACAGTTTAAAAATAAAAGAAAAAAGCTAAATAAAAAGAAAAACTAAAAAAAAAAAAAAAAAAAAAAAAAAAGCACCCCTGCCCCCCTTCTTTTGCGCAAAGGCGAACACAAGCGTTGGTCTGGCGTCATATGTAAACAGCAATTGCACCATGCATGTGAGGTATCACCGCGAAGGTCAGATCGAGGGCAGTAATTTTAGCAGTAGACCTCCTCCGTGAATCTAATGTGGTAACCTGTAAAGGCTTTTAAAGGCTTTTAAAAATGTATGTAGTTTGTCGCCACTGCGTGTTTGTGCGCAATTTTAAAGCATGTCGTGTTTGGTATCCATGTACTCGGCCTAAGATCATATTTTTTATTTCATCAAAAATTTGAGCAATATAGTGTGTTTAAGTGCATTAAAATAAAAAAAAGTGTATTTTTTCCACAAAAAATGCGTTTGAAAAATCGCTGCGCAAATACTGTGTGGAAAAAAAAAATGCAACACCCACCATTTTAATCTGTAGGGCCTTTGCTTTAACAATATATATAGTGTTTGGGGGTTCAACGTAATTTTCTTGCAAAAAAAAAATATGTTTTCATGTAAACAAAAAGTGTCAGAAAGGGCTTTATCTTCAAGTGGTTAGAAGAGTGGGTGACGTGTGACATAGGCTTCTAAATGTTGTGCATAAAATGCCAGGACAGTTCAAACCCCCCCCCCCAAATGACCCCATTTTGGAAAGTAGACACCCCAAGCTATTTGCTGAGAGCAATGTTGAGCCCATTAAATATTTTTTTTTTTGGTCCCAAGAGATTGAATAATGACAAAAAAAAAAAATAATATTTTTTTTTACAAAAACTTGTCACTAAATGATATATTGCTCAAACATGCCATGGGCATATGTGGAGATACACCCCAAAATACATTCTGTTGCTTCTCCTGAGTACGGGGATACCACATGTGTGGGACTTTTTGGGAGCCTAGCCGCGTACGTCACCCCAAAAACCAATCACCGCCTTCAGGCTTTCTAAGGGTGTAATTTTTTTATTTCACTCCTCACTGCCAATCACAGTTTCGGAGGCCATGGAATGCCCAGATGGCACAAACCACCCCCAAATGACCCCATTTTGGAAAGTGGACACCCCAAGCTATTTGCTGAGAGGTATGGTGAGTATTTTGCAGATCTCGCTTTTTGTCACAATGTTTTGAAAATTGAAAAAAGAAAAAAAAAATTTTTTTTTTCTTTACTTTCTTCCTTTTCAAAAACACATGAGAGCTGTAAAATACTCACCATGCCTCTCAACAAATAGCTTGGGGTGTCTACTTTCCAAAATGGGGTCATTTGGGGGGTTTTGTGCTATTTTGGCATTTTATGGCCTTCGAAACTGTGATAGGTAGTGAGGAGTGAAATCAAAAATTTGCACCCTTAGAAATCCTGAAGGCGGTGCTTGGGTTTCGGGCCCCGTACGCGGCTAGGCTCCCAAAAAGTCCCACACATGTGGTATCCCCATACTCAGGAGAAGCAGCAAAATGTATTTTGGGGTGCAATTCCACATATAACCATGGCATGTGTGAGCAATATATCATTTAGTGACAACTTTTTGAATACATTTTTTTTATTTATTTTTTTTGTCTTTATTCAATCACTTGGGACTAAAAAAAAAAATATTCAACGGGCTTAACATGCCTCTCAGCAAATAGCTTGGGGTGTCTACTTTCCAAAATGGGGTCATTTGGGGGGGTTTTGTGCCATCTTGGCATTTTATGGTCTTCAAAACTGTGATAGGTAGTGATAGGTAGTGAGGAGTGAAATCAAAAATTTATGCCCTTAGAAATCCTGAAAGCGGTGCTTGGTTTTCAGGGTCCCGTATGCGGATAGGCTCCCAAAAAGTCCCACACATGTGGTATCCCCGTACTCAGGAGAAGCAGCAGAATGTATTTTGGGGTGTAATTCCACATATGCCCATGGCATGTGTGGGCAATATATCATTTAGTGACAACTTTGGGCAAAAAAAAAAAAGTTTGTAATATTCCCGCAACTTGTGGCAAAATATAAAATATTCCATGTACTCAACATGCCTCTCAGCAAATAGCTTGGGGTGTCTACTTTCCAAAATGGGGTCATTTGGGGGGGTTTTGTCCAATTTTGGCATTTTATGGCCTTCGAAACTGTGATAGGTAGTGAGGAGTGAAATCAAAAATTTACACCCTTAGAAATGCTGAAGGTGGTGCTTGGGTTTCGGGGCCCCGTACGCGGCTAGGCTCCCAAAAAGTCCCACACATGTGGTATCCCCGTACTCAGGAGAAGTGGAAAAATGTATTTTGGGGTGCAATTCCACATATAACCATGGCATGTGTGAGCAATATATCATTTAGTGACAACTTTTTGAATACATTTTTTTTATTTTTATTTTTTGTCTTTATTCAATCACTTGGGACTAAAAAAAAAAAATATTCAATGGGCTCAACATGCCTCTCAGCAAATAGCTTGGGGTGTCTACTTTCCAAAATGGGGTCATTTGGGGGGTTTTGTGCCATCTTGGCATTTTATGGCCTTCAAAACTGTGATAGGTAGTGATAGGTAGTGAGGAGTGAAATCAAAAATTTATGCCCTTAGAAATCCTGAAGGCGGTGCTTAGTTTTCGGGGTCCCGTATGCGGATAGGCTCCCAAAAAGTCCCACACATGTGGTATCCCCGTACTCAGGAGAAGCAGCAGAATGTATTTTGGGGTGTAATTCCACATATGCCCATGGCATGTGTGGGCAATATATCATTTAGTGACAACTTTGGGCAAAAAAAAAAAAAAAGTTTGTAATATTCCCTCAACTTGTGGCAAAATATAAAATATTCCATGTACTCAACATGCCTCTCAGCAAATAGCCTGGGGTGTCTACTTTCCAAAATGGGGTCATTTGGGGGGGTTTTGTGCTATTTTGGCATTTTATGGCCTTCAAAACTGTGATAGGTAGTGAGGAGTGAAATCAAAAATTTGCACCCTTAGAAACCCTGAAGGCGTTGATTGGGTTTCGCGGCCCCGTGCGTGGCTAGGCTCCCAAAAAGTCCCACACATGTGGTATCCCCATACTCGGGAGAAGCAGCAAAATGTATTTTGGGGTGCATCTCCACATATAACCATGGCATGTGTGAGCAATATATCATTTAGTGACAACTTTATGAAAAAAAAGTTTTTTTTTTTTTTTTTTTGTCTTTATTCAATCCCTTGGGACTAAAAAAAAAAATATTCAATGGCTCAACATGCCTCTCAGCAAATAGCTTGGGGTGTCTACTTTCCAAAATGGGGTCATTTGGGGGGGTTTTGTACTTCCCTGCCATTTTAGCACCTCAAGAAATGAGATAGGCAGTCATAAATTAAAAGCAGTGTAAATTCCAGAAAATGTACTCTAGTTTGTAGACGCTATAACTTTTGCGCAAACCAATAAATATACGCTTATTGGCATTTTTTTTACTAATGACATGTGGCTGAATACATTTTGGCCCAAATGTTTGACTAAAATTGAGTTTATTGGATTTTTCTTATAACAAAAAGTAGAAAATATCTTTTTTTTTCAAAATTTGCGGTCTTTTTCCGTTTATAGCGCAAAAAATAAAAATCACAGAGGCAATCAAATACCATCAAAAGAAAGCTCTATTTGTGGGAAGAAAAGGACGCAAATTTCGTTTGGTTACAACATTGCATGACCGCGCAATTACCAGTTAAAGCAGTGCAGTGCGAAATTGAAAAAAGACCTCTGGTCCTTTGGCTGCCAAATGGTCCGGGGCTGAAGTGGTTAATATTTATTAAATGGATACAAAATATATATAAAAAACCCATGTTATCGGTAAAATTGTGAAGAAGGCTCTCGTCCTCATTTCAGCTGCATAGAGGCACGAGGCAGGGCTGCCCTCTCTCTCCGGCACTCTTTGTGATTGCAATAGAGCCAGTGGCAGAGGCTCTTAAGACCTTGCCGAATATTCAGGGACTTCGGATTGGGGGGGCTGGAGGAGAGGGTAGCCCTGTATGCCGATGATATGTTGCTGTTTTTGAGAGATGCAGGTCCTTCATTGAAAGGATCTCTAGAACTACTGAATATTTTTTCAATGTTTACAGGGCTTAAAGTGAATTGGGATAAGTATTTGTTATTCTCTATTGATAAAGGGGCACCAGATACAGCTCCCCCAGATCTTCCATTAAAATGGGTATCAGAATTTAAGTATCTAGGCATAATAATATCTCGACATGTCAAAGACTTTAAGTGCTGAATTTAGATCCAGTAATACAGGAGTGTAAGAAAAAGTTAAAGATCTGTGAGGCATTGCCCCTGTCGCTGCTGGGACGTATAAATTTAATAAAGATGAAGATGCTTCCTAAATTTCTGTATTTATTTAGAAATTCTCTGCAGTGGCTGCCTAAGAAGTTTTTTACACTTTTTTACACTTTTTTGCTACACGGTATGTTTTATACATTTAGATGGAAAGGTAAACTAGCTAGAATTAAACTAAGCGTACTTATGTGTCCGGTAGTACAGGGGGGATTGGCTTTCCCAGACCTTTATAAATATTATATGGCTACACAGTTGGTGACGATAGGGAGATGGCTGAATTCGGATGGATTTGACTCTGCCACGATGGTAGAGGCCGCAAAGTTCCAGTCACTGGAGGCACTGCAGTCATTGCCGTTCTGTGGATTAAAATATAGGCCAGATCTGACTCCCTCGATGATTACGACAGTAAAAATATGGAGAGCAGCCATGGCAAAAGAGGACCATTTGAGAGGGGATTTATCCCCAAACACTCCACTATGGAGAAATCCAGAGCTCCCACATTTGGATTTCATCCAAGATCCAGGGGCATGGACTAGATTTGGGATTAAAAACTATCACAAGTTGTACCCGAAGGGAGAATTATTTCATTTGCCGAAATAAGAAAATGTTGGAATATACCTGGGAACTACACTTTTAGATACATGCAGTTGGTCCATGCTTTATTGGCTCAGTTCCCGGAGGGGGTCCCACAATTGATAGAAACAGAATTAGAGCAAATGGTAAGGAAAAAGACCAAGAAAAAGCAAATTTCTATTTTATATAGCTACTTATCCAAAACTACAATTTCAAATATAAGCAAGCTATGTGAAAGCTTGACAAGAGATGTTCCAACATTAGTAGATAAAAACTGAGAACATATATGGAGATTTCCACTCCAAATATTAGTATCCCCAGGGCCGATCCCAGGTGAGTGCTTGGGGTGCCAGAGAGGTGGGGGTGCTATAGCGCCAGAGTGCTCCCCTCCCTCCTTCCCATGTCCAGAGGCGGCTCTCACCGCCGATCATCGTCGCGGCGTCGCCGCCGCTGTGTTTGCTTTGCTGAAGCCCCTCCCCCCTCCCT
Source organism: Lithobates sylvaticus (assembly GCA_028564925.1). Taxonomy (NCBI): domain Eukaryota; kingdom Metazoa; phylum Chordata; class Amphibia; order Anura; family Ranidae; genus Lithobates; species Lithobates sylvaticus. Next base: position 199,932,476 of record CM053027.1, on the reverse strand, counting down.
CCTCCTTTCAAAGATCGTAGCGGCTGCTCTCTGTGTGGAGAGAGCAGCCGCTGCCTAAGATCGTAGCGGCTGCTCACTGTGTGGAGAGAGAGCAGCCGCGCACTGACGTCTCTGGGGGGGGGGGCGTGCTCCATGCCTGTGCACATTGTTCTCCACGGACTCCTCCTCCTCTCTGTATCTCTCCCGGTCTGTTTGCCACCCGGGCGGCGTGGCTGTACACTGTCCTCTCCTCTTCAGCTGACGCCCGGGTGTTTTTATGTACAGTAGCGGAGGGGGGTTGTCCTGGGGGGTCTGTACTAATGGAGGGGGGGTTGTCCTGGGGGTCTGTACTAATGGAGGGGGGGTTTGTCCTGGGGGGGTCTGTACTAATGGAGGGGGGCGGTTTGTCCTGGGTGGTCTGTACTTATGGAGGAGGGGTTTGTCCTGGGGGATCTGTACTAATGGAGGGGGGTTTGTCCTGGGGGATCTGTACTAATGGAGGGGGGCGGTATGTGTTCTGGGGGGGTCTGTACTAATGGAGGGGGCGGTTTGTCCTGGGGGGTCTATACTTATGGAGGGGGGGTTTGTCCTGGGGGTTTGTACTAATGGAGGGGGGGTTTGTCCTGGGGGGGTCTGTACTAATGGAGGGGGGAAGTTTGTCCTGGGGGTCTGTACTTATGGAGGGGGGTTTGTCCTGGGGGGTCTGTACTAATGGAGGGGGGTTTGTCCTGGGGGGTCTGTACTAATGGAGGGGGGTTTGTCCTGGGGGGTCTATACTAATGGAGGGGGGTTTGTCCTGGGGGGGTCTGTACTAATGGAGGGGGGTTGTCCTGGGGGGTCTGTACTAATGGAGGGGGTTTTGTCCTGGGGGGGTCTGTACTAATGGAGGGGGGTTTGTCCTGGGGGACCTGTACTAATGGAGGGGGGTTGTCCTGGGGGTCTGTACTAATGGAGGGGGGGTTTGTCCTGGGGGGGTCTGTACTAATGGAGGGGGGCGGTTTGTCCTGGGGGTCTGTACTTATGGAGGGGGGTTTGTCCTGGGGGATCTGTACTAATGGAGGGGGGCGGTTTGTCCTGGGGGGGTCTGTACTTATGGAGGGGGGTTTGTCCTGGGGGGGTCTGTACTAATGGAGGGGGGGTTTGTCCTGGGGGTCTGTACTAATGGAGGGGGGCGGTTTGTCCTGGGGGTCTGAACTTATGGAGGGGGGGTTTGTCCTGGGGGGTCTGTACTAATGGAGGGGGGTTTGTCCTGGGAGGGGGGTCTGTACTAATGGAGGGGGGTTGTCCTGGGGGGTCTGTACTAATGGAGGGGGGTTTGTCCTGGCGGGTCTGTACTAATGGAGGGGCGGTTTGTCCTGAGGGGGTCTGCACTAATGGAGGGGGGGGCGGTTTGTCCTGGGGGGTCTGTACTTATGGAGGGGGGGTATGTCCTGGGGGGTCTGTACTAATGGAGGGGGAGGTTTGTCCTGGGGGAGTCTGTACTAAATGGAAAGGGGTCTGTCCAGGGGGGTCTGTACTAATGGAGGGGTCTGTCCTGGGAGTATGTACTAATGGAGGGGGGTTTGTCCTGGGGGGGGTCTGTACTAATGGAGGGGGGTTTGTCCTGGGGGGGGGGTCTGTACTAATGGGGGGGGGGTTTGTCCTGGGGGGGTCTGTACTAATGGAGGGGTCTGTACTAATGGAGGGGGGTGATTTGTCCTGGGGGGTCTGTACTAATGGAGGGGGTTGGTTTGTCCTGGAGTCTGTCTAATGGAGGGGAGTTTGTCCTGGTGGGGGGGTCTACTAATGGAGGGGGGTGGTTTGTCCTGGGGGGTCTATACTGATGAAGGGTGGTCTGTACTGAGGGAGGGGTTTATACTTCGTGGGGGGTCTGCACTGACGGAGGGGGTCTATACTTAGTGGAGGGGGGTCTGTACTGAGGGGTGACTATAGTTGGTGGAAGAGGGGGTGACACCATGTTATACCGCACCTGGTGACACCAACCTTAGTGATGCCACTGCAGCTGCGGGCTCTTCTTTCCCCCCTCCCTCTCCTTCTCACGTGCACTGCTGTACTAGTGAGTGGCGCTGGCCAGCACAACTGCCCAGTATGTTTCTTCCCCCGCCTTCATATCAGCCAGGGAAGATAGAATAGAAAAAGGAGCAGAGAAGAGGATTGTGGGACATGTAGTCCCGAGGACTGGCAGCCCCAATGTAACACGAAAACTGCAGCCCACACAGCATGCTTAGCTGAATGGGAGAGAGAGAGAGCCAGAAGCCTGGGAAAGCTTTCAGGGAAGTACACCCAGGACTCCAGAGGGAGAGGGCAGTGCTGAGAGAACACCATCAGAGAGAGAACCCCGCTGCCCTGCGCCACCAGAGGGAAAGCCACAAAGCCTGGCACCATCCCTGGTGGAGAAAGGAATGGCGTCATTGCCAGAATACAGATCTGGGTGCTACCCAGTGGAGTCGCCACGGGCAATTCAGAGTGAGCAGACTCCTGATCAGAGGAACCGTTGCTGTATCGCTGGGTCAGGTGAGAGGGCCGATCGGCCATTATCTACTAATGTCCATAGGAACTGCAGTCTCTGACCACCTCCTGTATTATATCTGCAGTCCCTGACCATCTCCTGTATTATATCTGCAGTCTCTGACCATCTCCTCTACTATGATTGCAGTCTCTGACCGTCTCTTGTATCATGTATGCAGTCTCTGATCATCTCTTGTATCATGTCTGCAGTCTTTGACCATCTCCTGTATCATGTCTGCAGTCTTTGACCATCTCTTGTATCACGTCTGCAGTCTTTGACCGTGTCCTGTATTATGTCTGGGGGACCTTTCTAACAGAAGCCCTCTCTGTGTGCATCAGAGAGACCCCCCTCCATGTCTCATTAGTGTACGCTCTTCCTGTATTTTCTTTATGGTTAAGAGATCATGGGAGGATCCCAAGGTAACAAAGACTTCTTAGGGGAGCATCTCTGTGTTTGAGTCGTTGCCATAGAAACATTTGTAAAGGGGAGGAGTTGGTAAGATGACCACGCCCATGTGGGGGCGCCAGAAATATTTCTGCACCCAGGCGTCTGTGACTCTAGGATCGCCCTGAGTATCCCTGAGAGATAAATTAATACAATTTAAAATAATACACAGAAGTTATTATACGCCATACAAATTATACAAAATATTTCCAACAAACTCTCAAAACTGCTGGAGATGTGCAGGTATACCAGGAAAGTTCATCCACATATTCCGGTCTTGTCCAAAGATAGTGATATTCTGGAGGGAGGTTTTGAGAGTGATTACTATAGTAACATCAGTCTCTTTAAATCTAGAGGCAGAGATCTGCCTATTAGGACTTGTAGGGAATAATACCACCCCTATAGGAAGGAGAATACAGGTGGGTCTGTCTTTTTTATGCTAGAAAGACAATAGTGCTGAATTGGAAGAAGGCGGAAGCCCCAACGTTAACACAGTGGAAACATTTTGTAAATAGTAGTTTAACATTATATAGGGAAACATATTGGAATAGAAGACATGGAGAGAAATATGAGAGTATGGGCAAGCTGGATAGAAAATTCCATAACGGCATCAGGATAAAAAGGCATGGAGATAGGGCAAGCCACACCAAAGGGGGAAAAAAAAAAGGGGTAAGAGGGATATGAATGTGTAAATGTATATGTATGTATATGTATAATTTTGTAGTATTTGAGGAAATTACTATGAATGGATTTTATGGAAGAGAGCAATGAAAGTAAAATTTGCACTGGAGCCGCTGCGGAGATATGTGAACCAGCTCTATGGAGAGACGGTCAAAATCTCCTGCTATTGCAAATTGGATGCAGAGAATCCGCATTCTATTCGCAATAGTGTGAACCCAGCCTAAAACCTCGTACACACGGTACGATTGTTGGCAAGGGATTGTCTGTTGACAGACTGTTGTCCCAAAACCTTACCGTTAGTACGCTCCTTTTGACAATTGTTGTCCAATTTTCAGCCAACAAATGTTGGATGACAGGCTAGTAAATTTTCGGTGGACAAAGGCTTGACGTCAGATTTTTTTATGGTCAGTACACAAATCCGTCACACAAAAGTCAAAAGTACAAACACACATGCTCGAAATCAATGCTCACCAAATGTGAAATTAGCAGAAGGGGCCCAAAGGGCGGCGCTCAATAGCTGAAATTCCTCATAGTACGTCACTGCGTTTGTGTTTGTGGCACCACAATTGTGAACCGTTAGTATGCAAGACAAGATCCTGGCACACGCCCTTTTGACTAAAATCAGACACTCAGTTGGCCAACAATCGTACCGTGTGTACGAAGCTTAAGGCCACTTTCACACTGAGGTGCTTCTAAACTGCCAGTAAAAACACTGAGCACTTTTGAAGAGCTTTTCAGGCGCTTTTGAAGAGCTTTCCATTCATTTCAATGGGGAGGGGAGTTTTTCACAGCCCTGCCAGCACACTGCCCCAGTGTGAACGCGTTCATTGATTTTATTGGAAATACGTTTTCGTGAGCTTTTTAGGTGCTGTTTTTAGCGTGAAAGCACCTGAAAAGCGCCTCAGTGTGAAAGTGGTCTAAGAGTCTCTATGATCCAGCATTTGTGATTTTATCCATGAAGATAGAAAAGTGCATTTAGGAGAACCATTAGTAGTAACCCGCTGTTGTCCAGTATACATTTCCATGTGTTTACTTGCATGCAGTGAAGTGCATTTCATGCATTTAAATATGTCAATATGCATTTCCTAGAAAAAAAAAAAAAAAAAACAGAACAAAAATGCAATAGAATGCATTGATTATAAGCATCAGTAAACACATTGCACAGCGAAAGATGAAACCATAAACTATGCAGCTTTTTAACTTAACATTTATTTTAGTATACTGCACATATGCACAGGTGCAGTGCAAAATATAATACTTTAAATAAGGTCTTACAAAAAAAAAAAAAAAAAACACATAAGACAAGATATTAATTTGGAACCTGCAGAAATAAATAGAAAAACAAAACATAACACAATATAATAATGTAATAATATACAAATTGGATAAACCCCCTGAATGCCTTAAAATTGCATTATTCCTGTTCATAAAGAATTATTGCACCCTCTCTTAACTGTACAAACAAGTTTTAACTTGAAAAGAAGCATTTGTCTATTTATAGACATTGATATCCCACAGAAGGATCACAGTTGGATGACAGTTCAGCTCTTCCCTATGTTTCTTCTGTCATACACCTTGCAAATTATGTTCAGATTCAGAACCTGAAGCTGTTTATCTTCACACCTTAAAGGCAGGGCACTCCTCTGTTCAATACCTCACAATAACAGCTTGACTGCCGACAGCCAGCAAGGGGTAAAGGATTATATGTCTGGATCTGTTTAAGGGTCATATCCTGCTCTAGCTGGGTCATTACACAATTATTGCACCCAGAGATGCACTTAAATCGAGGGTGAGCCATGGATCTGTGCAAACTACGTTTCTTGCTTTCATTAGATTGTGGATACTAAGAAAGATACCAAATAATGCTTTATACTAATTTTCTTTTTTTAATTAACTGAAGATGTGAATTGTTGCATTCAACATAATAAACATGTAAGTTCATTTTAAAAAGCTTGTACGAGTAAAAAAAATTATGTAGAGAGGCAAGACAGAGCGCAGCTGGTATTATTTAAATTAAGGTTATAAATTAAATGTTAGTGCATAGTTGGTTGATAAAAATCAGCCCTGTTTTTTTTTATTTTTTCATTGCCTAATTTTGTAAATGAGGCCAGTACTGCTAAAAATATATAGTTATTAGATTGTAAGCTCTTCTGAGCAGGGCCCTCTTAATCCTCTTGTATTTTATTGTATTATAACTGTATTGTCTCCCTTTTATAATGTAAAACGTAAACTGTTGGCGCTATATAAATCCTGTATAATAATAATAATATAGTGAAACAGATATATCAGACTTAACATGATTGTTGCTGATAAAATGTTCTCCTAAACCTAACCTGATTCCTTAGGTGGGTAAAGAAAGTAGTAAAGCAGGCATATAGCCTATGGTATAATTAACCATAGCAGATTGCAGATTGGAGCATGCTCGGCTGGGGTTTTTTTTTTTTTTGCCTTCCTCTGGATCAACTGTGGGTATAGAATTGTGTATATTGGATTGTACGATATTTTTTTTATTTTTATTTATTATTTCTTTCTTATGGTTGAACTGGATGGACTTGTGTTTTTTTCAGCCTAGCTAACTATGTAACTATGTAACCTATTCCTTGTAGCTATCCTTTAAACTAGGCTTCTGGATATAGACAATTAAAGTGATTGTTATTATTATAATTTTTTTAAAGCATTTACAAACAGGTTTATACTTACCTGTTCTGTGCAATGGAATTGCACAAAGCTGCCCCCTAACCCTCTCTTCTCGGGTCCCTTGGCTCCTACTCTTCAGCAAGTGCCCCCATAGAAAGATGCATTCTAAGGGGGCAGGCTTGCCAGCTTGCTCCTGAGCCTTGCTGTCGGCATCTATATACATAGACAGCTGAACTCAGCTCTTTGCCCCTCACCACTGGCTTTGATTGACAGCAGCAGGAACAAATAGCTGCCTCTGCCTGAGCAAAGCTGGTGAGACCAGGAAATTAAGAGAGAGAAGAACTGCAGACAGGCACAGCACTGGGTTGAATTAGGGCTCAGGTAAATAAATAAAAAAATGTCATTTGGGGAGGTTTTGTGCTATTTGGCAAGGCGGTGCTTGGGTTTCGGGGCCCCGTACGCGGCTAGGCACTCCCAAAAAGTCCCACACATGTGGTATCCCCATACTCAGGAGAAGCAGCAAAATGTATTTTGGGGTGCAATTCCACATATAACTATGGCATGTGTGAGCAATATATCATTTAGTGACAACTTTTTGAAAAAAAAATTATTTTTTATTTTTGTCTTTATTCAATCACTTGGGACTAAAAAAAAAAATATTCAATGGGCTCAACATGCCTCTCAGCAAATAGCTTGGGTGTCTACTTTCCAAAATGGGGTCATTTTGGGGGTTTTGTACTTCCCTGCCATTTTAGCACCTCAAGAATTGAAATAGGCAGTCATAAATTAAAAGCGGTGTAAATTCCTAAAGACATGTGGCTGGTACCATCAAAAGAAAGCTCTATTTGTGGGAAGAAAAGGACGCAAATTTCAGGCTGAAGTGGTTAAACTAGGCTTCTGGATATAGACAATTAAAGTGATTGTTATTATTATAATTTTTTGAATTAGGGCTCAGGTAAATAAATAAAAGGAGGGGTGAGGGGGGATACTGATGCCTAAACATTTTTTACCTTAATGCAAGGACTGCATTAATGTAAAAAATGTCTAGGCTTTAGAACCACTTGAAAGAGCTGTGAGCTGCTCACAGGTAAGCAATGCACAGCTTGTGCTATCAGTGAAGCTTATCAGACAGTGAGGTGACATAAAATTGGCAGGCTTTAGTATGGACTTCAAGTTGTTAGTTTAAAAAGTAATACCTACCCACTCCATTCTTTTATCAGCATTATAGAATAAAGAATAGAGTTGATCGGACACCTGAATGTTCGGGTTTGAGGGGTTCGGCCAAACTTTGCAAAAAAGTTTGACCCGAACTTGACCTCGAACCCCATTGAAGTCAATGGGGACCCGAATGACTATTATGAATTATCGGCTCCCGTCCCCGTAATACAGAGAACAGTCATTGAAAGTCATTGATTTTTAAAAAGTTATTGTCATAAAAAGTGTTTGGGGACCCGGGTCCTGCCCCAGGGGACCTGTATCAATGCAAAAAAACGGCAGTTTTTTCGGGAGCAGTGATTTTAATAATGCTTAAAGTGAAACAATAAAAGTGTAATATTACTTTAAATTTCGTACCTGGAGGGTGTCTATAGTATGTGATAACGAAAACTTGCCACCGCCCCCATCTACAGCTAGCTATCGCAGTAAGAGGTATTGGAAGGCAAAAGCAGATAACAACAAAGCCTGGGGAATGTCTTGGAAAAAAAACAAATCTACTTACCACCAGCTCGCAGACAACCAAATTAACCTGTCTAACAGTATGCGTTGAAAACAGGGGTTTAGTCCGCACGCATTTGCAAACGCATGCGTAAGCCACAGAGCCTCGTCAAGGCACCCTGATATCTGTGGTCCTAACACTAAACTATGAGTGTCCCCACAGTGGAGGCACATACATTCTAATGGGTAGATGAGGGCAGGTGGACTGAAGGGGAGCCCACCCCTTCTTAAAAGGTACAGGAGCACACCAAACCCCCAGCAGATTGCACAATGGCTACAAAGGTGTTGGTGCATTGCTGGACCAATACAAACACTATGTGATAACAAAAACTTGCCACCACCCCCATCTACAGCTGGCTATCGCAGTAAGAGGCATTGGAAGGCTAAAGCAGATAACAACAAAGCCTGGGGAATGCCCAGGAAAAAATGCCCAGGTGTCTATAGTATGCCTGTAAAGGGGCGCATGTTTCCCGTGCTTAGAACTGTCCCTGCACAAAGTGTAATTTCTGCAGGAAAAAAAGTTATTTAAAATCACTCGCGGCTATAATGAATTGTCGGCTCCCGTAATACAGAGAACAGTCATTGAAAGTCATTGATAAAAAAAAAAAAGCGTGGGGGTTCGCCCAAATTCAATTACCAGGCCCTTCAATTCTGGTATGGATATTAAGGGGAACCCTGTGTCAAATTAAAAAAAAAAATATGTGGGGTCCATACCAGACCCTTATCCGAGCACGCAACCTGGCAGGCCGCAGGAAAAGAGGGGGGGACAAGAGCGGCCCCCCCTCCTGAACCATACCAGGCCAGATGCCCTCAACATTGGGAGGATGCTTTGAGGGTCTGTGACCCCTCAAAGCACCATGTCCCCATGTTGAGGAGGAGAAGGACCTCATCCCCACAACCCTGGCCGGTGGTTGTGGGGGTCTGCAGGCATTGGGCTTATCGGAATCTGGAAGCCCCCTTTAACAAGGGGACCCCCAGATCCCGGACTCCCCCCCTGTGTGAAATGGTAAGGGGGTACAAAAGTACCCCTACCATTTCACATAATAAGTGACAAAAATGAGACGGTCTTTGACAATTCCTTTATTAAAGTCTTCTTTCATCTTCTTTCTTCTGGTCTTCTTCCTTCTTCCTTTCTTCATCCTTCGGTTTCTTCATCTTCTTCTTCCATCTTCTTCTTCCTCTGATCCGCTTCTTCTTGCTCTGGTCTTCTCCTCCGGCATCTTCTTCCACGGCGTCTCTTCTTCTTTGTCAGGCCGCTCCGCGCAATGGGAGGCTCCCGCTGTGTGACGATTCACTTCCCTATGGCTTTCCCCAATGACGTCAGAGGGGGGCGGGGGCCACCGGGTGGTCACACGCTTTATTTTTTTATTTTTTTATCAATGACTTTCAATGAATGTTCTCTGTATTACGGGAGCCGACAATTCATTATAGCCGCGAGTGATTTTAAATAGCTTTTTTTCCTGCAGAAATTACAGTTCTAAGCACGGGAAACATGCGCACCTTTACAGGCATACTATAGACACCCCCCAGGTACGAAATTTAAAGGAATATTACACTTTTATTGTTTTACTTTAAGCATTATTAAAATCACTGCTCCAGAAAAAACTGCCGTTTTTAAACGTTTTTTTTGCATTGATACATGTCCCCTGGGGCAGGACCCGGGTCCCCAAACACTTTTTATGACAATAACTTTTTAAAAATCAATGACTTTCAATGACTGTTCTCTGTTTTACGGGGAGCCGACAATTCATTATAGCCGCGAGTGCTTTTAAAATACTTTTTTTCCTGCAGAAATTACACTTTGTGACAAACTGACAATAACTTTTTAAAAAGCACCATTACATTGCCGAACACCGAACTCTAACCCGAACATACAGTAAATTGTTCGGGTTCGGGACCCAAAAACCCAAAAGTCTGGTACGAACCCGAACTGTAAAACCCTAATAAAGAACCAATAAGGAATACAAGTTCCTGTTTAGTTTTTTTGCCATGTTTTGTATGATTTTTAGCAATCTATCTACTCCCTAGGTAGCTATCTGTCTGTCTATGGTCTCTATAGAGTAGGTTGACCAGATATACCTGGTCCAATTTGCTCCAGCAGGGGGAAAAAATTATTCCTGATCCCCCAGAAGGCAATCAGATATTCCCTGGATCAACAATCCCTGGTGTTATCACCTATAAATGTTAGTATCCAGTTATATTTTGTTCATTTACACTTATTTTTGAAAACAACCCACTGAGTTGGCCATAACTAGTTTAGGGAGTCTACATCACATGTTCACAATTCATAAGAAGCTTTTCCATTTGAAGGTTAAATATCTTTTCTTCCATTCGTAGAGTACCCCGTTGTCTTCTGTAATGACATGAAAGTGAGTAACTCTACACCAAGTTCACTATATGGTCCACAGTAATCATATGCCCCTCTAACCACCGCTTCTCAAGAATAGTCACATAAATCCACTACTGGCCAGTATACCTATTCCAAACAGTGTTGTTGAGAAGTATATTGGAATTACAGAACACTTCCCCCATGTTATTGAGAAGACAAAATGACAGGTGTTCTGTAGTACTAATATACTTCCTTCTCCTCCATCGATACAGAACAGTGAGTGAGTGAGTGCGGTCACCCTAAGAAAGGATGTGTGTTATGGGCCAGATCACTAGAGTTAAAAAAAAAGGAAACAAAGTAAAAAACAGAAAACAAATGCAACCAACACATCTAAGGGCTGGTAAGCTGCAATATATTACACGTTTGTTTCTTATGTTTAGATACATTTTAAAAATCAGTAAATTATTGACGTTATCCCAGTAGCAAACAACAGCATGAAAACAATTGCTTGACTACAGGAAAGCAACCTTAGTTGACTTCCCTTGACCAGACTTGTTTGTGTGTGTGTGGTCTTGCTCTACTGCTTAGCATTGGAAAAAAGTTTACAGGATCCATGTCACAAGGTGACATCCTATATGTTAAGCTCAGGAGGTCTGAAGAAATTATATCATATTGGTAAGCTTCTGGTCCCCAATGTTTTGTACCCTCTTAGTAGCTTTTGTTTTGCATATTGCTCGTGTAGTGTACACTCTCAAACTGGTCGCGCTGATTAACCCAGGTTCTGATCCCAATTTATTGCAATGCAGACAGTCACAAGGTATTTTCAGCCAGGTGTACAAAGTTTCACTCAGTTCTTTCCACAATGAGTGGGCAGATGGTGTCTTTTTGTAGTTTTTATTTTTTTGTAGAACTGGGATAGGGGTTGGGATACCCAGAACTAACAACTTGATGGAGGACACTACCTAGCAACAAGGTTAACTGTGAAAGAAAAAGTCTTCTATGAAGGAAGAAGCAAACAATTCAGCACAGGGGCTCTCACCCTGGAAACAACCCAGGCTAGCAGGTCTGGAGCAGTCCCTCTAGCAAAAAACGGCACAATGGCAACAATGGCTCTCTCCCAGGATTTTGCTCACGCCTACTTACTGTGTCACTGCTGGCTATCTCGATGGCTCCTTCCAGTTTCAGCTGACACTGTACCATGAGCCTCCCGATAAGATCCATCTTGGACATTGCCTAGTTGTTCCTGTGACTTGGGGGTGATCCTTCAGCTCCATGGTGAGCCAACATCATCCAGAGCTCCTTGCAGCTTTTCCAAAGCCTTGGAATGTTTAACAGTACTTCCAGGCTAGGTATCTTTCCAACAGGCAAAGGACCCTGCTATTCCATGCTCCAGATCTTATATACACCTCTCACCCCCCTGCTGGTCACTCTCCTGACCAGTGATTGGCTGAGGCCATATACCAGGTCAGCTCAGGCTTTCCTCTCTCTATCCAATGTTCCAGTGCCTTCTGGAAAGACAGGGGGAGACAGGCAAGCCTGCAGTTGCAGAGCCCAAAATAATCAACTCAGCTTCACTGGCTACAGCAAAGTCCAAAAATAACTACATTTACCTAAAACCTACCTACTTATTAGTAGTGATGTAAGTAACTGAGTTAAAATAAACGGAGTTACTTAACGCAGTTACTTTAGAGGGTAACTAGTAATCTAACTGATTACTTTTCCCCTCATGGTAATGCAGTTCCCATTACTTGGGTGGAGTTACTGCAATTACATCTACCGCCACTAGATAGCAGTAGTGTAATTCTGGTGTCCTGCCGAAAAAGTTCCCCCGCCGGATAAGGACCCCCTGTACTGCACAGGCGCAGCGCTTGAGCAGTACGAAGGACTACGGAGCTTAAGAAAATTGCCAAACCTAAACAGCTCTGAGTAAACTCTACACCGCGCAGGCGCAGTTACCATGTAATCGTACGAGGCGATGCCGCACGCTCCTGATGCTCGTGCTACTCAAGGGGCGTCATATCGTGTAACTAAGGGGCGGGTCTAGTATTATTGTAACCAAGGGGCGCATTTATTATTATTGTTATATATCGAGCTCTGCCCATTAATTTAACATTCGCCCTCTTCTGTAGCCATCCGCCCCTTACACGATATAATAATATTAGACCCGCCCCTTGCTTACACGCTATAACAGATCTGCCCCTTGGTTACAGTAATAATAGAGCAGCCCCTTAGTTACACGTATAGAATATTACTAAAAAAAGTCAGTTACTTTGCTGCGCAACTAATTACTTTTCCAATATAGTAACTGAGTTACTAACGCAATTACTTTTTGGGAGAAGTAATTTGTAACTTAACTAATTACTTTTTTAAAGTAAGATGACCAACACTGCTTATTAGCACCTAACTAGGAGGTTGCTACACTTGTAAATATAAGTATGTATTAATTAGAATCTACGAGTGTGACGTCATCATGAAATTAGGCACAACTGGCCAACAATTGTTTGTTTTTGACATAAATTGATCATGTGGGGTAGAGGAACATCACTGTACAATTCTTCTTTGCACATGTAAATAGATTAACTCAGCTTTATAATTCAGGGATTTATATTTCTAGGATGCTGCCAGGTTTATTTGAATATTGCAGCCCCCACCATAAATTTAAAATTAAAAGTGGAGCTGCGCTACATTAAATTGAAATGCTAATATGCGTCACATATTAGGTATATTGTGTACAGAACACTGAATGGTGATTGCTAAAAATTTAAAGTGCACATACACATAAACAGTAAATTCTTAGTGTATATAACCTGTGTCAACGATGAGTGATTAAATTGGTGCAAAATAAGTGAAAGTGACTCAAAATACCATTTAAAATATACACTGAAAATCACCACATCTATTTAGAAAGCATATGACGTTTTGCTGAAATAGATCAAAAACAGCCATGTATGGATTTCAAACCATATAAAATAAAGTCCCAATGTCCCAAATTAAGAGAAAAAAAAATTAATAAAAAAATCAAATAAAAAAATGTATTGTAGTAGTGATAATTCCACAGTCTTCTATGGTCAACATGAACAGTGAATCCACAGCACACTGAAGAGTGAAAGGACCGCCACCAAGGGAACACACTGCCTGCTTACCAGAACTGAGTGGTCCCTTATTACAGGGGACCTCTCTATGCAGATGGCTCTTAACCCCAGCCAGGGAGATAACTCGGCTTAGTCTTGGATTCCTTCAGATGCAGACGGACTTTCTCATATACCACTACCAACAGCCAGGGAATATCGCCCACTTAAATGTATCTCAGGTCAGGATCAGCAGGATGGCACAATGCAAACCGATACCGAAGGGAATAAAGCGCTCACATAGCATAAAATCCTTATAGCTTTTATTCAAAGAAAAGTAACAAATGGACACTTACGAAATATCAGATAAAAAACAGCAGTAAAGCGAGCCGGCCGGTCTCGCTAAGCAGCCCGTGTATCCGGGACTTCAACGTATTGCAGTGGCGTCAGGGCGTCGCTCCTCCTCCCTACGTCGTTTCGTCACTCAAAGGACGTCATCACGGGGCACCATAAATGCATACTTTTTGTTACCATTTTGACAGAATAGGTGCTTCCATTGTCAGCATGATATGACATTTCAGATGGACTATAAATAACGATTATAAATATACATTTTTGTTTATTGAGGTATACTTTAAAAACACGTAAATGCATCAGAAGAGGAAGTGTATGTGGCTTGGAATATCTGACATTGGCATTAGGATTTATAGAATAAAACAACAGATCTTAGCATAGCAATCATTTGAACACATAAACATAAAGGGATGATATTCTGGTCTAGACTATGCTCTTGATGCAATCAGGTTAAAGCTGCCCACATACATACATTCAGTACATATATAAATTAATATCAGTTTCCATATCCATTCATTTTGGCCTGATCTGGTAACAACCTGTCTATGGGGCATTGCCCTACTGCCCTAAATGATTCCTGAGCAACATAGCAGATGGAGAAGATAGAAAACCTTGTCCAAGTAATATTTTTTTTGCCAGGATAAACTGAAGCTGGGGTTTTCTGAACACTTCCCCCCTCTCTTCTTCACTGACTAAACAGAAATGTTCTTTTAATAGGAACATTCCAGTTTAGGTTATAAACTGTGTCACAAAACATCATAAAATGGATGTGCTTTGCCTACCTTGCTTATTGGCCACTGTAATAGTTTCATTGCCACTAAATAACTATATTGATGTATAAGCATATACTTATGAAATGTTGTCTTTAATTAATTAGAGTGTTTTAAATTGTTAAAGCAGAGAAAGAGCGCAAATGCATTTGTGTGCAGTAGAAGTGGACGACATCAGTCACGGGCAACAGTTTAACTGACAGAAGGGAGGATTGTGTCTAGCTGACATTTAATTGACAATGACATAAAAAGTTATATAAAAGGTAACATATATTTTTCTTTCTGTTTTGCATGTAACACAGTACCTGATTTCAAGAATAAGTGTTTTAAGTGCTGATAATGGTTAGTCCAGTAGCTAGAGGGTCCCATTCAGTGACAAGACGATGAGGATGATTAAAAACCAATTGAAACAAACCCTGATAAACACCCTGACTAAATGTGGCAATTTTTTTGGTTGGAGTGAACATAAAAGGTGCCAACTGTCTTACCTTAGTGTGACTCAAGCAAGCCAGGAGCAATCACATACTACTCGGCATTAATGACACCTAAAAAGGGCCACCCACTATCTATCCAGCCTTGATGTTTAAAGGGGTAGCTAGTACTGGACATTATTAAATAGGAAACAGTGCAGGACAACAAAAATAAGCCTCTTGTACTGAATATCAACACCAAAATATAAAAAAAGTGCTATACACATCTATTTCGATTATAACGTGCAACAAATATGATAGTCCACAAATAGTGTAAATTAATGTCCAATCAGTATATGCAATCACCACTGTGATCCAAATGATAAAAGTGCTATGTGTTCCACCACCATACAAACTGGCCTCTCACCTCAAAGCCATGACCCCTGCATTACCAGAAGGTCAAAGTAAGGGGTGATCCCCTCAGGGAAAATAGCTGGGCTCTGACAGATTCTTGGCAGATCCTCACTCCTCTTTTCCCATAGGAAGGGTACACAGGTCCTCAGGCACTCAGGAATACCTAATGTACAGTATATGGGAAGAAAAGGGAAGCACATAAGTCCTAGACCATTTAGCCAAGACTCAAGAGTCAGCATATGTGTTTGATACATGCATTTGAGCTACCCCTGACGGCAGTGCTCTATTTTGTAAGTGCAATATTCTTATTTTATTCTTTAAACCTTTTAAACGTAGAGCATTAGATCTTTGTGCTTCCCTTTTATTCCCGTATACATCGAGTGTTCCTGAGTGCCTAAGGACCTGTGTACCCTTTCTATGGGAAAGAGGAGTGAGAATCTGCCAAGATTCTATCAAAGCCCAGCTATTATCCCTGAGGGGAACACTGCTTACTTTGACCTTCTTGTAATGCAGGGATCATGGCTTTGAGGTGAGGGGCCAGTTTGTATGGTGGTGGAACACGGAGCACTTTTATCATTTGGATCAAAGTATCACAGTAGTGATTGCAAATACTGATTAGACTTTAATTTACACGATTTGTGGACTATCGTATTTGTTGCCCATTATAATCGTATTAGATGTGTATAGCACTTTTTTTGATATTTTGGTGTTGATATTCAATACAAGAGAATTTTTTTTGTTGAGTTGCACTGTTTTCTGATTATTTATGGTATTGATATGTGTTGTGATTTCTCTTAAGCCCCATACACACGGTCGGACAATCCGCGGACCAGGTCCGTCGGACCATGTCCGTCATACTTTGTCCGATGTTGGTTTTGCGTACACACGGTCGGACAAAGTTGTCGGAAAATCCGATCATTCTGAACGTGGTGACGTTTGTTGCCTACGACGGGACTACGTAGAGGCTAGTAGCCAATAGCTTTGGTCTTGTAATGTGATCTGAGCATGCGTGGCACTTTGTCCGGTCGGACAACCGTACACACGATCGGATTTGGTGTGATCGGACCGTGTTGACGGCAAAGATTTCCAGCAGGAGATAAGACTTTGTCCGTCGGTCAAACCGACGAACACTGTCCGATGGTGCATACACACGGTCTGATTTTTCAACAACCTTGTCCGATCGGACAGAATCCATGAAAAAGTCCGACCGTGTGTATGGGGCTTTAGTGTCAGCTAGCAGCATTATTACTAATATTATTTTTTATTTCATATATTTGAGCAGCACAGGATTTGTGTGTATATTGTGGTTGCTCCAATTGAATTTTGTATTATAGTAGTACTGGACATTAGCTAACCTGAACTTGGCCTGCATGCATTTTAGTTGAGGTGTCCCCCCTTGTCCTTTTCATCAAGGTTTGAGCTGAAGGAGTGGGGTTCTTTTCAGTTTTTTATTCACAGGGGCGCAGAGTTAACACACCTAAATTATTTTGGTATATTTTTTTAAGTGGAGAGTAGAGGAGCCGAGTGGAGAGGAGATGACAGCTCAGTGATTTTCTAATTCAGGCTTCTGGTGAGGGAGATGGTGAGGCTGCAAATGACGGTAGTTAAAAAGGCATTATTCAGGCTGCATTGAGAACAATAATCAGGATGCATTGATCAGGCTGCATTGATGACTTTATTTGGGCTGCATTGAGGACTTTATTTAGGCTGCATTGATGCATTGATCAGGCTGCACTGAGGACATTAATCAGGCTGCAGATAGACATTGAAGCAAATTAGGGGTCTGTGCCCATCAAAGTTGTTAATTTAAAAAATATGTGTGTTATACACTGGCGCGTGTTAAATACTGTATTTATCAGTGTATAAGTGTTAAAGTTCACATAGTTACATAGTTAGTAAGGTTGAATAAAGACAACAGTCCATCGATTTCAACCTGAGTGAGTGTCTACAATTATCCCTATTTATTTAAAGGTACCCATAAAGCCCTGTCAATTTACGCAGCGCTCCACACATACATCACACACTCACATCGGTCCCTACCCTCAAGTAGCCCACAATCTAAGGTACCCAGCTCATATTCATATACTAGGGCCAATTTTGGACAGAGGCCAATTAACCTACCAGCATGTCTTTGGAGTGTGGGAGGAAACCGGAGTACCCAGAGGAAACCCACGCAGGCACAGGGAGAACATGCAAACTCCAGGCAGGTAGTGTCGTGGTTGAGATTAAAACCAGCTACCCTTTTTACTGCTGGGTGAGAATGCTAACCACCACACCACTGTGCTGCCCCTTCAGGAACATTTTATATGTTCCACCTGTTTTTCTGGTGGAATTGAAACATGTTCCCACTCCTGCAGCGGCTTGGCGATCCAAGCCCTGTGCGTGACAGCAGTATGGGAAGAAGTTCCCCGTACCAGCTGTCACTTTTTCAAAAGAGCACATTCAGGTTGTAGTTCATTGATTCTTCCTATCAGTGTGAATCTGCCTGTCTGCACAGGGAAGACAGCTTATACTGACAGTCTGCAGGAGTCCTGCATGGCACCAGCGAATTGCTCATCACTGGTGCAATGATTTCCAGGCTCCTAAAAAAAAAATCATAAATGCACATTTTTGTTACCTGCAAAAAAATGTGCATTAATAATTTTTTTTTAAAAATGAGCTTATCCTTTGAGGTATATATCTAAAGATAAAACAGTTTTTATTTTTCATTTGGATACAGATGGAAATGGTTAAAAGCACTATATGTTTTACTTTTGGTACAGTAGAGGCAACAGGTAGTGAGGGGAAATCTCTCCAAAAGGAAGGAAATGCCTTATTATAGAGTTGCTAGTGGCAAGGTGTCATGTACTGGACCTTTAGGTATAATTGGTTTGGGCAAATTTTAGTACTGTGTATAGTTTTGCGGGCAGCTCTCTAATGCACAGACAATAGTAGGCTCCAGCATGGAGAAATCTGCATGACCAGAGTTTTCATTTTCCATTGCATTCAATAAAAATGGGCATTATACTTAAAGGTTCCCACTTCATTAGGACTTTGGAATTATGTTTGACTAAGGGCTAAATGTAAAATGAAAATAAAAATCTGAGACGAAATGGTAGCAATAATTTGGAAGCCTTTGTTCCAATCCTCAGTTCTTTTACCTAAAATACAAGGGGGTGCTGATAAGTATTAAGCCTTATCCAGAAAAAATTGAGATAGGAAGCTGTAAATTGCAGGGTGTACTGGCCAATGTGTCTATATTCAATGGTGAAAAAATCAACTACCTATGATTTTAACTTATCTTTCTTTTATAGGTCCAATATGAACATGGCAGCAGCTCCCGAAAAATTCAATGTGGAAATGCATAGGACAATAATCATGTTCCTGTTTCTCCAAGGGAAAGGTGCGAAGCAGATCCATGATGAAATGTCAATGGGTGATAGTGGCCCATCATATGCAACAGTTAACAGTTGGGTTGTCAATATTAAAACTGTCCATTTCGTGGGTTGAATGTGACATACCCAGTGGAAGGCCTGTTTCTGTCTCTGTGCCTGCAAATGTGAAAGCCTTCCATGACATGATCATGGAGGACTGCCGAATGTCAGCCAAAAGTATTGCTGCATATCTGGGAATATCATGTGAGAGAGTTGGTGCCACTATCCTCAATGACTTGGAAATGAGAAAGCTTGCAGCAAAGTGGATCGCAAAACTTTTGACAACCGAAGAAAAGAGGAAACGTGTTGAGACATCGGTGGCTGTTTTGGAACATTTTGCAAGAAATTAGTCAGATTTCCTGGACAAACTGGTAACTGATGATGAGACATGGATCTACTGTTATGATCCTGAGACAAATGAACTGTTTAAGGAATAGAGGCACAGTGGTTCCCCCAAGCCAAAGAAGTT
This sequence comes from Lithobates sylvaticus, assembly GCA_028564925.1. Taxonomy (NCBI): domain Eukaryota; kingdom Metazoa; phylum Chordata; class Amphibia; order Anura; family Ranidae; genus Lithobates; species Lithobates sylvaticus. The sequence continues at coordinate 199,913,286 of CM053027.1, read as the reverse complement.
CTATGTGCAAAGGTCAGTGCAGAAGCAAATGGCAACAATTTTTTATGGGATAAGAATGGATTTCTGCTGGTGGACTACCTCCAAAAGGGTTTAACCATCAATGCAACATATTAAGCCCCATACACACGGTCGGACTTTTTCATGGATTTTGTCCGATCGGACAAGGTTGTTGAAAAATCAGACCGTGTGTATGCACCATCGGACAGTGTTCGTCGGTTTGTCCGACGGACAAAGTCTTATCTCCTGCTGGAAAGATTTGCCGTCAACACGGTCCGATCACACCAAATCCGAGCGTGTGTACGCTTGTCCGACGGACAAAGTGCTACGCATGCTCAGAAGCAATTCTGTGACGGAAGCGCTCGGTCAGGTAAAACTACCTTTCCTAATCGACACAGCACATTCATCACGCTGCAATGTTAAAATGTCTTTAATGCAGCGCATTCTCTTTTTCTTTACAATGCAACAAGAATGACATGTTTTAGCTGCTCCTATTCACCCGCACTTCTCACAAACTTACTTCTTTATTACTTTGCAGCATTTATACACTACATGTTTATTTTTACTCAGATCGTAATACAATCTTTGTTATTTTTTTACCATGATTTTTTTTTTTTTTTGGGGAATACATATTTGAAGGAGAATTTTTTTGTTTTTTGGAGGGGGTTTGTATGTCTCAACTTAGCAAAACCACATTATTAACATTTGTATTTCTTGCTTAAATTTACTAGGAGTTTGTTGGTTGTTGGTGCCCCTTGTTAATTCTACTTCAGGATTAGTGAAATGTACCTGCCTACTCAAAGAAAAACTGTCATTGTAGAAAAGTAAAACACAATAGTAAATGATTATTTCAAATCAAAAAAACATTTATTTAGGTCTCAGCAACAAACCAAAGAGGAACGCAGCCATGGTGAAACTTGGGGAATTTGCAAAGCCTTGGACACCCATGGCAACCATCATTTTACAGACTTAAACAATTGGGGGCATGAAGAGTACCTATCTAAATAATAAGGGAGCGCAATCTGGTCCTGAAGTCCAAAACATCCGGAACTGCAGCAGATGCCATCTAGGTCCCCAGGCTCTGGTCCTACGAGAGGCTCCATCTTCTCTCAGACCAGACTGAGTCCAGGTCGTCACTCTCTTGTCTTCCTTGTACGCTTCCTTCCACGCCGTGGTGCTGGTGCTGGTGGGGTGGCAGAAGGAGGAGGAGGAGGCGGAGCAAGGTCACTCTCGCAAACATGTGTGAGGGGAGTCATCTCCCCAGCCATCCCCTCATTTAGTATTTTGAGGATGACCTCCTCACACATGCTGCGTTGCCCCGGCCTCCATACCGGTAAATTTACTTGTAACCAAGGAGGCAAAGGCCTCCTCGTAGGTGGGTGTGGCATAGAGGGAGGCTGAGGCATCTCTGATCAGCTGGAGCGCTGACTCTCCCACCTCCCCCATGTTTTTCGCCCTTCTGTAGGGAAGGCGGAGGGGAGAGACTTGGGAGACAGTCAGGCTCCTACGCCTACCCCCCTCTTGGCTGCCACTACCCCCTGCCTCCTCCTGACTGCCACCTTCCACAGCCACCTCCTGGCCGAGGTCTTCCTGTGTATGAAAAAGGGACATAGTTTCAGTTATTTGTTCATCAAACACACACAATTCTCATCTAGTGACTGTTGCAAAATGTTTTCAAATACAAAACCATACAATTCTCAGCCCTGCAGTTTAGATTCTTCCCAAAAATGTCTCCCACACCACTGTCTGTTGATATGTCAATCACGTTAGGAAATAAGCAATTGGGGATCCTGAATTAACTGAACATCATTCATTATTCCCCAAACTGGTTCCAAAACTACTATACCTGGAACAAGCTGGGCACCTGCACATCTTCCATACTGGAAGGCCCAGGTTGGTCCTCGGAAGCCTCATCAGGGGTGGCGTGCGTGGAAGGACGCGTGCAAGGAAGAGTCGAGAGTGACTTCCTGACAGTAGCCTGGTCTTTGAGAAAGTGGAGCCTCTCATAGTACCAGAGCGTGGGGACATGGACATCAGCTGCTGCAGCTCCAGATGCTTGGGACTTCAGGACCTTATTGCGCTCCCGGAAATAGGTAGTCTTCATGTTGTTGATCTTCACTTTTAAGTTTGCCACGGTTGCCATGGGCAGGGTAGGCTTTACAAATGCCACAAGTTTCAGCAGGGCTGCGTACCTCTTTGGTCTGTTGCTATAATCCCTGTGTTTCGCCTGCCATAAGAGGGGGAATTGCCGGTATTTATCAATGAAGAGGGGTAGAAAGCTCACGTTGTAGAAGGCCTCCATCACCTCTGCAAGACACAACGCCACACCAAACAATATAAATAATGTCAGCCTAAACTCTCCTAATCTTCTCCATAAAGAAGCCTCAAGTTCTAATCAGTCTAGGCTAGTTATGTACCAACGTCAAATTGTACCTTCGTTTGTAGCGATCGTCTCGTGCGTGAGCTTTCTCTCCCCTCGTCTCCCAGATCGTGGCTACGACACAGGCGTGTGACGTTTTATATACAGTGCGGATGCGTCAAACTCCGCCCGCCCCTGACGATCTTTCTCGTCTATTCCCCACCCCTTCTCTTTACGGTGCAGTGGGGAGAGCACATGGCGGGGACACAGCAGGTGCGCCCCAAATATCCCCCCAACGAGGAGGTGGACGAGGAAAGTCCGGAGGCACAAACGTCCCGATCCCGGAGCCTGAAATTCAAGGCCTCAAATATGTCATTTGGAGAAATGTTGGAGATGGTGGACATATTAAAGAGGAGCGACTATGATGGGAAGTATGGGCCTTACCTCAACCCCAATGTCCGCAAGGCCAAGATCATGTCTAAAGTTGTGAGAAGGCTGTACAATCATTTTGGGGTACAACGATCCAAGGAGCAACTGAGGAAACGCTGGTCAGACCTGAAACTGAGGGAGGCCGATCAGTACAGAAAGATCAAGCGAATTCTTCAAAAAAGTAAGTAGTTGTGTTTTGTGTTTGATTTCTTGCTTGCATACTGCTCCATGTGGTTTGATTTTTACAAAGTTGTACATTCCAAAATGGCCACTTTCATGTTCGTCTGTGCATTCGATCGTACTCAGCCTCGATCTTTCTGCCACTGTCATGGTCGTGTGTGTGTCCATTCGATCGTACGCAACCTCGAACGTTCGGCCACTTATAATACGTGGTTTGGTGTTTTTTTTTGGGGAAAGGAAGTTTGTTCTCACTAGAAATGTCATCAAGAATGTCAAGCCAATTTATTCAATGTAAAGGAGAGGTCACCCAGTAGCTGTTTACCCATCTGGACTCTAGAGCACTAGTGCTGGGACACCCAAACCCACTTTTTATTAGGCTTTTCCACACATGTGCTCCAGTGGATACTAGAGGGGGGTCTCCATCACACAAACTTCTACCAAAAAGCTAGTCAGTTTAGCACCTTTACAAAGTGACTACATTCATGTTGTTGCCATTTGTAACTGGCCAAACTAAAATAGTGTCCGTCACTTTCAAGCAATGTTTGTCATTTCCTATTTCTGCCCTCAATAGATAGTCTTGCTAAATCTTCCTTTTGTACATTCTCATAGGGGAGAGAAAACTTGGGCCGTCTGCGGAAACCCCCAAACCAACACCTCCCAAAAAAGGGGAAAGAGCAGAAGCAGAGGAGGAGGAGGAGGAGGAAGGAGAGATCATCGAACTTGGAGAAATTGTCACCACAACAGGTGAGTGTGTGAGAACACAGCTACTGGTAAGCTAATCCATGTATGGCTGCCTCATTTCCAACACCCCATTTTTGTTTGTTTGTGGTTTTTAGGTGACGTGGATGTTGTGGAAGAAAAATCGCACTTTACCACAGAGAGTGCCCACGTACTCATCGGAGAGATAATGGTCTGCAATAGAGATCTAGATTACATAAAGCAAAACATCAATGATGTTCACCAAAAATTAAAGAACATCATTGATGTTTTAGGAAAAATATGAAAACGCACCAAGTAATTAACACACATTTGTGCCAGCTTCTGAACACATTTGCAACTTAAAAACTGTGTGAAATTTGGAACATGCACACGTTGTGTCCACATGTGCTAGCTCCCATCATGGTGGATGAATGCCAACGTTTTTTTGGGGGTGCAAACACTTTACGAACTACGAAAGTGGTTGTGGTGAAGGGGTTGCACCCCCAAAAAACGTCCATTCATCCCCATGAAAATGGCACTTTTGAAGCTTCTAGGCATGTGTTTTACCATCTAATGACCATTTTCAGACCCAAATTGTGTGCATGTTCCAAATTTCCACTTTTCGGGGGTGACCCCCCCATGTGATGAAGGCAAGATCAAACACACTTTGAACATATAGTCATGTCTGATCTTGTCTTCACTTTACAAAGTTGAACTTTCCTACTTCATAGGTTCTGCTTAGCTCCATGCCTGGTTTTACCAATTGCGTAATCTTTGTAAACAATGTTGTAAATAACCAAGATGTTGTCAGTTTTGGCGTGAAGATTGTAAACGCACTTGTGAGTGTTTTCCAAGTAAACTTTTTTATTTTTCGAAATGTGTGGCTTCCTTATTTAAAAAACACAATGCATTATGTATGTAAAATGTAAAGGATATGGGGGGCAATGGGTGTTATTTACTAAAGGCAAATCCACTTTGCACTGCAATTTCCTTTCCCAGGGAACTTTTTCAATGCACTTGTAGAGCATAGCGGATTTGACTTATGTAAATGACACCCACAGTGCTTTGTACGAAAACACGGAGCACAGCATTTTTCAGAATACACACATGTCAGACCTGGTGATGAAAAGGAGTATTTTGGCTGTCAGTTATGCAGGACAAACCTTCTCTAGACCAAAGATTAGGTAGCAAACACACAACATGAGAATAATCTTTTTGGGAAGAAGAGACTGTTACCTCCTTTTGCCCAGAAAGTGCATTCCCACTGTCGAAGGCAAAGGGAAAAAATGTCAAAGTAAAATAAGCTAAAAAGAAGACTGAAATGACAAGAAATCAGAGGTTGGTTAAAATATCAGATTTATTAAAAAATGCCTCTCACACATCGTCAGGCAGAGCAATGGCCCCCCTACCCACAAAGTACTCCATATATTGCTTGCGGACCACGCGGGCATTTAGAGGGGGCAAGCCTGGACGTGCCACTTGAAGGGCTGTGAGGTCTGCATTTGGAGGGCCCTCCACATCTGGGCCAACGGGCACCACATAGTTCCTGTTATGTCTTTTGAGGAAGTTGTGCAATATGCAACAGGCAAGAACTATGTGGTTCAGTTTGTATTCCGCCAAGTTAAATGCCGTCAGGAACAGGCGGAAGCGGCTGGCCAGGATGCCAAAAGTGTTCTCCACCACTCTTCTGGCTCTGGACAGCCTGTAGTTGAAGACCCTCTGGTCCGGGGTGAGGGTCCTCATCGGGAACGGCCTCATCACATGGGGAGTCAACGCAAACGCTTCATCTGCGACAAAGACGAAGGGGAGTCCTTCGGCATTCTCCTCTGGAGGTGGCAAGCACAGACTGCCACTTTGGAGACGCCAGTAGAACTCCGTGTGCGTAATGGCACCACCATCCGAGATCCGGCCGTTCATCCCCACGTCCACATACATAAACTCGTATGTCGCCGACACCACCGCCAACATCACTACACTATTAAACCCTTTATAATTATAATAGTAGGACCCCGAGTTGGGCGGTGGGACGATGCGGACGTGTTTCCCATCAATTGCCCCTCCGCAGTTAGGAAAGTCCCAACGGCTGGCAAAGTGGGAGGCCACAGTCTGCCATTCCTGTGGCGTGGAAGGGAACTGTGGAGTGAAACAAGAAAAAAAAAATAGTCACTTTGCACTTAAACATTGCAAGCAGATTAGACAATCAACATCTTGGAACAAGAGCATTGTATAAAATTGGAGGCTGGAAAGTATTTGCACAGAAAAGTAGAGGCTCCCCTTCACAGATGACTCACCCCCCATCAATCCCCCCACTTCTGATGGGCCATTGGCAATAACTAGGGTTTTGGGGGGGTTACAGGTAACCCTCTGCACTTCATTGATTGGCAAATGGCTCAATAATGTGTGCTAGTTTGGCCAGACCCTCTGTACTTAACACTATTGGCAGCCCCCAGGAAAGATAAAATAACATTAACCCCCCCCCCCCCACCCACAAAAAAAGGCAAGCACATTGTGACATTATGAAATTAACAAGCAAGCTAATAGGAGGGAAAGAAGACAAAAAAAGAGGAAATGGAAAGTATGGAGGCAGCCCCTTGCACTACATGCTTTGCAGAATTCATCCGTAAAGATGCCCACTATAAAGAGGTAGGTAGATAGTGTGTATTGACCTTGGGAAAGGCAGCAGATAGAGGATTGGTACCATCTGACAGAGCAGTTGGGGGAGGGGGTTCATAATGTTTTTGCCCCCCCCCCCCCCCACCAAAAACAAATAAAAAAGGGGCTCTACATGAAGTAAACCACACAGCAAACATTTGTGCATATTTTAGGGGGTGTTTGGGGGCAAACAATACTATGCAGCAGACAAAATACATTGCCTAAGTGACTAGGCCATAGGTGTCTATTGGGGCAGAAGAGCATGCTGGGGAGGTAAGTGAAGGGAAAAATGCATGAAGGAGAAAAGGGGCACAGCATATTAGAGCATATTGCAATCATGGTAATTAGGGAAGGAGGTCAAAAATAGAAGACATTAGCAAACAGAGCATACATAGAAGGGAATAGTCAAGTAGAAATGTTACCTTAATATAGTCCTCCTGCAGGACCTGAATGATGGCAGAACAGGTCTCTGGAATAATGATTCCCAGGGCCTGGGGAGAGATACCTGAAGAGAACTTCAAATCCTGAAGACTTCTCCCTGTCGCCAAGTACCTCAACGTGGCAACAAGCCTCTGCTCCGGAGTAATGGCTTGTCTCATGCAGGTATCCTGCCGGCTGATAAAGGGGGTCAGCAAAGCCAAAAGACGGTGAAAATTGGGGTCCGTCATCCTGAGAAAGTTCCTGAAATCATCAGGATTATTCTCCCGGATCTCATGAAGCAAAGGCATGTGCGAGAACTGGTCACGCTGAAGCAACCAATTCTTGGTCCACATACTCCTCGTCACTCTGTTCATGGACGGGTCTTGGGTCAAAGCTAAAAGCCCGACACCAATTCCGCGTACAGCACGAACTCGGCGACGAGTACGCACGGGAAACATCGCTCACAAGGTCACAAAAGGTCGGCTGGTCAGAACGGACAAACAGAAAGCACCGATAAACAGCAAGGCCTGAAAGAACGAACTGAATACCAGCAACGAGCAGACAATAAGCAGTGAAAATCAAAGCGTCCTATATCAAGATATAGGCCGCAATGACCAACAAATGCGAACTGACTACACGCACTAATAAACAGATACGCACGACAAGCACAAACTGAAGAGCAGTAACGATCTGAGTCAGAAAACTGAGAAGCGCGAATCTTAAGTCACCAAACTTCCACTAACTCTCGATAAACACAGGATCAGCAGAAGGAGCCCAACGGGTGCCTGACGTGGTGCTGAACTTCCCTTTTGTAATCTCGTGGACGACGACTTACGTCACGACGTTCTTCCGGACCGGATATTCCGACAACGTAGTCCGACCGTGTGTACGCAACACCAACATCGGACAAAGTACGACGGACAAAATCCGACCGACCTGGTCCGCGGATTGTCCGAGCGTGTGTATGGGGCTTTACTGTGCTGTATTGACGAAGTTGAGGCAAAATATCAAGGAAAAACATTGAGAAAAGCTTTCCAAAGGCGTCATCATGTTGTATGACAACGCTTCGTTACACACTGCAGGTGAAACAATGGCAAAACTGACCTCCTTAAGCTTTCAAGTGATGCCCCATCCACTCTATTCACCGACCTGGCCCCTTCTGACTATCATCTGTTCCCCAATCTCAAAAAACACCTAAAGGGACAATGATTTGGGAGTGTTCCAAAGGCAACTAATGCTGCAAATGAGTGGTTACACCAGCAGTCGGAAGAATTTTATTTTCAGGGACTTAAGAAGCTGCAGGACAGATGTCGCAAGTGCATTGACTTCCTGTGGGAATATGTAGAATAGTGTGGCAGTTACAGCATCCTATCTCATTTTTTTCTGGGTAAGGCTCAATACTTATTAGCACCCCTTCGTAAATGTTCCCATTGGAAGATTTTCTCTCTGTTCCTGTTCTGGTTACAGTTCAACATTTTGCATTTTCCCTCACGTTCATGACAAGGGTAATTGTCTCCAGAACAAATAAAAACAGCAAACCTCACCACTCTACCAAAACTAAAAAAAACATAGTTTTGATTTATATACTTTAATAAGTGGTAAATGAGCTTTAGAACAAGCCCTCATTGACCTTTGTAGTTTTCAGGCATCATGGAGTAATTCATTCTCATAATTAACAACAGAAAACATTTTCACTTTCATTTTTTTTTAGTTCATGTTCTGCTGCCCCCTTCCAGCAGTAATTTGGCAGCCTGTCACCTTTCTAATCTCTAAACTTAGGCTCACATCTTTGCATTTTCAATGCGTTTTTCATGCGTCTTGTGTCTTCCATATTGGCCAAAAAAATGCATACAAGTGCATCATATATGTGTTTTCATGATTAACCATGAACCATAGAAGACCTTAAAACACATGAAAGTGGACAAAAAAAAGGACATAAACAATATTTAAAAATGTGCTTAAGCTTTATCTATAACAACTTATTAATCTGAATGTCCATATCCTTACTGAAGGTCACTACTAACCCAAATGAATGCCCAATACCATATTATAAAAGCATAAAACAATGTTTGCTAGTTGTATCTTACTTACATGGCTATAGATGTGGATGGACATGCAGGCACAGTCCAGCTGCCAAATATTTCTGACCACAGATTCCTATATAAACATAAGCCCCAAGCCTCCTGCACTGGCTTGTCTCTGGAGGAATTAAAATGTATTTTAGCAAACACTGTGGGGGGAGATTTACGAAAACTAGAGCATGTAAAATCTGGTGCAACTCTGCATAGAAACCAATCAGCTTCCAGGTTTTATTGTCAAATCTAAATTGAACAAGCTGAAGTTAGAAGCTTATTGGCTACTATGAACAGCTGCACCAGATTCTGAGTGTGACAAGTCTAATGCCGCGTACACACGGTCGGAATTCTCGTCGGAAAAAGCTCTGATGGTTTTCCCGTCGGAATTCCGACGGAATTTTGCTCAAACTGTCTTGCCTACACACGGTCACACCAAATTCTGACGGTCTGTAACACAGCGGCATAAAACACGTTCAACAGCACTATAAAAGGGAAGTTTAATGCTTCCGAGCATGCGTCGAATTGTTTCCGAGCATGCGTTGGAATTTTGCGTGTCGGAATTGCCTACACACGATCGGAAAATCCGATAGAAAGGTTTTCTGTCTGAAAAACAGGTTCTCAATCCAAAGTCCGTCGGAAATTCCGACAGAAAAAGACCGTTGGGCATACACACGGTCGGAAAATCCGATGAAAAGCTCCCATTGGACTGTTTCCATCGGAAATTCTGACCATGTGTACGCCGCATTAGACCCACTACATACTATTATGCCGCGTACACGCGACCAGACTCTCCGTCAGAATAAACTCCGACGGTCTTCCCGACGGAGTTCCAACCGAACGGACTTGCCCACACAGGATCGGACCAAAGTCTGTTTGTTTCAAACGCAATTACATATAACGGGACTAGAAAAGGAAGTTCAATAGCCAGTAGCCAATAGCTGCCCTTGCGTGGTATTTGGTCCGTCGGACCAGCATACAGACAAACGGTTTTCCCGATAGAAATTGATTCTGTCGGAAAGATTTAAAGCATGTTCTATTTCTAGGTCCGTCTGAATTTCTTAAAGAAAAATGATCAGATTATCCCACACACGATCGGAATATCCGATGGAATGATTCCGTCGGATCTTTTCTGACGGAAAGTCCAGTCGTGTGTATGCTGCATTCGATTTTCTGCAGATTTTTGTCTTCAGTTTTACCAAAACCATGTAGTGCAAGGGCCTGCCTGATTGCATACAAATTGAAACTTAAGGTTTGACCTCATGTTATAAGTGCAGATCGTGATAGAAATCTTTCTTCCTCCTTCAGCAGCACATAGGGTGGGGTGGGGAGAGAGGACTTGTGCGAGAGCTGACTGTAGGAAAGGGAGACCCCTCCCCTCCACATAGGCAGAGGAACAAAGGAACATGCAGAGCTGGATTGTGAATAGACAAGCTCCCTGCTAATCTCGCTCTAAGCTCCCTCCCCAACACAAATTTTCAGCTACTGTTATCTCATGTGTCAGAGAACTCATCAGAAGTGACTCATGCTGATAACAGAGGAAAGAAGCACCAGAGAGAAACGGCACTTAGAGCTTTGGAGAGAGATAAGTGAACACTACAGATATATGTGCTTAGGTCAAATGTAATGAATGGGGTTTACAACCACTTTAAGGGCTACATAGTTTTTGGTAGCAGGATCTCAGTAATAATTTTTGCACAATGATGTTAGCACTTGCGTGTTAATAACAATTCTTTCATTCAAAGTTCCACCAATAGTTACCCCCACCCGAAACCAACCTTAACGCTAAATTTCCATAACACTAAATTACTGGTAATCCAACTGTGTATACCCACTAAACTAACCTAGCGGTGTATACTCACCTCTAATGGGAAAAAAAAATGCCCTGAAGTCAAATTTGTAAGTATTTTAAATGTTTTCATAGAGAACAATAGTCATGTAAGATTCCTTTTCTCACACCTAATAATAAAGGTAAAAGATTAATCGTGTCAAATATTGGCAGAGATAACTGATGTAGCCTTATTTTTTCAAATTTTCCAAACACAATAGCAATAAACATTAAAAGTGTAAAGTATTGTTGTCTGTTTAGGTATCAGGAAACCTTTTTAAAATCCAGAGCCTGTAGAGTTTGAGAAAAAAAAAAGGCGAGCATGAGCTTGCAACACTCCCTCCTCAAATGCAATCCCCTTGCTGTAATTTCTGTGGTATTGCTTCATCTTGGGTGCAGATATATTTGTGTCAAGGTGCAGCTGCACAGATAGCCAGCGCTGCCTTACTCTATGCATAGTAAGAGGCTTTCAGAGAAAGAGGTTATGCCCAGAGCAAGGCCTTATCAGAGCAAGCTGCCTGCCATTTATCTGATTCCCTATCGAATATGAAAACAGGCCTCAATCTGCTGCTTCTATTTTCTTTGTGAAAGCTATGGGTGGAATAATAATTTAGTTCATTTTTTTGTTTGTTTTGAAGTAACCTTTTTATTTTTGCAACATTACAATTCTGGTACCATGCAAGTAAAATGAAAAAAAAAATAAAATGAAATCTGCATTTAACAGGATTTGTTAATAAAATGTAAAAAAAAAAAAAAAAAAAAATGATTGTTTGCTTTTAACTCTGTTATCAGGTACAGATATTTTTACATCTGCAATTTTACACATTCATTTATTTCCAGTGTTCCTATATATTTTGTTAAATTGAAAATGCGGCATACAGTGTGAAATAAATAGTGCTATGAATTTCAATGGTCTGTCATGAATGGTACTATTCCAGTTCTCTTAATAGCTGTCAAATAATGCACCTGCTTCATACACTACACATTACTGAACTAGTTAAAAAATACAGCCTTCATATCCAATTGAATTCAGATCAGACCAGAAGGGGCTTCAATTCAGGGAATCATCTACTCATTTACAGGCACTCAGGCTTAGCTATGAAGTATCTGTAGCTCAGGACTAGGACACAGCTACAATTAAAACTTTACCTTGTGCTAGGATACATTGCGCAATACCGTTTTTTTAATACCTCTTGACCACAGTGATTTTTTTATTCTGTCACTTAGTCTTAGAGCAAAAAAAAAAAAGCTCCTGATATAAAAGTTTATGTCTATACTCATATGTACAAATATGCGTCTTTAAAAAATTGTCACTGCAATTAAAATTAGTAAATAGTACCTTCATATTGTATGTACTATGCAATATAATTTAAAACTAGCCTAATTTTTCCCCAAAGCAGTTCAATAGTTTTTTAACCACTTCCCGACCGGCGCACGACGATGTGCGTCGGCAGAATGGCACGGACAGGGGCGTACAAGTACGTCCCTTGAAGAATGCCGCGTGCCATCGCGTGCACGCACCGGTCGGGACCCCCGTGAGTCTGGTTGCGGGTCCTGCGGACTCGATCGCCGCGGGGACACCCGCGATCGTCTCACGGGGAGGCTGAACGGGGAGATGCGTAAGTAAACAGCATCTCCCCATTCTGCCTAGCAACAAGTGACACTGATCTCTGCTCCCTGTGATTGGAGCAGAGATCAGTGTTCAATAACACACAGCCACGCCCCCCATAGTTAGTAACACGTACCTAGGACACACTTAACCCCTACACTGCCACCCCCTGGTTAACCCCTTCACTGCCAGTGTAATTTACCCAGGAATCAGTGCATTTGTATAGCATTGACTGCTGTATAAATGACAATGGTCCCAAAAATGTGTCAAAAATGTCCAATGTGTCCGCCTTAATGTCGCAGTCACAATAAAAATCGCTGATCCCTGCCATTACTAGTAAAAAAAAAATTATTAATAAAAATGCCATAAAACTATCTCCTATTTTGTAAATGCTATAACTTTTGCGCAAACCAATCAATAATTGCTTATTGCGATTTCTTAACCAAAAATATGTAGAAGAATATGTATCGGCCTAAACTGAGGAAAAAAAATGTTTTTTTTATATATTTTTGGGGGATATTTATTATAGCAAAAAATAAAATATAATGTGTTTTTTTCAAAATTGTCGCTCTTTTTTCGCTTATAGCGCAAAAAATAAAAACCGCAGGGGTGATCAAATACCACCAAAAGAAAGCTCTATTAGTGGGAAAAAAAGGACATCAATTTTGTTTGGGAGCTACGTCGCACGACCACGCAATTGTCAGTTAAAGCGACGCAGTGCCGAATCGCAAAAAGTGGTCTGGTCTTAAGCCAGCAAAATGGTCTGAAAAGTGGTTAACCACAGTTATTTTTTCTTACTCGTAGGGCAAAGGACTCCTGATATAAAGTTTATGTCTATACATATATCTACACATATGCATCTTTTAAAAATGTCACTGCTATTAATACTAGTGAATAGTGCACTCATATTACAAGCACTATGCAATATAATTTGAACGTGGTGTCATTTGCCAAAAACAGTACAATATTTTTAACTGCACTATTTTTTTTTAATTATGCCACTCAATCCTGGAACAAAAAATTCCTGATAAAAAAAAAGTTTACTTCTATACTTATAGATACACATATGCATTTTTATAAAATGTCACTGCTATTGGTATGAATATACCCTCATATTACAAGCACTATGCAAAGTAATTTGAACGTGGCCTCATTTTTACTAAAACTAGTTCACCATTTTTTTAGATGGATAGATAGAGAGATATCTAGACAGATCAATGTATCGTCATGTCCATCTCTATTTCTTCCATGTTTTCATAAATATAACTTCTGGATGTTTATATAACACTTACAAGACCAAATGAAATGAGCCAAGACCAGTGATGGGAGATTGGGGCTTTATAGCTGACCCATCAGATTAGGGACAACTAATATCTAGTCGCTGTCTGCTCACACCTGCAGAAGAAAATGTGCATCCACCATGACTGCTTTCTGTGGGAACAATTGTTTCTTTGCTGCCCTCTCAAGCAAGGATTATTTGAGCAGTGACATGGAAGTCAATGAAGCAGCATGTTTCTGTTTAAAATTTCTAGAAATGAGAACCAGGTGTATAAGGCACACCCAGTTTAAAATAAATCATGATTTTTATTATTTATATTGTCTACTTGATTGCTCCAACATGTTTGGAAATAACTGAGCACCATTTAGACACCTTCTACTGTAATTGGAAAAAAAAATTATGTTAACATAAGCAAAGGTTATCAGTCATCATAGCATTTTAGATTGTTATTAGGACCTGATGACAAAATACATGTGAACTGATTTCTAAAAATAAAAGTACTGGCTTATTGTCTCAAGTGTATCAATGAATGGTCCATCATGACACTACCATATATGCTTCTTTCGAGTGTGAATGTTAGTAACTAAAGAAGAGCCAGCATCACCTTATCCCAGAAAAACATACTAACTAATTGACTATTACCCTGAGTTTTACTAAGAGGTATCTGCTGCTCTCCACAGGCAAGATGACCATGATATTATATGTTTGCAATAGGCTAGATAAGGTGACATTCTACTAAGCTACCTTTAGGGTTATTATATAAACCCTAAGACCATTCATACTTGAGTATCATGAACAATATTGACTTAGCACAGGGATAATTAAATGTGTAATAACAAGTGCTTTAATGTGATGACACTCTTGAGATTATGTCAGAGATATTCAAGCAACATAGGATTATTCCCTTTTTCATCTCCTATAAAAGTGAACAAGATGACACCAAGTTCAAAAAACGGTAGTCATTTACAAAATATATTAATCTGCAATGGTGGATTTCAATGATGTGTATAAGGTGGCTTTTTTCTGTTGACTCCCGGAGCCACAGGTATTGATGGAATTGATGGAACACTGCCCTTATATTTCATAAAAGCTCACAACTTTCCTGAATTTAGCCAGGACAGGAAAATCACACTTTTATACATTTCAAGCCACAAAAGGGATAATGAATAGGTAATAGCCATGATTCATTCCAAAATGCACAGTAAAGCGGAACTCCAGCCAAAAGGGAAAGTTCTACTTTAAGTCCTCCTCTCCTCTCCCATATTTGACATGTTTTTTTACAGGTACCCGCTCCCTCCCCGCATTCTTCTGGAACAAGTCCCAGAAGACTGTTGGACCATTCACAAAGCGCAGCGCAACTTGCACATGCACAGTGGGCAGCCGGCTGTGAAGCCGAAAGCTGCATAGTCGGCTGCCCACAATTAGGATGCTGGCATCGGGAAACCAAAAGCTAGTAAAGAACTAGACTGGGTGAGGACGGTGCTGGATTCCTGGACAGGTAAGTGTCTTTATAATAAAGTAAGTATTTGTAGCTGCAGACTTTCTACTTGTTTTTCCCAGACTGGATGACCGCTTTAAGTGAAGGATTTAAAGGATCCTGTTTTTGATTGGTATATATATATATATATATATATATAGTGTTTCTTATGCTGCGTACACACGACCGGACTTTCCGGCAGACTGGGTCCGAAGGGATTAGTCCATCGGACAATCCGATTGTGTGTGGGCTAATCCGATAGTTTTTTGGTGAAAAAATCTGACGGACCTAGAAAAAGAACATGTTTCAAATCCGATGGACTAAATTCCGACGGACTAAAATTGTGAAAACCGTTTGTCTGTGTGCTGGTCCGACAGACCAAATATGACACAAGGGAAGCTATTGGCTACTGACTATTGAACTTCCTTTTTTAGTCCCGTTTACGTCATCACGTTCAAAACGAACAGACTTAGTCCATTCATGTGTGGCCAAATCCGTTTGTTTTGAAAGTCCATCGGAACTCCGCCGAAAGTCCGCCGGGAAGACCATTGGACCTAGTTTGCCGGAAAGTCCGGTCGTGTGTACGCGACATTACTATTTGGCATAAATAATATTTACACATTTTGAACACATCCTGAAGAAACTTGAACTAAACCCATTTACATCATTGAGGTTCTCAGTTCTAACAAAACAAAACAAGTAGTGCTTGCTTAGCACAATTAATGCTAGGCTATCCAAAATATTCCTAAAAATCAGTAATAAATAGATCTGCAGCATTTATTGTTTATTAAACAAGTTTGTAGTCCCTGATACATTATTAACAATAATCTAGGCATTAATATATATTGTACAGTATAGCCAGTACTTGCTCAACTCAAGAACTGGTTTATGTTACAAAATAAGCTATTCAGATCTACAAATGTAAATTATTGGAGGCTTACGTTCCACAAGCTATTTGTCATATATCATCAGTATACTAGGGTAAGATAAAAAGAGATTTTGCTATTCTAGATATGTAAGTTATGTTTGCCTCTTTTTATTAACATAACACAGTAATAAAAAGTATACATTTTAAAACATATGTGGTTGCACATGAACCACTAATGAAAGAACTCCAGAAAATGCTTAGCTTTTTAAGGTGAGATACAGTTTAAAGCTGTAATTTAATGTAAATTTAGCTTAATCATCTACTTATCTGCTGTTTCTCAGGAGTTAGTATTCCCTGAGGATATTCCTGGAACAAACAGATATACAATGACCATATCAATTGTGTCTGCCTTCCCATAATTCAGCCACTGTGTATTAAAGATATTTCAATAAAAGAGAATGATGAGTTCTTAAGACACCCCTCATCAATTCCTCACATCGTTGATACAAGCTTGACCATGTCAGTTAAAAACTGGCCCATCTGCTCCTTCTATTGTGTTTCTTAACTAGCAGTGTTATATTATAAGACAATCAGTGCAGTTTAGACTAACAACACCTAATCTATAGCTACAGCATTGTTTTATGTTAGTAAAATGTAGCTAACCACAAAAAAAGAACACACCTCAGTGTCAAAAAGCACTGCTTATACGGTGCAAAACTAAATATTTTAACTGAGGCAAAATCAGACTATGGGGATTTGAAATTTTACTTTTTCATAGATGTAACTTTTTATATCTCTGACTTGTAAAGTGAATATCAGCTAATTTACTAAGACTGATGCATCTTGAAGCACAAATCAAATTGTTCAAACTCAGCAAATATTTCAGTTTAATCCCAGATTTTGAATGCACCAGTCTTTCAATTAAAATCAGCTAATTAAATTTCAGGTGCATCAGAATAGAAGGTGCTTAATGTGTTAAGCTCATCCCAATTTCACAGCTGTACAGGTGAAAGGTTCTAGATGCATTTTTTGCATTCAGGACTGCTCACCTCCATCTCTGGCAAATTTGGATGAGTGACTGTTTCCTGTGAAAAAACGATATATCCCACAATCCACAGGTCTCACAATCTAGTGCTCTGTAGGTGAGAGCTGAACAGTAATTAGATCTGACACAGATACAAACAGCAGAGCTCACCATATACCTGAAAGAGATTGGTTTCATTGCATTAGAGTTCCATGTTTGTGATGCAACACAGTGATCCAGTGGCAAGGCATGCACTGAACTAGAGCTGCACGATTCTGGATAAAATGAGAATCAGGGCCGATCCTGGACGGCGTGCACGGGTTGCAGTGCACCCGGGCGCCACAGAGGTGGGGGCGCTGGAGCGCCAGAGTGCTCCCCTCCCTCCTCCTCCTCTCCTTGTCGGCTCTCTCCGCCTGTCACCGCCGCCGCTGTTTTCTCCCCAAGCCCATCCCCCTCCCTCCTCCTGTCAGCGGAGGAAAGAGAAACAGAGCTGGAGACCGGAGTGGCTCCTCTCCTTGTCGGCTCTCTCCGCCTGTCACTGCCACTGCTGTTTTCTCCCAAAGCTCATCCCCCCTCCCTCCTCCTGTCAGCGGAGGAAAGAGAAACAGCTGGAGACCAGCGGCGGCCGTGCAGTGACGTCACGGGGGGGCGTTCCGTGGCCGAGTCCAACATGTTCCAGTTCTCATCCTGTGTCTAACTCCCGCCGGCACAAGCCTCACACATGCTCTGTTCTCCAGAGGTGTTCTCCAGGTGTTTGTAATTAACCTAATGGAGGGGGAGGGTGCTTTGTCCTGGGGGGTCTATACTAATGTGGGGGGTGGTTTGTCCTGGGGGGTTTTATACTAATGTGGGGGGTAGTTTGTCCTGGGGGGGTCTATACTAATGTGGGGGGTGGTTTGTCCTGGGGGGGTCTATACTAATGTAGGGGGGGTTTTCCTGGTAGGGTCTATACTAATGTGGGGGGGGGTTGTCCTGGGGGGTCTATACTAATGTAGGGGGAAGGGTTTGTCCTGGGGGGTCTATATTAATGTGGGGGGTTTGTCCTGCGGGGGCTATACTAATGTGGGTGGGAAAAATAAAAGTTTAAGGGATATTGGCGCTTCCTAAAAATAATAAAGTATCCAATATAGAGTAAAGTGCAACACACTAATAAAATGAAAATGGGTAAAAAAATGGGCTGCTACTTGGTTAGCACCCCTAAACTAATGGTGCAATCCGAGCCCCAAACGTAATAATCAGTGCCTAATGTGAATCAGTGCCGTACCTAATTGAAGGTGAAAAGCAACCAATGACTAAAATAGGAACTATACACAAGACCAATGTGACATGTGAATATAGTAAATAGCAATCAGGGTTAAGCAATAATGATCAGTAATAGTATCCCAAACAAACCATCACATATGCTAAACCTATGTGAAAAAATAAATCCTTGGATCCTCCAAAGTAAATAAGTGACAATAAAACAGTGATATTATTAATGCTAATAATAAATGGTGTCCTGTAAGTCCATCACGTGTGCAAAACCACCGTGAAAAAAGCCTTGGACCCTCCAGGTGACCGTAATCCCAAGGGGTATATATAAATATATGAGGGAAAAAATATAAAAGTATAAAAATAACAATAACGTCTCTGTGGATATAAACAGACAGCTTGAATTGGAGACAGGTTCAATATTCAATGAATGGTGACTTTGGTGACTTCACTGCTGGAAAATGGTGACTTGGTGCCGCCCCATATGGTTCCCCACTCACCAGAGATATTCACCCCTGCAGGGGTATCAGGCACTGATAGAAACCCTTGGATGGTCCAGTAATGAGTCCCAGGGAGCGATATCCGGATCCTGGATTCTGGCAGGTCAATCTCGCTTAGTATCCTAAGGGTCCGTTTGTTGATATGCGGCAGCAGCACTTCACCAGCCCCAACATTCAAAACATATGGCCCTCCACACCGGGAGACAAGAAAAAATGGGGTCTCATAGCGTATTAAGTAAAAATAACAAGAAGCTTTATTCCGATAAAATACCTTTGATAAAGTCACTTGACGAAACGTGCGTAAGGCGCGCTTGCATTACTCCTGGGACGGCACAGGTGCTTTGGAACGCAAGGTGGAACGCACGCTGTGAAGCGGCCTTCCTGGTACTGTTTATCATTCCTAGCACATATATTTTCAGGTTTTTAAGCGGGACCTGAGCCTGCCTGTGCTGTGCCTAGTGTATGTACTTGTGGACATTACTTTTATGTCCTTGTGGACATTTTTATATATATTTTTTTATTATTACTTTATCGGAATAAAGCTTCTTGTTATTTTTACTTAATACGCTATGAGACCCCATTTTTTCTTGTCTCCCGGTGTGGAGGGCCATATGTTTTGAATGTTGGGGCTGGTGAAGTGCTGCTGCCGCATATCAACAAACGGACCCTTAGGATACTAAGCGAGATTGACCTGCCAGAATCCAGGATCCGGATATCGCTCCCTGGGACTCATTACTTGACCATCCAAGGGTTTCTATCAGTGCCTGATACCCCTGCAGGGGTGAATATCTCTGGTGAGTGGGGAACCATATGGGGCGGCACCAAGTCACCATTTTCCAGCAGTGAAGTCACCAAAGTCACCATTCATTGAATATTGAACCTGTCTCCAATTCAAGCTGTCTGTTTATATCCACAGAGACGTTATTGTTATTTTTATACTTTTATATTTTTTCCCTCATATATTTATATATACCCCTTGGGATTACGGTCACCTGGAGGATCCAAGGCTTTTTTCACGGTGGTTTTGCACACGTGATGGACTTACAGGACACCATTTATTATTAGCATTAATAATATCACTGTTTTATTGTCACTTATTTACTTTGGAGGATCCAAGGATTTATTTTTTCACATAGGTTTAGCATATGTGATGGTTTGTTTGGGATACTATTACTGATCATTATTGCTTAACCCTGATTGCTATTTACTATATTCACATGTCACATTGGTCTTGTGTATAGGGCCTATTTTAGTCATTGGTTGCTTTTCACCTTCAATTAGGTACGGCACTGATTCACATTAGGCACTGATTATTACGGATTGCACCATTAGTTTAGGGGTGCTAACCAAGTAGCAGCCCATTTTTTTACCCATTTTCATTTTATTAGTGTGTTGCACTTTACTCTATATTGGATACTTTATTATTTTTAGGAAGTGCCAATATCCCTTAAACTTTTATTTTTCATTTACTGGCTCCTTAGGGGGTCCGTCCAGGGGAGGCTGCATACCTTATAAACCTTCTTTCCTAAGCGCGGAGTATCTTCTTTCTAATGCGGGGGGGGGTTGTCCTGTGGGGGCTATACTAATGTAGGGGGGTTGTCCTGGGGGGTCTATACTAATGTGGGGGGGATGGTTTGTCCTGGGCTTCTATACTAATGTAGGGGGGTGGTTTGTCCTGGGGGGTCTATACTAATGTAGGGGGGTGATTTGTCCTGGGAGGGTCTAAACTAATAGAGGGGGGTGGTTTGTCCCGGGGGTCTGTATTAATGGAGGGGGGTGGTTTGTCCCGGGGGTCTGTACTAATGGAGGGGGGTGGTTTGTCCTGGGGGGTCTATACTAATGGAGGGGGGTGATTTGTCCTGGGGGTCTGTACTAATGGAGGGGGGTTTGTCCTGGGGGTCTGTACTAATGTAGGGGGGGTTTGTCCTGGGGGGTCTGTACTAATGGAGGGGGGGTTTGTCCTGGGGGGTCTGTACTAATAGAGGGGGTGGTTTGTCCTGGGGGGGTCTGTACTAATGGAGGGGGGTCTGTACTAATAGAGGGGGTGGTTTGTCCTGGAGGGGTCTGTAATAATGGAGGGGGGTGGTTTGTCCTAGGGGGTCTGTATTAATGGAGGGGGGTCTGTACTAATTTAGGAGGGTGGTTTGTCCTGGGGGGTCTATACTAATGGAGGGGGTGATTTGTCCTGGGGGGGTCTGTACTAATGGAGGGGGTGGTTTGTCCTGGGGGGGTCTGTACTAATGGAGGGGGTGGTTTGTCCTGGGGGGTCTGTACTAATGGAGGGGGGGTGGTGGTTTGTCCTGGGGGGGGTTTATACTAATGTTGGCGGTGGTTTGTCCTGCGGGGGTCTATAATAATGGAGGGGGGTGATTTGTTATGGGGGTTTGTACTAATGTGGGGGGGTGGTTTGTCCTGGGGGGTCTGTACTAATGGAGGGGGAGTGGTTTGTCCTGGGGGGTCTGTACTAATGTGGGGGGGTGGTTTGTCCTGGGGGGTCTGTACTAATGGAGGGGAGAGTGGTTTGTCCTGGGGGGTCTAAACTAATGGAGGGGGTGGTTTGTCCTGGGGGTCTGTACTAATGCAGGGGGTGGTTTGTTCTGGGGGGTCTGTACTAATGGAGGGGGGTTGTTCTGTACTAATGGAGGGGGGTGGTTTGTCCTGAGGGGGGTCTGTACTAATGGAGGGGGGTGGTTTGTCCTGAGGGGGGTCTGTACTAATGGAGGGGGGTGGTTTGTTCTGAGGGGGGTCTGTACTAATGGAGGGGGGTGGTTTGTCCTGAGGGGGGTCTATACTGATAAAGGGGGGTGTTTTGTCCTGGGGGTCTATACTGATGGGGGGTCTGTACTGAGGGAGGTGTTTATACTTAGTGGGGGGTCTGCACTGATGGAGGGGGGTCTATACTTAATGGAGTGGGGTCTGTACTGAGGGAGGACTATAGTTGGTGGAGGGGGGTGATGCCATGTTTTACTGCACCGGGTGACACCAACCCTAGTGACGCCACTGCAGCTCCTCCCCTCTCCCTCTCCTCCTCGTGCGCTGCTGTACTAATGGGCGGCGCACTATGTTTCTTCCCCCGCCTTCATATCGGCCAGGGAAGAAAAACAAAGGAGCAAAGAAGAGGATTGTGGGACATGTGGTCCCAAGGACTGCAGCCCACACAGCATGCACAGCTGAATGGGAGAGAGAAAGCCAGGAGCCCGGGGAAGCTTTCAGGGAAGTACACCCAGGACTCCAGAGGGAGAGGGCAGTGCTGAGAGAACACCATCAGAGAGAGAAAGCCACACAGCCTGGCGCCATCCCTGGTGGAGAAAGGTATGGAGTCATTGCCAAAATACAGATATGGGCTCTACCCAGCGGAGTCGCCATGGGCAATTCAGAGTGAGCAGACACCTGATCAGAGGAACCGTTGTTGCTGTATCGCTGGGTCAGGTGAGAAGGCCGATCGGCCATTATCTACTAACAACCATAGGAAATGCAGTCTCTGACCATCTCTTGTACCATGTCTGCAGTCTCTGACCATCTTCTGTATTATGTGTGCAGCCTGACCATCTCCTGTACTATGATTGCAGTCTCTGACCGTCTCTTGTACCATGTCTGCAGTCTCTGACCATCTTCTGTATTATGTGTGCAGCCTGACCATCTCCTGTACTATGATTGCAGTCTCTGACCGTCTCTTGTATCATGTCTACATGCTCTGACCATCTCCTGTACTATGTCTGGGGGCTCTTTCTAACAGACTCTCTAACAAAAGCCCCCTCTGTGTGCATCAGAGAGACTCCCCTCCAGGTCTCATTAGTGTACACGCTTCCTGTATTTTCTTTATTGGTAAAAGATCATGGGAGGATCCCAAGGTAACGAAGACTTCTTAGGGGAACATCTCTGTGTTTGAGTCGTTGTCATAGAAACATTTGTAAAGGGGAGGAGTTGGTAAGATGACCACGCCCACATGGGGGCGCCAGAAATATTTCTGCACCCAGGCATCTGTGACCCTAGGATCGGCCCTGATGATCTTTTACATTATAAAAAAAATTGGGCTAACTTTACTTTAGTATTTTTTTTATTAATTGAAGTATTTCCCCCAAAAAATTGCTTTTAAAAGACCACTGCGCAAATACAGTGTGACATAAAATATTGCAACGACCGTCATTTTATTGTCAACAAACAACAAATGTCAGAAAAAGGCTTAAGGCTCGTACACACTATAAGAAAACCAGGTGAATATTTTTGTATAGTGTGTACACAAATTTCGACAGCCGACTTTTCGCTCCAAAATGTTTCTCGTACAGGAACAGAACAAACGATTTTTATTTTCGTATGATTTTCGTACACGAAAAATCAGAAAAGAACAACTGCGCATGATCAGAAACAATAAACACCAAAAAAAGCCTTAGTGGTACGAGAATTTTTGTACGAATTTTCACTCATAGGTTCCGATATGCTGTGAAGCAACGAGGAAAATCGGACCATCATCCGCCCGATTTTCTTACAGTGTGTACCCCATATTAGTATTTAAAGTGGTTGTAAACCCTTACAGACCACTTTTACCTAAAGAGGAGCCTATAATAAGGCTTACCTGTACGTACTGGAAATATCTCTTAAACCTGCACTATAGAAAGGGCAAGATCATGGTTATACAGTGCTATACTTTTCTACATTGTGCTAAATTACTGTACTATACTGCAGTGTGGCTGAGAAAGCCTTACATTTCTTCCTTGTTCCAGGTACAGACCAGCTACTTGTCTGCAATGCCTGCTAATCCACCCTCTTCTTCCTCCTCCTCCCAATCTGCTAATACCACCATTGTCCCGAAAACTGACAATGAGGAGTTGGTGGAAGTATTTGATCACACGATCACTGACTTGCCATAGGAGGATAACCTTAGTCATGCCCAGGTATTCCATGTTTCAGATATTGAGAATTAGGCAGGGAGCAGAAAGCCATAGTGATATTCCACCAGCTGCAGCTTACTGCCAAATAGGGATGAGGCGAACACCCCCCTGTTCGTTTCGCAGCAGAACATGCGAACAGGCAAAAATTTGTTCGAACACGTGAACACCGTTAAAGTCTATGGGACACGAACATGAAAAATCAAAAGTGCTAATTTTAAAGGCTTATATGCAAATTATTGTCTTAAAAAGTGTTTGGGGACCTGGGTCCTGCCCAGGGGACATGCATCAATGCAAAAAAAAGTGATTTTAATAATTCTTATAGTGAAACAATAAAAGTGTAATATTCCTTTAAATTTCATACCTGGGGGGTGTCTATAGTATGCCTGTAAAGTGGCGCATGTTTCCCGTGTTTAGAACAGTCCAAGAGCAACATTTAATTTCTAAAGGAAAAAAAGTAATTTAAAAGTACTCGCGGCTATAATGAATTGTCGGTCCCGATAAAAACGGCATGGGATTCCCCCACAGGCGAACCCCGAACCAAAATTTTTAAAAAAATGTGCGGGGGTCCCCCCCAAAATTCCATACCAGGCCCTTCAGGCCTGGTATGGATATTAAGGGGAACCCCGCACCAAAATAAAAACAAAAATGGCTTGGAAGTCCCCCTCAAAATCCATACCAGACCTTTCAAAAAATGTGTGAAAATGGTAAAAAAAGACAAAGTCTTGTTCTTCTTCTTCTCTCGCTCCACGGACCAAAAAAAATGTGGCCTGGTACAGCTCAGGAGGGGGTGCGCTCTCTCATCCCCCTTCTTTTCCTGCGGCCTGCCAGGTTGCGTGCTCGGATAAGGGTCTGGTATGGATTTTGAAGGGGACCCTAATGCCATTTTGCCCAGAAGGCCAAAACGGAGCACACTGCTGGAACTGATGGTACCTCCCAGTGTCTCTATGTTTGTGACTCACCTGTACCCCTGCTCCTCATCCTCTGACTGCTTGGGAACACCAGCCCCCCAAAGGCAAACCAGAGCAAGATTCAAGGCTAAAAGCTGGTATGCTGTTTTGCAGTTGGTATACCTGGAAGACAGGAGCCACATTGGGCCAGATTCTGGCAGCTCTCCAAGCAAAGAGATGGCTGAATCCACACCATCTTCAGCCAGGAAAGGTTATGTGTGAGGACACTACACTAAGCTGCTGGTGGCCCTTCAACAGAGAAAATTAACACTTAACTTTGCCTGGCATGTCTACTTAACCTGCTGGTGCATCTGTTTCTCAATAAATACACTGGACTTTCATTAGGTCTGTCATCAAGCTACAAGAGCAGTGGGATGCAGAAGAGGAGGGGGAGTTTTGGGGTGTTGGTGGTGAGTAGAAGAAGTGGGGAAGGCTTCAAAGAGGGCATTCCACCCTCCCAAACCCTAGAAGTTGCTCATGGGTAGCATGAGATGGTTGAGGACAGTGTTGTCCTCAGTGACACCAAGGACTCAGGGTCTTCTGCTGCAGGTAATTTATGGTGAATAGGCTCAAATGCTAGTGCCAGAAACACAGAATCAACTGCTACCATTCCAGTCGGAGCGCAAGATGTGACACTTTAAGAAGCATGTGAATCTCTTTACTGCATTACCCTGCATCCGCTGACAAGTGACTGGCAAGTGACACCCTGCATCTGCTGACATGTGACTGGCAAGTGACACCCTGCATCCACTGACAAGTGACTGGCAAGTGACACCCTGCATCCGCTGACAAGTGACGTGGCAAGTGACACCGTGCATCTGCTGACAGGTGACGTGGCAAGTGACACCCTGCATCTGCTGACAAGACACGTGGCAAGTGACACCCTGAATTCTACATCTATAAAGTTCTCCCCAGCCCCAGCACAGCAGAGCATAGAATTTCACAGCCCTCAGTGAGAAATGTAACGGGGGTGACAAAATATGGTAGTAGAGAATTAACTTTATTATCTTCATGAATCAATGGGTAGACAGACTGAGTAATGGAATGTATTTGTTCAGGCACTATACCATCAGTGGCAGCAATTATTCTTGTCCTTGGGACAACCAACTGCATAATATCCAGAAACCCCACAATATAAGCATTTGTTTTCTGAGCGTCTTCTCTCTTTCTCCTGAGTAGAACTAGATCTTCTATTAGCATCCACCATAGGTTTCTGAGTGTCAGAATCCTGAAGTACTTTTGGGGCCATTTAAGTGTACTGACTAATAGAAAAATGTACAGTTGGGCTCATAAGTTTACATACCCTGGCAGAATTTATGATTTCTTGGCCATTTTTCAGAGAATATGAATGATAACACAAAAACATTTCTTTCACTCGTGGTTAGTGTTTGGCTGAAGCCATTTATTATCAATCAACTGTGTTTACTCTTTTTAAATCATAATGGCAACAGGAACTACCCAAATAACCCTGATCAAAAGTTTACATACCCTGGTGATTTTGGCCTGATAACATGCACACAAGTTGACACAAAAAAGTTTGAATGGCTATTAAAGGTAGCCATCCTCACCTGTGATCTGTTTACTTGTAATTAGTGTGTGTGTATAAAAGGTCAATGAGTTTATGGACTCCTGACAGACCCTTGCATCTTTCATCTAGTGCTGTACTGATGTTTCTGGATTCTGAGTCATGGGGAAAGCAAAAGAATTGTTTAAGGATCTGCGGGAAAAGGATATAAAAAGATATTCAAGGAATTGAGAATGCCAGTCAGTGGTGTTCAAACTCTAATCAAGAAGTGGAAAATGAGGGGTCCTATTGAAACCAAACCACGATCAGGTAGACCAACTAGAATGTCAGCCACAACTGGAGGAACATTTGCATTCATCAGCCAGGAAGTTGCACATGGGACATACTTGGACATTCCAACATGATAATGATCCTGTCAGGGCTGGGTTTAGCCCTTCCTTCTCTGAGCTGGCCACTCAGTTGTCGGCTAATTGCTAGCTCCTACCTCTCCACAGTGACTCACCTGTTGATGATATCCTGCTTGTCAGTCCTGCCTACTTAAGCCGTCCAGCCCAGATGATCTCTGCCTTCGTCCTTGGTCACATCTGTAGAGATGCGCTCCTGTGTTGCTGTAAAATACTTTCTTGGCTGACATTCCTTCTGGCTCCAGATCCTGCTTGCTGTTCTATACTACACTCATATCTGGCTCCCTGATGTTTTGGCTTGTCTGACTATCCTTTCTGGTACCTGAACTCTGGCTATGTTTTGGCTACATTTACTTTGTTAACCTTTTTTTATTATTATTATTAAACAAGTGAGATTTAACTGTACTTCTGTCTCAGTCAGATTCATGGTTTCTGTAAGTAGGCGAAGGCCATGAATTCAGAATATGCCGTCAATCCACTTGTTGGTAATATTTTTTCCAGATTGGATGAACTGGATCACCGCATGGATCAGTTTGCCATGGCGTTACAAACGCTCCTAAATCACACGGCTCATCTGGAATCTCCCACTGTGGCTGCTCCGGTACAACCTGTGTTGCAGGCTGTCCCTGTCTCTGTGCAGGCACCCGCCTTGAGTATTACCTCTATAAGAGGTATGTCTGGTTCCGCTCCACTTCCCCAGCAATTTGGGGGCGATCCAGTCCAATGCAGAGGGTTTCTCAACCAGGTTGAGATATACTTTGAGATGCTGCCCCATGCTTTTCCCATGGACAGAAGCAAAGTAGGTTTCGGGATATCTTTGCTTTCTGAGAGAGCCATGGCCTGGGCAAACCCTCTATGGGAGATGCAAAAACCTGTTGTCTTGAGTTACCCTGAGTTTGTGGCTTCCTTTAAAAGGGTATTTGACGTTCCCGCATGCTCCACTTCTGCTGCCAAGTACCTCATGTCCATCAAACAGAGTACGAGAACTGTTGCCGATTAATCCATTGAATTCCGTACTCTGGCAGCAGAGGTTGCTTGGAACAATGAAGCCCTCATGGCTGCTTTTTCTCATGGTCTCTCGGACACCATCAAGTATGAGATAGCAGCCCGAGATATACCCAATGAGCTGGAGAAGTTGATTACGTTTGCCATCCTCATTGGGTCCAGACTCAGAGAAAGACTCTCTTTTAAGGAAGCCTGCTGTATATTTGTCTCCAAGATTTGCAGTCCCACCCTTGTCTCCCTCACCTCCCATGCCTCCTGGTACTTAGTCGGTCAGTGAAGATGAACCCATGCACTTGGGCTTCTCGTGTCTCTCTGCGGATGAGAGAACCCTTAGGAGGAGGGAGAGATTGTGCCTTTATTTTGGCCAGGCAGGTCACTTTTTTAAGTCTTGTCCTACCCATCCAGGGAACGCCCGAACCTTGAGATCCTGTCATGGACAGACCTTAGGTGGCGTTGTTTCCTCCCCAGTTATCAAGAAGGATAAGCCCTTGGTTTCGGTTACCCTTTCTTGGGCTGAGTCGTCTGATGAGATAGAGGCTCTAATCGACTCTGGGGCTGCAGGCCTGTTCATTGATGCTGCCTTTGTATCGAAGCACTCGATTACGCTGCAGCTGCGTGACACTCCACTTGCCAATGAGGCTCTTGACGGGAGACCTCTACGGCCTGCCCATGTGACTCATGAAACTGTTCCATTGTCCATGGCCGTAGGGGATCTTCACCATGAGATAATCCAATTCCAAGTTATTTCCTCACCTAAGTTTCCGCTGGTTATTGGCTATCCTTAGTTACAGAGGCACAACCCCTCTTTTGATTGGCTCCATGCTGAGGTTCTCTCCTGGTCACCACAATGCAGTAATACATGCTTCCAGAAGGTATCCAAGGTCCTGTGCACTTCTTCTCTCTCCTTCCTGCAGGAGGAGTACCGCAAATTTTAGTGATGTCTTTGACAAAGATCAAGCCAGTAGTTTGCCTTCACACCGGTCGTATGATTGCGCAATTGACCTCCAACTTGGTGCCATACCCCCTCGTGGCTGGGTTTACCCTTTGTCGGCCATGGAGAACTATGTTGCAGATGCACTTTCTCGAGGTTTCATCCGCAAATCCTCATCTCCTGCTGGTGCTGTTTTCTTCTTTGTGAAGAAGAAGAGTGGTGAACTGAGACCTTGTATTGATTACAGGCGTCTCAATCGTTTCACAATTAAGAATGCCTATCCGATTCCGTTGATTTCAGAGTTATTTGAATGCCTCAAGGGAGCAACAGTTTAGACAAAAAGTGGATATGACTAACTGGATGGGAAAAAACTGGTTCAGGTCCACATCCCTTGTACAACATGTAAAAGAAAATTTCCTAAAAAGACAGGACTTTAAAGGACCATGAACACACAGAAAAGTATATAGTAAAAAAAAAAAAATTTATTCATTTAACATCATATCATAAAACACATAATGACACTGAAATACACATAGAGTTGCAGCATATAAAAGAAGATGGAAGAGGCCCAAACCAACTGCCAACTAGACAGATAAAATCCAACGCGTTTTGACATGTGAAGTAAGGATCTGTCAGAAACCATGAAATCAGACTGAGACAGAAGTACAGTTAAATCACACTTGTTTAATAATAAAAGTTACAAGAACAAACGTAGTCAAAACATAGCCAAAGTTCAGTAACCGTAATGGATAGTAAGCCAAGCCAGGAGTCAGAGATCAAAGTAGTGGAACAGCAAGCAGGATCTGTAGCCAGAAGGGATGTCAGCAAAGCTAGTCTTTAAACAGGAACGCAGGAGATAGTTTCTTGTGATGTGACCAAGGCGAAGGCAGAGCTTCTCTGGACTGGATGGCTTAAGTAGGCAGGACTGTTGAGCAGGATCAACAGCTGGGTAACTGTGAAGAGAGATGGGAACTAGCCGAGAGCTGAGCGGCAAGCTCAGAGAAGGAAGGGCTTAGCCCTGACAGTACTCCCTCCTCAATGATCCCTCCCCCTCAGAGAACCACCAGGCTTGAGGGAAAAAACGTCTATGGTCTATGGCATGTACGTCCGAGGATGAGACCCAAGAGCGTTCCTCCGGACCATACCATTTTCAATGCACCAGTTACTGTATGCACCCACGGAACCTTTGGGAGTCAACAAAGGTTCCGTGCCTGTAGCCAATTATGGCTCTACTCGCTGCCGGCGCTGTGATTGGCCAAGCATGCGGGGTCACAGTGCATGCTGCGGTTTATTGGGTCTTTCAGTATTCTTTGCAGGATTAACCCAGTGGCTTATGCATTAGACCGTCCTTCTAATATGCGTATTTCAAATGTATTTCATGTCTCCTTATTAAAACCTTTGGTCTGCAACCGCTTTACCACCTCTGTGCCACAACCACCAGGCACGGTTGTGGGGACGAGGCCCTTGTCCTCATCAACATCCTCCCAATGTTGAGGGCATGTGGCCTGGTACGGTTCAGGTGGGGCCGCTCTCGTCCCCCCCTCTTTTCCTGCGGCCTGCCAGGTTGCGTGCTCGGATAAGGGTCTGGTATGGATTTTGAGGGGGACCCCACGCCATTTTTTTGGGCTGGTATTCCCCTTAAAATCCATCCCAGACCTCAAGGGTCTGGTATGGATTTTGAGGGGGACCCTACGCCATTTTTTTATTTTTTTTTGTGGCTGGAGTCCCCCTTAATATCCATCCCAGACCTGAAGGGCCTGGTTATTGAATTTGGGGGGACCCCCACGCTTTTTTTTTTTTTTTTTTATCTTTTATCAATGAATTTTTTTTTATGAATGACTTTCAATGAATGACTGTTCTCTGTGTTACGGGAGCCGTCAATTAACATTAGCCGCGAGTGATTTTAAATAGCTTTCTTTCCTGCAAAAATGACACTTTTTGCAGGGACAGTTCTAAGCACAGGAAACATGCGCCCCTTTACATGCATACTATAGACACCCCCCCAGGTACGAAATTTAAAGGAATATTACACTTTTATTGTTTCAATTTAAGCATTATTAAAATCACTGCTCCTGAAAAAACGTCCGATTTAAAAAAAAAAATTTGCATTGATACATGTCCCCTGGGGCAGGACCCAGGTCCCCAAACACTTTTTATGACAATAACATGCATATTAGCCTTTAAAATTAGCACTTTTGATTTCGAACGTTCGCATCCATTATAACTAATAGGGTTCGAAAGCTCGCACGGACTTTAGGTCCGTTCGCGGGTTCTGGTGCGAGCCGAACGGGGGGGTGTTCGGCTCATCCCTATTAGTGAGGCACCCGTGCCAGGCCGAGAACAAAGCCTGGTTGTACATGTTAGGTACCAATCTTTCTCGTAGCCAATCAGTGGGCACGTCTGGCCCCGCTGTGTAGTCTGGGAAGGGTATTTAAGATGCTGAAGTCACGTGTTCAGGGTTCGGCTTGGTCTTTGATTCCTGGTTCCGGTCGGGAGCAACCCCGTGAGGGGTCCCAGACCCAGGAGTGTCTGCTGCCCCGTAAGCATGGTCACCCTGACCAGCCCCAGAGGCCCTCATAGTCTGGGGTGGGGATCCATCCATTCCCGAGCCTCGGAACTGGCTAGTTCGAGGCCCAGTAACTGAAAGAGGATTCAGAGGTGTCCCGGTGTGCTCTCGGCATTGGAAAAACACAGCAACTCGTACAAGCGACCAGGGGAAGACTCTTCAGAGGAGGACAAGAAGCTGGCTGCTCGGTAAGAGCCTGGGAGCTAAAGTTGTATGGACACTAGTGAATCCGCATTTCTTACGGTATCGCCAAGGTGGCTGAAAGATCCAGGT
The DNA here is from genome assembly GCA_028564925.1 of Lithobates sylvaticus. Taxonomy (NCBI): domain Eukaryota; kingdom Metazoa; phylum Chordata; class Amphibia; order Anura; family Ranidae; genus Lithobates; species Lithobates sylvaticus. The sequence goes on along the minus strand of CM053027.1, from coordinate 199,882,102 downwards.
ACCATGGGAAAAGTTCCTAATTTATCTTCAATTACAACCTAGTCTGTGGCAGAGACTTTGCAAATTCTTTAATCACTCGTTGGCTGCTACATCTACAGTTAGAGGTTTATCCAGCAGTGAAGCCCCCAGTTGCGAGTGGCTACTCTCTGGGCTAAAGAGACATTTGATTGATGTCCGCAGTTCTGAAGTGCCTGAGTTTTATCACCCGTGCCCTCTATTCCCAACTGAGAGACTGTGTTATAGTTGAACGTTACCCCTGCAAATAAAAATCCTCAAAAAGGACTTTTTGTGTGTCAGCTTCTGAAGTTACTGGGTACTAACCCTGGGATCCCCTAGACAACGAACGACGAGCTACAAGGAGGAGGTAAATGGTAAGCCCAGCAAATTCATGGCCGCCTCAAGGGGTATATATATATATATATATGTGGTGTATTTTTTGGATTAAGTTTAATAATCCACAGTTTTTTATATTTTATGGATAGGGAGATTTTTATGGTTTAATATTGCACCTTTAGATGGCGCTGTGTAATATACACACATGGAGTAGTTTTACAGCCATCAAAGACGATACTATAACTTGGATTACACTATAGTGGTTTTATCACAGAGTGCGCTAAGTAATAAGTACACATGGACTGTATTTATATTTGCACTCACAAAAGTGAGTACACCCCTCACATTATTGTAAATATTTTATTATATCTTTTCATGTGACAACACTGAAGAAATACTTAATTTTCCCATCGCACACGTTCCTGGAAATGCTGTAGCAACAACCAGCTGGATACTGGTTCTGAAGAAATGACACTTTGCTACAATGTTAACTAGTGAGTGTACATTTTCTGCCCCCTCAAAATAACTCAACACACAGCCATTAATGTCTAAACCGCTGGCAACAAAAGTGAGTACACGCTAAGTGAAAATGTCCAAATTGGGCCCAATTAGCCATTTTCCCTCCACAGTGTCATGTGACTCATTAGTGTTACAGGGTCTCAGGTGTGAATGGGGAGCAGAAGCACAGTGGAGCTGGTCCATGGGGTAGCCCAAAGCTCTGTTTAACTCGCTTGGTAACACCAGGAGTCATTTACATCAGGTTAGTGTGGGAGAAGCTGGGGGTCACCTGGATTGCACACAGGCAGCACAAATGAGAATATCACCATAATGACTGGATGAATTTCTACACGTGACAAATTTTCATTTGGGAACCGTAGCAGTGAGCACTTTGTTTGGAATACATTGGGGTTGATTTACTAATACTGAAGAGTGCAAAATCTGGTGCAGCTCTGCATGGTAGCCAATAAGCTTCCAACTTCAGCTTGTTCAATTAAGCTTTGACAAAAAACCTGGAAGCTGATTGGTTTCTATACAGAGCTGCACCAGATTTTGCACTCTCCAGTTTTAGTAAATCAACCCAAATGTTAAGTTGGGCTTTTTGACTCAAATTGTGTCTTTATGTTAACACCGTATTTAATCATTGGTTGGGCAGTGCTGCACCCTCTGTGGGATTTTAGTTGTTTTAGTCTTGGGGTGCTTTGGTACCTTGTGGCAGCAGATGAGTTTATCTATTTATTTTATAGCGCAGCACAGGTGTTTCAATTTCAACCATGCTATAACTGAAGTCTATATTTTGAATTTTTGGGGGAATAATTAGGGATGCAGGGGTGAGATGGTTTTCACAGAATGTGGGGTTGTTGTTTTAAAGTGTATTTGTGCTCTGTTTCTGCTTAACTTTTATGCAATGCAATACGATACTGTGAAAAAGCTCATAAACTATACTATTTCAAGTAGAAAGTATTATTTTTTTTTTCAATAGACTAGTGGAGGGTTTTAACCTGTCAGATTTTTTTTTTCTTTTTGCAATTTTTGTCTCATTGGGGAGATTTACATTCACTTCCTGTCCAATAGCTAAAACAGGAAGTGAGAGGAGATCCATGCAATTCAAAAGAATCCTTTGGGTCCCCCCAGGTCACCAGGACTAGGGTCCTCATTGGAAGATTTGCCTCTATTGCTTTACTTGGGACTTTCTTTTGCTTCACTTTCAATGATAATGATAAACAGGACAAATAAAGAGGAAGAATCTCCCTAACAGGGACACAAATTTAATAGGTGTTCTATTCCATCTGCACCCTATCCAACGCTAAAAAGGGTTTTGCCTTTAGTTATACTTTAACCACTTCCTGACCGGCGCACGCCGATGTAAGTCGGCAGAATGGCACGGACAGGCAAATGGGCGTACAGGTATGTCCCTTTAAATTTGCCGCCAGCGGCATGCGTGCGTGCCTGCCGGGACCTCCGTGAGTCCGATCGCGGGTCCCGCGGACTCGATCGCCACGGGGATACCCGCGATCGTCTCACTGGGAGGAAGAACGGGGAGATGCTAATGTAAACAAGCATCTCCCTGTTCTGCCTAGTGACAGTGTCACTGATCTCTGCTCCCTGTGATCGGAGCAGAGATCAATGACGTGTCATACACAGCCACGTTCCCCCTCAGTTAGAAACACTCCCCAGGGCTCACTTTACCCCTACACTGTCACCTAGTGCTTAACCCCTTCACTGCCAGTGTCATTTACACAGGAATTAGTGCATTTGTATAGCACGATTGCTGTACAAATGATAATGGTCCCAAAAATGTGTCAAAAATGTCTGATGTGTCCGCCATAATGTCGCAGTCACAATAAAAATCGCTGATCACCGCCATTACTAGTAAAAAAAAATATTAATAAAAATGCCATAAAACTATCCCCTATATTGTAAACGCTATAACTTTTGCGCAAACCAATCAATAAACGCTTATTGCGATTTTTTTTTACAAAAAATATGTAGAAGAATACGTATCGGCCTAAACTGAGGAAAAACATTTTTTTTATATATATTTTTGGGGGATATTTATTATAGCAAAAAAAAAAAATTATTTTTTTTTTCAAAACTGTCGCTCTTTTTTTGTTTATAACGCAAAAAAAAAAAAAAACGCAGGGGTGATCAAATACCACCAAAAGAAAGCTCTATTTGTGGGAAAAAAAGGACGTCAATTTTGTTTGGGAACCACATCGCACAACCGCGCAATTGTCAGTTAAAGCGACGCAGTGCCGAATCGCAAAAAGTGCTCTGGTCTTTGGTCAGCAAAATGGTCCAGGGCTTAAGTGGTTGTGCCACAGGCCAATTTCTGCAAAGTGGAGAGCTTTATTTTTAAGAAAACCATATAACTTATAGATCTATTGTGCCTGCCTTCTGCCACTATTAATTTCAGGCCTATTACAGCTGGTTAAAAAAAAATTGATGATGAAGCCAAAACTACATTGTAAACAAGTCAATTACAGTATCTCACAAAAGTGAGTACACCCCTCACATTTTTGTAAATATTTTATTATAGCTTTTCATGTGACAACACTGAATAAATTACACTTCGCTACAATGTAGAGCATTGAGTGTACAGCTTGTATAACAGTGTAAATATGCTGTCCCCTCAAAATAACTCAACACACAGCCTGTGTCTAAACACCCTTAATGTCTAAACCACTGCTAACAAAAGTGAGTACAACCCTAAGTGAAAATGTCCAAATTGGGCACAAAGTGTCAATATTTTGTGTGGCCACCATTATTTTTCAGCACTGCTTTAACTTTATTCGGCATGGAGTTCACCAGAGCTTCACAGGTTGCCACTGGAGTCCTCTTCCACTCCTACATGATGACATCACTGAGCTGGTGGATGTTAGAGACCTTGCGCTCCTTCACCTTCCATTTGAGGATGTCCCACAGACGCTCAATAGGGTTTAGGTCTGGAGACATGCTTGGCCAGTCCATCACCTTTACCCTCAGCTTCTTTAGCAAGGCAGTGGTCGTCTTGGAAATGTGTCTGGGGTCGTTATCATGTAGGAATTCTGCCCTGCGGCCCAGTCTCTGAAGGGAGGGGATCATGCTTTGCTACAGTATGTCACAGTACATGTTGGCATTTATGGTTACCTCAATGAACTGTAGCTCCCCAGTCACAGCAGCACTCATGCAGCCCCAGACCATGGCTTGACTGTAGGCAAGACACACGTTGTACTCCTCACCTGGTTGCCCCCACACACGCTTGACACCAACTGAACCAAATAAGTTTATCTTGGTCTCTTCAGACCACACGACGTGGTTCCAGTAATCCATGCCCTTAGTCTGCTTGTCTTCAGCAAACTGTTTGAGGGCTTTCCTGTGCATCATCTTTAGAAGAGGCTTCTTTCTGGGATGACAGCCATGCAGACCAATTTGATGCAGTGTGTGGCATATGGTCTGAGCACTGACAGACTGACCCCACACCCCTTCAACCTCTGCAGCAATGCTGGCAGCACTCATATATCTATTTGCCAAAGATAACCTCTGGATATGACGCTGAGCACGTGCACTAAACTTCTTTGGTCGACCATGGCGAGGCCTGTTCTGAGTGGAACCTGTCCTGTTAAACCGCTGTAAGGTCTTGGCCACCATGCTGCAGCTCAGTTTCAGGGTCTTAATCCTCTTAGAGCCTAGGCTATCTTTATGTACAGCAAAAATAATTTTTTTCAGATCCTCGGAGAGTTCTTTGCCATGAGGTGCCATGTTGAATTGCCAGTGACCAGTATGAGAGCGATAACATCAAATTTAACACAATTGCTCCCCATTCACACCTGAGACCTTGTAACACTAACGAGTCACATGACACTGTGGAGGTAAAATGGCTAATTGGGCCCAATTTGGACATTTTCACTTAGGGGTGTACTCACTTTTGTTGCCAGCGGTTTAGATATTAATGGCTGTGTGTTGGGTTATTTTGAGGGGACAGAAAATTGACACTGTTTTACAAGCTGTACACTCACTAGTTTACATTGTAGCAAAATGTAATTTCTTTAGTGTTGTCACATGAAAAGATATAATAAAATATTTACAAAAATGTGAGGGGTGTACTTTGTATATGTCCCAAAAAAGTGATGTCATAATACTGTGCCACTGACGCTGCCCAAGGCATTTCCCAAGTATATCCTTTAAAGGATCCCTCTTTTGAAACTACAAGTCCCATCATCCCTGTGGGAGTCATGCTTGTAATGGTCAGCCTTGCAATGCTTCATGGGATTTGTAGTTTTGCAACAGCTGGAGGGCCGCAGTTTGAGACCCCTGCTTTAAAGGATCCCTCTTTTTCCCCATGTTACCCTCAAAGTATCATTAAAAGGATCCTCTCTCTATTGTATGTTATTTTTACATTTTTGCTTTGCTTTGTTAAATGTCCCTTATGTCCAACTCCCGTTCCATTTTTGACATTGATTTGCCATTTAGCCATAAATTGACCTCATTAATAGGTATCAATGCTAAATTTGGCTTTCACAGTCTTCAACTACTCTTCAACCCCCACTTGCCATATATTGAGTCTGGGCATTCGCTCATCTCTTCCCATAAGCTTACTGTTAGGGAATTTGGTACTGATTTCATAAATATGGCACACTTAAATTTCCTGATATTTCACCATTGGAGTACAAAGAACCAGTGGAAAGACTTATATATATTATGTATAATATCATCATGTCATATAGGACATCATACAAACTGGGTACATTGTTCTGCAATAATGTACATTGCACCAGGTGTAATTTAAGCAAAAATGGTAAATGGCTTAATTTCTCTATGTGTTGTAAAAGCAAATGGCATTTTGATCAGATTGCTTTGTAATAAACACAAATGTATAATATGCACACCACTAGTTCTTAATTTTAACCCTATTTGAATGCACTGCACATTAAAACTTGTAGATAGATATAAACAATGCATACTGCACCTATAAATTAAAGTAAAAAAATGACGTGGGAATTTAAACATTGTTAAATTAAATAATAAAGAAATCAAGTTTCAGAGGCATCTGATGCTTCAAAATGCTTGGTTTGGAACCTCTATTTAGTATGTGATGTTATATGCAAAATATGGCATCTACTAATTGCTTTTTATGCAAGGAATTTGCGCTTTAATCGCAAGATGTCTATAGACAATCTAAGTACATGTGAAGGTTTATCAAACACAGAGCATGAATGACATATTAAGGTGGTCTTTCCTGGAGATAGTCACCTGATAATTATTTAGCAGACTGTAATTTATGATAAGGCTCAAAAAAGGAGCAGAAAAGGGAACACCAAAAGCCGAAGCTGATCATTGAGCATTTAGTGGTCACCTAAGTCATCACATGAGCTTATCACTGAAAGAGCAGACGGTCCATCTGCTGCTATGAGCTGATAGGCAAGTCCTTCCCCAAAGGCTGGCTATAAATCATATTTATGTTTCACGGTTATGGTCCATGCAATGCATTCTGTGGACATAGCTATTGCTAGCACATGAGCTAGGGTCAGGTGAACATAAATCACTGTAGGCATTAAAAAAGATCCCCAATGCTCAAAGAAATGTTAGGTAAAATGCATGTTAACATTTTCACTGTTTAACAAAAATGCTACAACTTCTACTGAATGTGTGTGCAATGCAAGTTTAGGTGAATTTAATGTTTACAAGTACTTTTATTCTTTTGCAGAAATGTGATGACTTAATAGGCATCTACAAAGAGTGGACTTATGCTTGTATGAGGCCAAGGTCTCAATGGAAATCCATTGTAGCAATGAACTGTCATTTAGATCTGGCCAGATGTGCAATGGAGTGGGGGAAAAAGCATTGCCAGCATAAGGACACACATTAGTCCAGACCCATGTGCAAGATAATACCAGCTGCCTTGCGAAAAAGCAGATGTAAACCATAACTAAATGCCATTACATTTGCTAACTTACTGTGTATAATACACAAACCTCTTTCTTTTTTGTTTCTCAATAAAATACTTACTTTCATCTTTTTTCATCCTTTGTTACAACTCAGTGTTGTTCATTTCCAACAGTTTTGCAACCACTTTCTGTTTATTTCAGTGATGGCTGCATAGCATTTTTAAGTGTTTCTTGGTGGTGACAACAGTGAACATGCCTGCATAATCGGTTTTGAAATGGTCTCTCTTGGAAGCTTACCGTATATATACTCGAGTATAAGCCAAGTTTTTCAGCACGACTTTGGGGCCCCGTAACTGGGTTTGCATACCAACTTTGGGGCTCCTAGCACCAAGTGACCCCAAGATGCGGGGCCCCAAAGTCGGTCAACTGTGTTCATCTACAGCAATGTCATTTCAGGACCCTTTGGGTCCAGAGACCCCAAATTGGCTGCAGCTAGGGGGTATTTAGGAACCCTTAACTACCAAGTTTGAAGTTCGGGGGACCTATGGCTGCAAATGGCACAGTGAGGCTGCAAATGGGCACAGTGAGGCATCAAATGGGCATTGTTGACCCTCTTTTCCACTTACAGTAGCTGTGCATTTCTCACCCTAGGCTTATACTCGAGGCAATACGTTTTCCCAGTTTTTTGTGGTAAAATTAGGTGCCTCGGCTTATATTTGGGTCGGCTTATACTTGAGTATATACGGTATGTAACAGGGTGAAAATACAGGAACATAACAGGAATGTTCTGAACAACGACCTTCCTGGACCCTCATTGCAGAATTAGTAGGTATTATCATAATGAAATCTGCAGAATCAAAAAGGTTCAAAACTGTGTTTTAAATTAATACATACAATATACTTTATTTATTTTCATAACAGTTTGAACCTTCTTTAAGTAAGCTTTATATGTTGATGCAATTTCAAGTGTTATTTTCAATCTATGTAATTCTGCAGGTTCCAGTCAAAATGCCTGGTGACCCTGTTGTTTTTCTTGTTCAGGCACTTCCTATTATGCTGTGACAACTGTCTCTGAATTGTGCTCCTGCGTTATCACTATGTCATATGCAGAATACAATTAGCTGTCCAGACACACATTGCACAGGCATGGTCCACCTTTGTAGATATCGTATTTGTAGAGCAATAGTGTGCAGAAGTCATGTTTTTAGAATGCAATATCCTGGAGAGCACAGAATGAGTAGTAATTATGGAGTTCTTCTCTAAACTGAATGATAGGAAATGCACTCTCAAGTGTTCATTTTTAGTCCATCCTCCCACTTTCCACCCTTATATTTTTTTGTGTGTGCTGTCACTTTGACCACCACCAATGACAGATAATCGGGCTTTTATTTTCCCCTTTTCATCACATTCCTCATCAAACTGTAACTCCTGATTATATTTCTAGCATTGGGAGATTTCAGGTACTTTCCCTCAGCTATAATTTTCATAAATTTGAAAGAAGGTAGTACCACCAGTAAAAAGTAGAGATCAAAATGTAGATAATAATGAATTCAGAAGAAGGATGCTTTTGAGGGACTGAGTAGAGCCAATGGTAAAACCTTTCACAAACTGCAGCCATGCTCCCATGACCTGGGAAACTATAGACTGCTTTGATTCACGTGAGAAGTCCTTTTTTGCCTTGATCTGTCATGCTGTATTAATTATTTTGGGATTCAGAGTTAACATAAATTACTGCTCCAGGTCAGGCTGCATTTCATCCCATGTCACCCAGCCCACCAACCACCCAGGTGAAAATCTTGCTTGTTCACAACTAAAATCACCCATACTGTAAATCCTGGAAGAAGATGAAAAGTAATTTTGTTTTATGCACCTAATTAGGAAAGTGCATTAAGGACAGGACTAAACTAAATCTGAACACCACAAACTCACCCATGCATCCATGTCTCCATGTTTCTTTTTGCTGAGAAATCACTTTGAAAAATACTCCCCTAGAATTTTTGTCCTCAGCAATCTTGAGTAAAGAGAGATGATTCAGGTAACATTTACTACCTGGAATCCATCTGCCCTTAGGCCAGGCCTGCAAACCCCTCCTTTCCTCCTGAAGACCTTTGAAATATATGTCATCATTTGCCTAGGCCTGGAAACCTGGAATTAACTAAATAAATGTAGAAAAGCAGTTTAAAACAAGTACATAGGATATACTTTCCTATCTATTTACTAATGCTATCAGCTTTAAGGATTAAAAATAGTCAATGTTGATTGAAAGAGTTTAGTTTCACTTTCAGTTATAAGGACTAAGAAGAAGCAACGTCTCTTGTTCTTTTGTGCAAGCCTTAACCCTTTTCCAACAATGGTACGTATATATGCGGCCTTACTGAATTGGGCTTTTTTCCAGTTCTGGGTCACCTGATCGCAGTGATAGCCTCTGATTGGCTATCACAGTGATCTATCACTGTGAGCCCATCCCTGTGTTTACTTCCTCTTCCGAATGAAGATACATTGTATCCTTCTCTCCTTGCAGGAGATGAAGATGTAAATAAAAAAGTGTGTAAAAAAATAATATTTAGGGTCAAAGGTCAATGGGTCAGTATATTTTTGGTAGATTTTTAACCACCTCAATACAGGGCACTTACACCCCCTTCCTGCCCAGGCCATTTTTCAGCTTTCAGCGTTGTCACACTTTGAATGACAATTGCGCGGTCATGCTACACTGTAACCATGTAAAATTTTTATCATTTTCTTCATACAAATAGAGCTTTCTTTTGGTGGTATTTAATCACTCCTGGGTTTTTAATTTTTTCCTAAAAAATGTCTTAGTTTCTGTCAGGACATTTTGTAAATAAGTAATTTTTCTCCTTCACTGATGGGCGCTGATGAGGCAGCACTGATGGGCACTGATAGGTGGCACTGATAGGCGGCACTGATGGATGGCACTGAGCACAGATAGGCAGCACTGGTGGGCATGGATAGGTGGCATGGATGGGCATTGATGGGCAGCAGTGATGGGCATTGATGGGCAGCACTGATAGCCAGCACTGACTGGCATAACTAATGGCCACTGATTGCTGGCACTTGTGGGCACAGATTGGTGGCAATTGTGAGCACTGGTTGGCACTGATTGCTGGCAGTGTTGGGCAATCATTGCTGGCACTGGTGGGCACTTGATTGTAATCAGGGCACTGATGATCAGTGTCATGATTACATACCTAGCTGTCCCCTGTGAGAAGATGCTGCTGATCGGCTCTCCTCATTCTCTGTCAGTGTGAGGCGAGGAGCGCCGATTACCGGCATCTCCATGTTTCCATGTGACCAGCTGTGATTGGACACGGGCGCGGCTCTTTACACAGATCGGGGTCGCGCCACGTCCTAACAACACGACGCCGTCATGATCGCCGTGCTGCGTGCCCCCAGGGGTGCGCGAGAGCGTTCGTTCTGGGAGGCCATCATATGACGGCCACCCAGAACGAGAGCCGCACAGGTCAGCCGTCATTTGTCGGTGGGTGGGCGGCAAGTGGTAAAAAAAAAGCTTTTTTTACATTAGTATTAGTGTCAGTGTGTTTTAGTTAGAAAGAAAAAAAAAAGGAAAATACGCACCATTACTTCTGGGCTCTATTATGGGTACAAACAACAAATAACATATGTGGTATCGCTGTGATTATCAGGAGCAGGAGTATTTATTTTGGGTTATCCTTCGGTGGTAAACTATAGTAATAGCAGCTAAATTAAAAAAAAAAATTCATGAAAAAACTAAGTATAAAGCCCCATACACACGGTTGGAAATTCCGACCACAAAATCCGTTTTTTTTTTTATTTTTAATTTTTTCCGACGCATTTTGTCCGACACTGGTGTTGCATACACACGGTTGGACAAAGTTGTCGGAAAATCTGATCATTCAGAACGTGGTGACGTTCGTTGCGTAGGACGGGACTACGTAGAGGCTAGTAGCCAATAGCTTTGGTCTTGTAATGTGATCTGAGCATGCATGGCACTTTGTCCGTCGGAATTCGCTACACGCGATCAGAAAAAGTCCGATAGGACTTTGTTGTCGGAAAATTTGAGAGCAGGATCTCAAACTTTTTCCGTCTGAAATTCTGACGGAAAAAGTCCGATGGAGCCCACAACATGGTCCGATAGGACATTTTCCGTCGGAAAATCCGAACGTGTGTAAGGGGCATAAGTCACCTTAATACACAAAGTAGTTCTGATTATATGTACAGATTTACTAACATATGTCAAAGTTGTGTTCAGGCATTAACCCCTTTAAGGGGTTTAAAATGCTGGGAGGCAGAGCTTATGCTCCTGTGACCGTCATGATTGCCTAATCATAAAGCTCCCTATCGCAAGCAGTGATCGGGAGCTTTCGGTTAGCCGCCGGTAACTGTGCCGGGAGCACGCAGAGCGCAAAGCTGTTTTTGCAATATTGCGGCTGCTCTGCGCCAAAACCCACCCACTGAAAGGCCGCATATTTGCGTGCTGTCAGTGCCAAGAGGTTAACATTTGTTTTACCCTCAGGCCAAACTAAACTGTACATTGGAGATTAAAAGACATAAAGGAATTAGTACATTTGTGAGTTATTAAATTAGAAATGTGTGGGGCTCTAAACTGCAGATGCCAGTGATACATTGCAAAATACAATGTACATTTGTTTAAATATAAAGTATGTAAAGGTTAAACTATATACCGTAAATGTGCATATTTAAACATTTCGAATATGGATAATTGAAAGAATAGAATTTGCATTAATAAATGGGGCTTATTTCTAAAACACTTTGTGTATGAATGTATGTATGTATTTACAAATGTGTAACAGCTCATAATTTAGTTTCCCATCCCACACCCACCTAACTGTCCCCAAGCAACCCCCCATCAAATCATTCCCTGCATCTATTACCTTTTGTACCACCACCCCCTCTCTTTAGAATGTAAGCTCTACAAGCAGGGCCCTCCTGTACCTTCTGTATTGAACTGTACTGTAATTGTGCTGTCCCCCCTCTACATTGTAAAGCGCTGCATAAACTGTTGGCGCTATATAAATCGTGTATAATAATAATAATAATAGTTTGCAGAGTAAAAGCAAAACAGAGGAACATTTTTGAATAGGTAACATTTTTTTTAATATGCATATGCTAAAAGTTAGGCTAATCAACAGGCTGTTCTTTCCATCAGCAATCAGGGACTAAATGCAATTTTGAGGGTAACAGAACACAGGCTTTTCAATCCATTAATGGAAAAATCACTATTATGCACCATTTTATATTAGGTTTAAAAGGGTTATCACCCTAAAATAATTTAACATACTTTATATACATATAGGTAAAGTGCAAACAGCTATATGCAATTTGCTACCTACCAATGGAGATTGAGAACTTATGAGTTTTCTAAGACCTTGCATTCTGGCCACCACACTATGCACCAAGAAGTGAATAATCTTTAGGTGGACAAATAATTTGTTCAGGCTGTGCAGCTACACAAGGGCCCCCTGGGGTTTAGGGGTCCATTGTGGTGAGACAGATGCCCAGACTATGTCCTTCTGTCACATAGACCTAGACAGTGTTCGCTGTCAGTGCTCAAAGTGAAAAGCCAGTGGTATTCTCTATGACGTTCTGGGTTTTTGCCTGTTTTCTAATATATCAGAGTGGGGTTAGGTATTCCTCCCAATTCCTCTTGATACCATGTTGACTGGGGGTGAAGGAGGTGTTCATTGTCTGACCCCTGTTGAGTTCAGAGGCTACACTTCATCCATCTATCTATTGACAGTGAAGTGTCTGTACTTGGGCAATAATCTGCATAGAGTGAAAAATAAACCACTCAGACTCATCCACATATACCTAGATTACTGATTCCAAGATTAAATGATCTATTCAGTATTTTTATTCTATGACCGAAAGAGCTCTTTTATTCACACTTTAGTATAATCTATTCGGTATTTTAATTCTATGGCAGAGCGAGAGCTCTTTTTATTCATGCTTTAATATATTAAAAATTTGTATTCATGTTAAAGCAATATTCTATATCATAGTGCCATGTCAGAGAAAGAGTACACAAGCTGTTCCAAAAGAAGACATTGAGCAGCTACAGCTGCTTTGATACATTGTCCTCTGTTGCAGAACTGCATCTGTCAATGACAGCGTTTTAGCTGCAATGGATAAAATCAGTATAAAATACACTAGTATTTAAAGTAGACCTGACTGGTTGAAAAGCTTTGGATGAAAATCTTTGGGCTGTGATGCGTGTCACTTGAACGCGAACTTCGAATTCCTGCACACTGCATATATTAACACCTAGAAAGACAGATTGCAATGGACTTCATTTTTATATGCTTCATAAAAAATGAGTTTACTAAACGAATGCATCATTAGATCAGTATTATTATACACACTGCTTGTATTGATGAAAGTGTGGGAGCTTCATTTTGTTTTTTAATTAAAGAGGGTATATCCGTATTTAGTCACATCACTCCTTTAAACAGGTCAGTGATGTAAACTGGCAGTCAGCAAAGTGAGCAGTCAATACAAATTAACACTAAATATCTCCTTGTATCCATAAATAGTTGCACAGGAGATATCGGCACAAGTTATATGAGAAAACATGTGATATGAAACTAGGTCTTCCTGACAAACAGGCAACACTGTTACCTTAGGCACATACAATATATTAGTGAGTGAGTAAATGATTTAAAGGGTAACTCCACTTTCATGGGGGAAAAAAAGCATATATAAAAAAAAAAATATAGCATATACAATTGCGACACAAGTCATATTGTAATTGAATGTTATTAAAAACGACCTTTCCTTTTCAATCTGCAGCCGCTGTCATTTTCTGTAAAATGCAATGCAATATGGCTACCTGGTTGTGTTCTGTACACAAAAGGTAGGAATCTGCAACAAAGTTTATTAAAATCCATGTACATAGATCACCCAGTGGGGAATTTTTTTCTCAACAAAAGTGGAGTTACGCCTTAAGCTAATAAAAACACAAATGTATATACTGTAGCTAGACAAAATTATTTTTAATGAATGCTTAATTGGATTAAACAGTTTTTTTTTCTTCACTGGGAGTTGCATTTTACCTTTTAGGTTGTATTTAGGAGATATGATTCCTGAATTTGAATTGTATGTTAAAGCGTGACTCGACTTTTGTTGAGAAAAAAAAAACATTCCCATCTGGGTGATCTATGTAAATTGCAAGGATTTTAACGAACTTTGTTGCAGATTCCTACGTTTTGTTATTCTGAAGAAATCACTGTTTGTTGTGAGTCTAATGCCCTGTACACACAATCGGACTTTCCAACAACAAAACCATGGATTTTTGTTCGAAGGATGTTGGCTCCAACTTGTCTTGCATACACACAGCCACACAAATGTTGGCCAACAATTACGAACATAGTGACGTACAAGACGTACGTGATATCTCCATTACGAATGCTAGGTTTTACAAGATCGAGTCCTTTCGGCTCGTACTTGATTCCGAGCATGCGTGAACTTTTGTGCGACGAACTACACACAATCGGAAAGTCCGGCAACAAAAATTTTCTGGCGGAAAATTTGAGAACCTGCTAGCCAACATTTGTTGGTGGAAAGTCCAACAACAAATGTTCGATGGAGAATACACACGGTCGGACTTTCCGCCAACAAGCTCACATCCAACATTTGTTGTCGGAAAATTTGATCGTGCGTACTCTGCATTATGGGAGTGGTTTCATAATTTTCAAACAGCTGCTGCAGCTGTAGGGTTCTAATGAAGAAAAATTTAATTTTTGTTGCATGGACGCCAAAAATCTGATTTGTATCCTAGTGCAGACTTCTGAGAAAAATCAGTGAGCCAATCACACAAGCAGGAAATTATGTTTTTGGGGGTAGTCAGTACACATTCTGTGTACAGAACACCTCCAGGTAGCCATATTGCATTGCATTTACAGTAAAAAATCCAGCACTGAAGATTGAAAAGGAAAGATTGAATTACAATATGACTTGCATTGCAATTGTATATGCTGTATTTTTTTTTCATATGCTATTTTTTTTCCCCATGAAAGTGGAGTTACCCTTTAACGTTAGCAATCCCTGCACATCAGGAGTCAGACTGGGAGTAGAATGGAAAGTGGTGTGAGCCAAGCAGAGTTTTTTTGGTTTACACAGAGCTGTTATTCTCAAGCTGGCCATAGATGGATTGAAATGTGGCCAGTTCATTAGGGGCCAGCAGAATTTCAATCCATCTAAGGCCATTCCTGCTCAAAGTTTCTTTTTCAAACAGGAATGTTGGAAAACCTTAATTCAATTAGTTGCACTGACCAATTAGCTGCAGTGCTGATCAGTGTATTCTGACAGCGGAGGATTCCTCACTCTGTCAGTCAGAATACAATAGCTCAGTGGGAAGGATTTCGTCATTCACCTCACTGATGTGGATGGGAGAATACGCTAATTTTATTTCTTTCAGTTAGCCTTCCGGCTGATTTAAAAACAAATTGCACATTAATGGGCAGCCAAACGCAGTGAACTTGCTTGGAGGGTAGAAGAATACAGGGTCTGAGACTACTTTCCTAAATCAGTTTAGCCACAAATAGTTTGCTGCATTTAGGAGGTGGCTAAACACCAACTCTGGACACTACACTGAACAAAAAAAATAGAAGTGTGTACCAGGCATAAGGCAGGACATATATCCTCAGAATAAAATGATATTCCTTACTTGTAATTGTTTCCTGAAGCTTCACTTTAAAGAGAAAAAAAACATTCCCCTCTGGGTGATCTCTGGGTGTCTATGTACATTGCAAGGATTTTAATCAAATTTATTGAAGATTCCTACCTTTTGTTATTCTGAAGGAATAGCTGTTTGTTTGTTTGTTTGTTTGTCTGTGTCCATGTGCTAAGTAAATCTGTATGGGAGTGGTTTTATAATTAGCAATCAGCAGCTGCAACTGCAGGGTCTGCATCCCTTTAGACGCGATTTCCCTTTTAGTGTAGCTCACCAAAAAATACATTATTGTTGCAGGGGATGCTCAAAATCTGATTTGTAGCTTAGTGCAGACTTCTGGGAAAATCAGTACACCAATCACATAAGCAGGAAATTACATATCTGAGGGGGGGAGGGGGGGACAGAACTTTTCCAGGTAGCCATATTGCATTTCACATAAAAATTACAGCGCTGCAGATTTAAAAGGAAAGGTACATTTCAATAACATTCAATTGCTATATTAATTTTTGTATATTCACTTATATTTTTTCCCACAATGGTGGAGTTACAGTGCCTTGAAAAAGTATTCATACCCCGTGAAATTTTCCACATTTTGTCATGTTACAACCAAAAACGTAAATGTATTTTATTGGGATTTTATGTGATAGACCAACACAAATTGGCACATAATTGTGAAGTGGAAGGAAATGATAAATGGTTTTCAACATATTTTTACAAATAAATATCTTAAAAGTGTGGTGTGCATTTGTATTCAGCCCCCCTGAGTCAATACTTTGTAGAACCTCCTTTTGCTGCAAATACAGCTGCAAGTCTTTTTGGGGATGTCTCTACCAGCTTTGCACATCTAGAGAGTGACATTTTTGCCGATTCTCCTTTGCAAAATAGCTCAAATAGTTTGGATGGAGAGCGTCTGTGTACAGCAATTTTCAAGTCTTGCCACAGATTTAGGTCTTTGACTGGGCCATTCTAAAACATGAATATGTTTTGATCTAAACCATTCCATTGTAGCTCTGGCTGTATGTTTAGGGTCGTTGTCCTGCTGGAAGGTGAACCTCCACCCCAGTCTCAAGTCTTTTGCAGACTCTAAAGCCCCATACACACGGTCGGATTTTCCGATGGAGTCTGTCCTATCGGACAATGTTGTCGGAAATTCCGACCGTTTAGGCACCATCGGACATTTTCCATCGGATTGTCCGACGGACAAAGTTTTATCTCCTGCTCTAACAATTTTCCGACAACAAAGTCCGATCACACCAATTCCGATCGTGTGTTGCGAATTCCGACGGACAAAGTGCCACGCATGCTCAGATCACATTACAAGACCAAAGCTATTGGCTACTAGCCTCTACGTAGTCCCGTCGTAGGCAACAAACGTCACCACGTTCAGAATGATCGGATTTTCCGACAACTTTGTCCGACCGTGTGTATGCAACACCAGTGTCGGACCAAATCCGATGGATTTTGTGGTCAGATTTTCCGACCGTGTGTACGGGGCATAAGAGGTTTTCTTCTAAGATTGCCCTGTATTGGGCTCCATCCATCTTCCCATCAACTCTTACCAGCTTCCCTGTCCCTGCTAAAGAAAAGCATCCCCACAACATGATGCTGCCACCACTATGTTTCATGGTGGGGGTGGTGTATTCAGGGTGATGTGCAGTGTTAGTTTTCTACCACACACAGCATTAGCATTTTAGGCTAAAAAGTTCAATTTTGGTCTCATCTGACCAGAGCACCTTCTTCCACATGTTTGCTGAGTCCCCTACGTGGCTTCTCGCAAACTGAAAATGGGACTTCTTATGGCTTTCCTTCAACAATGGCTTTCTTATTGCCACTCTTCCATAAAGGCCAGATTTGTGAAGTACAAGACTAATAGTTGTCCTGTGGACAGATTCTCCCACTTAAGCTGTGGATCTCTGCAACTCCTCCAAAGTTACCATGGGCCTCTTGGCTGCTTCTCTGATTAATGCGCTCCTTGCCTGGCTTGTCATGTCTTGGTAGGTTTGCAGTTGTACTTTACTCTTTCCATTTTTGGATGATGGATTGAACAGTGCTCCAAGAGATGTTCAAAGCTTGGGATATTTTTTTTATAACCTAACCCTGCTTTCAACTTCTCTTTATCCCTGACCTTTCTGGTGTGTTCCTTGGCCTTCATGATGCTGTTTGTTCACTAAGATCCTCTAACACACCTCGGAGGGCTTCACAGAACAGCTGTATTTATACTGAGATTAAATTACACTCAGGTGGACTCTATTTATTAATTAAGTGACTTCTGAAAGCAATTGGTTCCACTAGATTTTAGTTAGGGATATCAGAGTAAGAGGGGCTGAATACAAATGCACGCCACACTTATCAGATATTTATTTGTTAAAAATGTTAAAAAACATCTATCATTTTCCTTCCACTTCACAAGCATGTGCCACTTTGTGTTGGTATAGACATAAAATCCCAATACAATACATTTACGTTTTTGTTTGTAACATGACAAAATGTGGAAAATGTCAAGGGGTATGAATACTTTTTCAAGGCACATCCGTGGCCAGGGGCAGTACAAATGGGTGATTGAGTCATTATTTTACCACTCCACAACCCAAAAGTGGCACGTTAACGTGGTCAGTGGCCATGTTAGCACAAACTAAAACAATTATCCAGCCAAAACACTTGGCTTAGGGTATCTGCATGGTATTCCGTTCTGATAGACACCCCCCCCCCCCCCCCCCTCGAGATGAAAAAAAAAAACCCTCTTCCGTTCTTCTGAAAAGGATCCGCTGCAGATTGCTTTTCAGAGGGGTGTTAGGGATTGCCACTCATTCAAACAAGCCCTTACAGGTGCATAATTGCTACCTAACAGTAAGGCCCCTTTCACACTGGGGCGTTTTTTCAGGCGTTTTTCAGGCGCTTTAGCGTTAAAAAAAGCGCCTGTAAAGCGCTTGAAAGAAGCATAAAGCGCGTTTGGCAGCTGCGCTTTTAACCCTTTATTTGGCCACTAGCGGGTGTTAAAAGCACCCAGCTAGCACTCGAAAAACGCTGGTAAAGCGCCGCTAGTTTAAGCAGTCTCATCTGCAATTCCAATGTGAAAACTCAAGTGCTTTAAGAGCCCTTTCACACTGCCAGCGCCCGAAAAACGCTTGTAAACTAGCGGCGCTTTACCAGCGCTTTTCGAGCGCTAGTTGGGCACTTTTAACCCCTGCTAGTGGCCAAAAAAGGGTTAAAAGCGCCCACAAAGCGCTGCTGCTACAAGCGCTTTTCAGGCGTTTTTTCGGCGCTTCCCATTGATTTCAATGGGAAGAGGCGCTTTAGGAGCGGTGTATTCACCGCTCCAAAAGCGCTGCAAAGAAGCTGCTTGCAGGACTTTTTCTGACGCCCTGCCAGCACAGCGCCTCAGTGTGAAAGCACTCGGGCTTTCACATTGGGATTGCAGTTGCAGCTTCTTTCAGGCGCTTTACAGGCGCATATTTTAATGCTAAAGCGCCTGCAAAATTCCATAGTGAGAAAGGGGTCTCAGTGTGAAAGCACTCAGGCTTTCACATTGGGATTGCAGTTGCGGCTTCTTTCAGGCGCTTTACAGGCGCTTTTTTTTAACGCTAAGGCGCCTGAAAAACGCCTGAAATTCGCCCCAGTGTGAAAGGGGTCTAATTGTCACTAAATACAAATAGTAAGACCCCTTTCACACTGGGGCGTTTTCCAGGCGCTTTAGCATTAAAAAAAAGCACCTGTAAAGCGCCTGAAAGAAGCCTCATCTGCAATCCCACTGTGAAATCCCGAGTGCTTTCACACTGAGACCCCTTTCTCACTATGGAATTTTGCAGGCGCTTTAGCATTAAAAGCAGCTTCTTTGCAGCGCTTTTGGAGCGGTGAATACACCGCTCCTAAAGCGCCCCTTCCCATTGAAATCAATGGGAAGCGCCTGAAAAGCGCGTTTGGCAGCTGCACTTTTAACCCTTTATTTGGCCACTAGCGGGTGTTAAAACCACCCAGCTAGCACTCGAAAAACGCTGGTAAAGCGCCGCTAGTTTAAGCAGCGCTTTACCAGTGTTTTTCGGGCGCTGGCAGTGTGAAAGGGCTCATCTGCAATCACATTGGGATTGCAGATGAGGCTTCTTTCAAGCGCTTTTTTTTAACACTAAATCGCCTGAAAAACGCCTCAGTGTGAAAGGGGTCTAACTAATTTAAAGGAAACCTGTGCTGAGAAAATAAGGAAATTGCTGTTGCTGATCTCTGGGATAATGCTCATCCCCTGGCTCTCTTTGACATCAACACCTTTGGAGTCCCTATCAGAGTGAAGTTGGAGAAGTCAGAACTCATATGCTAGATCAGGAACTCACAAAGTATTCATGCCAATGGCTCGTCAGGACAGTCAGGCAACTCACATTTGCAAAAGAAATGTTCAGCAAGGGCAGCCAACATTTTCTCAATACAGGTTTCCAGAACATCCAATATACTCTCAGTGTGCTTTGCAAAGGTCAGTAATGCTGTATAATTTATGCTTCCATTTACTTCCAAAAATAGAATTTATTGAAGGTTTCCTTTGCTGCAATAAATAAAAAAGAAGCTTATTACAGGACTTGATCTGGAAATAAAACAATGCTTCCATAATTGTAAGTGATGGCAATAGAAGACATTAAAAAAAAAAAAAAAAACGAGCAGCATGCTTCTCTTTGTTCACTTGCTCCGTCTTTCGCTTTCTCCGATTCCCTCTGACATTGCAACTTTTTGTTTAATTTTTATGCAAATAGACTTCTTTGGCTTGATCAGACTTTATCACATATCTTTAGTTGGTATCTGGCTTGCTTAGTAAAAGACAAAAATGGAAAGAGGGGGGGAAAAAAAAAAAAAAAAAAGACAAATAATAGGAAGGATTTGTAGCAGCTGAGGCTTTGCATTCAAATGTTGGTCGGCCTCCTCTGAGCCTCAGCTTTATCATGTCTTTACAGCCAACAGCTTGTTTATGAATAAAAAATGTGGCATGAAACCAGAGGAGTGAATTGTCTTTGTTTTGTCAAGTGTGCTGAGACAAAATGCTTGCTGCTCACAAGTCTTCACTTCATACAAGCCTTCTGGGACCTACAGGGGCAGCTGGACTCAAACTGCTACCTGCAGTCTGGTTGCTATGGCAAGGCTGCTTCACCTCCTTGAAAGCTCTTGAATATTCACTACCAAAAGTGTGCCCATTCATTGAACAGGAGAAACATGGAAAGGAAACAAAAGTGTATGGGTTTCAATGTATAAAGTGTTAGAAAATGAAGCGCTTATGTGTCGATGGATGGATCAAATGCGTTAAAAAAAAAAAAAATGTCTATAAATACTGATAATTATATTTTGATTTCCGTAAGATGAAAAAAAAAAAAAATGTAATCAATGTGACCAGAAAAATAAAATTATGTCTGCAGGTGTGTGATAAAAAGCGTGAAACAGTGTAAAAAACAAAATTCAGAAAATAGATTAAATCGGGCATCAGGTCCGAGCATGTCACCTGCCACCACGTACAAACATGTTACAATCGCACATACAGATTTCCCTTCCGCAGTGACATGCATATTTACATATTATATTTGCATATATCTCCAATATATTTAGCAGAGTTTTACAGAGGACATAGAACCCTTCAGGCAAGTTAGGCCTCGTGAAAGAGGTGTTTACTAGATATGAGTGAATCATTTCAGGCAAGTTAGAACTTGCAGCAAATCTGATTGGTTTGCTCCAAACTGGAATTAGCCAGGAAGCGGCGATTTGCTTTACCAGAGAACATAGATTTGCTTAGTGAACCAAAGAGCTGCTTATCAGTTCTGATTTGGCATTGGTGGAGCGCCCAAACAGGCCCCAATACAAAGTCTATGCTTCAGAAATAATATTGGTCTTAAAGCCCCTTTGGTCTTAAATGCAGAAATCGCATTCAATCCCACCAAATGACTCTAAAGCCCCATACACACTATTCGATTTTCTGCAGATTTTTGTCTTCAGATTTACCAAAACCATGTAGAGCAAGGGCCTGCCTGATTGCATACAAATTGAAACTCTTAAGGTTTGACCTCATATTATATGGTTTTGGTAAAAATTTGCAGAACATATAATGGTGTGAATGGGGCCTTAGGTTCCGTTCACATCTAGGCATTTTTGGGCGATTTTCTGCTCTAAGCCTCAGCTCTAAAAAAAACGCCCAACAAAACAAATCCCATTCATTTCAATGGCCCCAGTTCACATCTGAGCGCTCTGTCGCCTTAAGCAAAATGCCCGTTGCTCAAAAAAGTACATGAGCTTTTTTTTTGGCAGATTACAGGCGTTTTACTGCTTTTTATTGGTCACTTGTCAACTCAAAAGGCCTGCACGCAAAACGCCCAAAAAACACCTGTACAAATAGCAACACCTAGATGTGAACAGAGCCTAACTAAAGGATGCCAGGGCCCTGATGGTGGCCAATGCATGTTCTGTATATATTAACCCAACAAGTGGTCCCTTTACTTGTTTTTTTAATATTCATTTTTAGCAGGAGTACTGCTCAAACACTGGCAGATAGAGTGGCCCCTCATCCCTTTAAACCCGAACACCTTTGAATTGCACAGTTTCTGAGGCTAATTAAATGCAGATAAGGCACCGAGTTTAATTACCACCTTAATCAGCCACAGAACCTGTGTATGTGTAATTATTATGTGTTCGGTTTTAAAGGGATAAGGTGGCAACCATACTGGCAGTGCAGATTTTCCCCCAATCGTTCATTGTAGTGCTTACAGCCCAATATCCCGTCCACTATTTTACATTTAAAGTATCACAACCTTGCACAATGCCTTTAGGCCTGGTTCACACCTATGCATTTTTTAGTGTGTTCTCATTTTGCAGAAACACACTACAGTCCATTTAACATGGTTTCCTATAGGCCACGTTCACATCTGGGCATGTTATGGAAAGGCCCGGGACTTTTTCTGGTTTTTGATTCCATAGACTTCAAAAGATGAAAAGCATGTATTGAAAAATGCACCTAGAATATGCAAACTGCGACCTACATAGGTGTGAATAAGGCCAAAAGGTTTAACTACATTAGTAAAACTGAGAGAACCAATTAAAATTTGCTCCATTCCCAATTGAACGTAACATCTACTGAGATTAATAATTTCCACTAATCAGTTAACTCAATGGGCTGCAATTCAGGGCTTTTAAGAAGACTTTTTTATGTTCCTACACAGTGATAAACTCGACAAAATGAAAGATTCAACCTCTTAGGCTGCACTACAGCCCATTTAACATGGTTTCCTATGGAACAAGTTCTGTAGTGCAAATCTGCAAAATGCAAAAAGCACTAAAAATGCATAGGTGTGAATCCAGCTTTAGCCCACATTCACACTGAGGGCCGGTTTGAAATTGTGCGAAACCGGCATTTCAGTCAGATATGACAGACATCTGTGTGGGTTCATGCACAGATGTCTATTCAAATTGCCCATGAAGTCGCCAAAAGTAGTGCAGAAACTTTCAGACGGTGCCATTGCAGGCAATTGGATCCGATTTGACATGCCAAATCTGCCCAATATGAACGTGGGCTTAGCTGGCTCTACTGCAAAGTCACCAGATTGACTCTCTCTAATCTAAATCGCCATGTCTGTTGTGTTGCAGCCATGTCTAAATACACACCATCAGTGTGACCTTCCCTCACACTGCCCCAGCAGGCCCCAGACCCTGCCTGTAATCAAACACACCTGTCCCCAATTTGGTTACCTGTGTCAGCTGTCTAACACCCTTTCCTTGCCAGAACTGGTTCTCCAAAGTGCCACTTATCACACTACATAAAATTGTCTGATGTTTACATTTACAAAATAAAAGAACTCCTAAAGCAGTAATACATACAGTATCCCAGAGTAGGGCATTTATTAAGCAAATTAAAGGTAAACTTATAATCACATCTACTGGAAAATAGACTGTCTTTTATTTAGCAAAATATACGCAACTTTTTTTTGTTGTATTGGCAACCTTGGCTCCTGAAATCCTAAGCAGCTGAATGAGGCCGCTTTGCAAATGTTGATACAGCATTATGGATGCAACAAATTTTCACTCGAAACACTCACAAATAAGAAATGGTCAGGGGCAGGTTTGTATTCTGTTACAATGTTACTTTAGGCTTGGTTCACACCTATGCAGTTTGCTATTCATCCTTTTCTTTTGTGTGTTTTTCATTTTTGAACACCCGTTTTTGATGCATTTTTGCAACGTTTTAACCTCTCGCCAACCAGCCGCTGTTATTATACTCGGTAGGTCGGCTCTACTGTAGGTGGTTGTTCTTTGCACAGGAGATAGCTGGGGGGGCGCGTGTGTACAGAAGCGGAACGGGGAACTGCCTATGTAAACAAGGCAATTCCCCGTTCTGCCAGATGACATGTCAGAGATCTTCTGTTCCCAGTGATCGGTACAGTGATCTCTGTCATATCCCTGGTATCCCACCCCCCCCCCCCCACAGTTAGAACACACCCAGGGAACACAGGTAACCCCTTGATCGCCCCCTAGTGTTAACTCCCTGCCAGTGTAATTTTTACATTGATCAGTGCATTTTTATAGCACTGATTAATGTAATAATGTCACTGGTCCCCAAAAAGTGTCATTTGGGGTCAGATTTGTCCCCTGCAATGTTGCAGTACCGCTAAAAATCGCAGAACACTGCCATTAAAAAAAAAAAAAAGTCCCTAAATCTATCCCCTAGTTTGTAGATGCGATAACGTTTGCACAAACCAATCAATATATGCCTATTGTGATTTTTTTTTTTAACCAAAAATATGTAGAAGAATATATATCGGCCTAAACTGATGAATACATTTTTTTTTTTGGATATGTATTAGAGCAGAAAGGAAAAAAAAAATCTTAATTTTTTCAAAATTTTTTGTTTATAGCCCAAAAAATAAAAAACGCAGAGGTGGTCAAATACCACCAAAAAAAAAAGCTCTATTTGTGGGGAAAAAGGGACGTTAATTTTGTTTGGTTGCAGCATTGCATGACCGCGCAATTGTCAGTTAAATCACTGCAGTGCCGTATCACAAAAAAGGGCATGGTCATTAAGGGGGCAAATCCTTCCGGGACTGAGGTGGTTAAATGTGTTTTGCGCTTTTTCAAATTTTTGGCCAATTTGTTGTTGGGTGGATTAAAAAACACAAAAGAAAATTGCATCAAAAACGCACTACATGCTTTTCTGCAGCTTCTCCATTGAAGACTATTGATCCAAAAATCCACTGTTTTGCTTTAAAAAAAAGTCCCTGGCCCTTTCCAAAAATGCAGCAGCTGAAAAAGGCATAAATGCGAACGTGTCCCATAGGAAACCATGTTAAATGGACTGTAGTGCATTTCTGCAAAAAGCAATAAAAAAATGCATAGGTGTGAACTGAGCCATAAAGAGTTTTTTTTATGAAATAAGCTGTAATCCTGTAGTACATCTGTCCCTTAATTTGTCTCAGTGCTTCTGTGTAGCTTTGCCTTGCTGTGTAACAGAATTGATACAATTTTTCAAGTTATTGCTAGCTTGATTAATATTATTTTTTCTTTTTTTTTTAAAGATCAGGGGAAAGCATGAACACAGTCCCCACTACCACAAATTAGGCAGTTGAGTTTCCCACATTTGGGGAAATCGCAGTACAGCTGGAGTGCAATGGATGAGCCTCGCCCTGGGAGAACCACCCACATGCCAGGTAAGTATGAGTAATATTGTTTAGAGAAAGAAGTGGTACAAGTGATGCTGATGGTGTGTTAAAGAAGTGTTTCTCAACTCCAGTCCTCGATTACCCCCAACAGGTCATGTTTTCAGGATTTCCCTCAGATGAAACAGCTGTGGTAATATTACTAAGGCAGTGAAACTGATTAAATCATGGTATAAAAAATAATGGAAAGCCTGAAAACATGACCTGTTGGGGGTACTTGAGGACTGGAGTTGAGAAACACTGTGTTTACCACTTGCTGACCAGCCACAGTATATATACTGCAGCAGGTCGGCTCTCCTGCGCAAACCAACGTACCCATACGTCGGTCCATGCATGTTAAACTGCAGGCGGCACTCAATGTCCACCGGCGACGATCGCGGTACACAGAGGCAGAACGGGATCTTCCTAGGTAAATAAGGTGGATCATTCATTCTGTCAGGGCACATCATGGAGATCTGCTGATCCCAGTGATTGGGAACAGTGATCTCTGCGTTGTCCCAGTGAGCCCATCCCATCCTACAGTTAGAACACACGCAGGGAACACAGTTAACCCCTTCCCTGCCAGTGTCATTTATACATTGATCAGTGCATTTTTAGGGCCAGTTCAGACTGCTGCGATGCGGGAATGCTGCGAATCTACTGTGGGTACCCGCATGGCCGCATCGCATGTCTCCCGGCGGCAGTTCACACTGCCCTATGCGAGCTGCTGGGAGTGTCAGTTAAATGTTAATGACACCCCCAAATCAGTTTGCAAATCGCAGTGCGATCTGCAAACTCGGACACGAATTAGATTGCATGGTGTGAACACCCATGCAATCCGATTCTGCTGCGGACCAAAAAAAGGGTCCTGTTCGAGTTTGGTCCGAATGCAATGCGAATTCAACCATACTATCTGTATGGCTGAAATCGCATCGCACAGAGATCGCATGTGATTTGCACTGCAGTGCGGTGCGAATCATATCCGATCTCAGACATCGCCGCAGTCTGAACCGGCCCTTATAGCAATGATCAATGTAATAATGTTGCTGGTCCCCAAAAAGTGTCACTTGGGGTCAGATTTGTCCGCCGCAATCCTGCTAAAAAAAAAAATCACAGATCGCCGCCATTACCAGTAAAAACAAAAAAAAAATAAAAGTACATAAATCTATCCCCTATTTTGTACACGATATAACTTTTGAGCAAACCAATCAATATACGCTTATTGTGATTTTTTTTTTTTAACCAAAAACATGTAACAGAATACATATTGGCCTAAACTGATGAATACGTTTTTATTTTTTTTGGGGGGGGGGGGGGGGGGGTTATGTATTATAGCAGAAAGTAAAAAAATATAGTTTTTTTTTTTTTTTTCAAAATTGTCAGTCTTTTTTTTAATAGCGCAAAAAAAAAACGCAGAGGTGATCACATACCACTAAAAGAAAGCTCTATTTGTAGAAAAAAATAAAGGGACATACATTTTGTTTGGGTACAGTGTTGCATGACCGCGCAATTATCAGTTAAAGCGATGCAGTGCTGTTTCGCAAAAAAATGGCGTGGTCATTAAGGGGGTAAAACCTTCCAGGGCTGAAGTGGTTAAAGGATAAGTTCACTTAACTTTGCAGGTAAAAAATGTGCATTTTCTATATATTTTTTTTGGAGCCTGGAAAGCATTGCAGTAGCAATCAACATCGTTGGTGCCATGCAGGACTCCAGCACACTGTGAGTCTAACTTTTTCCATCTAACCATAGAAAATCAGCAGATAATCTATAGGTGTATGGCCAGCTTAAGACCCCTTTCACACTGAGGCATTTTACACGCGCTATAGCGCTAAAAATAGCGCCGGTAAATCGCCTCTCCTCTCACTTCAATATGAGAGCCCGTGTGCTTTCACACTGGAGCGGTTGCGCTGGCAGGACGCTCAAAAAAGTCCTGCAAACAGCATCTTTGAGATTCTGTAGGAGCAGTGTATACACCGCTCCTAAAGCGTCTATGCCCATTAAAATCAATGGGCAGCCCCACCAAAGCGTGGGAAAAGTGCCACTGTAGCAGCGCTTTGAGGGTGCTTTTAAACCTTTTTTTTTGGCCGTTAGAGGGGGTTAAAAGCGCCCCACTAGCACCCAAAAAACAAGGGTAAAGCGTTGCTAAAAATAGTGACGATTTACCGCCGATGCCTGGCGCTGCTAGGTGTGAAAGTGCCCTTAGCTGTCTGCCTGTACATGAAGTGACAGAAGGATTTGGAGCAGCCTACATCCACAAAAGATCTGTGGTTTGTTCTCCAAGATGTTTGGAACAACCTATCTGCCGAGTTCCTTCAAAGACTTTGGGGTTGATTTACTAAAACTACAGAGTGCAAAATCAGGTGTAGCTGTGCATGGTAGTCAATCAGCTGCTAACTTCAGCTTGTTCAATTACACTTTGACACTAAAAAAAGCTGATTGGTTTCTATGCACAGCTGTACCAGATTTGCACTCTCCAGTATTAGTTAGTCAACCCCAGTGTGCAAGTGAATTACCTAGAAGAATTTATGCTGTTTTGAAGGCAAAGGGTGGTCACACCAAATCGTGATTTGATTTCTCTTCAGTTGCTTTCCATTTTTTCAGTTGATGAAACTATTAGACCTCTTTCACACTGTGGCCAAGGCCACGTTAGCGCTAAAGCGCTGCTCGTTTTAGCGCTGTTTAAGCTGCGCTTTTCAGCCGCTAGCGGGGCACTTTTAACCCCAAAGAAGGGGGTTAAAACGCCTGTTTTAAGGCGCTGCCCATTCATTCCAATGGGCAGGGCAATTTGGAAGCGCTAAATACAGCGCTCCTAAACCGTCCCAAAGATGCTGCTTGCAGGACTTTTCGGAACGTCCCCCAAGCGCACCGCGTGTGAAGTCACACATGAGGCTGGGTTCACACATATGCAAATTGGATTAGCAGAACATTTGAAAATATGTTTTTTTTTCAATGTGTCTGGTTCACATATGTGTGTTGCATCCGCAGTCCACATTGCACAAAAAAAGGGTGTGTTTTCTAGGCAGTGCGGTGCGAACTGTAGGCACATAATCTTCAATGGGAACGCATCTAATTCGCAGTTGTGTTTCGTTCTGAGCACAAATTCTCTACACCTCCTTACTTGACCTCCCCCTCTCCCTGGTCAGCTGATCCACAGCTACAATGAAGAGGAACCGCTGAATGAATCATTTTTATCTTCGTAGGGAAACCGGAGCTGCAGTTCGCACCGCACATGTGTGAACCCAGCCTGAATGAATGGGAGGCAGTTTTCAGGTGCTTAGCAGAGGCTATTTCCAGTGCTAAAGCATCTGAAAAATGCCCCAATGTGAAAGGGGTCTAAACAATCTTAAATTACAGCGCTTTCTCAAACCTGGCCAAAGCATTTGCACGCTAGTGTATTTTGGATGTTTGATCGATTTGTTAACTGTGACCTTTAACTTTGCTTAAAGTGGTATTAAACCCAAAAGCAAACGTATTATTTTGCAGCTTACCATTTCCTAGATGTGTTGGTTGCATTAATTTCCTTTTTTAGGCTTTTTATTTTCAACTGGTGGTCCAGCCAGTAAGTCAGTTGTTTTTCAAAAGAACAAGCTCTCCAATAGAAATTACAGTTACAGAGGTGAGACATACTAGACAAACTATTTAACACTAGCAGGGGTGCTTACAATGGTCAGTTTTCATTTATTCATGTGAATCCTTTATCCCCAAAAAAATAAAAGTTTGTTGCAGCTGCTTATAAAATATTAGCTCGAGTCTGGTTTCAGTTTGTTAGTGTATTTAAATCTAAAGGCCCATACACACGATCGGACTTTTTGACAACCAACATGCAAATTAGCTGTTTTGGACCAACATCCGACCGTGTGTACGCTCCATCGGACCAACTTTTTCCAGGTTTCATCGGACTTTTGTTGGCTGTGCGAACGGACCAACTTTCTGCCAACAAAAGTCCGATGGACCAAAGTCCGACCGTGTGTACACAAAACCAACGGACTTTTGTACAAACCAATGCAGAACCAATGCAAAAGATCAGACAACAATACAGAAGTTGACCAAAGGTGGCGGTAAAGAGCAGAAAAACCAAGTGATTTGGTGAAAGTTGGCTGAAAAAAGTCCTGCCGTGTGTATGCAATACCAACTTGGGGCCAACGCCCTTTGGACAAAAATCCACAGGAAAGTTGGTCCACGGTCCGATCGTGTGTATGAGGCTTTAGTCTGCTGTCCAAAGTGCCCCTTTTCTTCTTCATCTAATGCAGGAGGTGCATTACTGGCCAGATCACCAGGTGAAAATAGAGGGTGAAAAAAAAGAAATCCAATGATTAGTCAACTGTAGTACATTACATTTTTAGTTGGGAGCTTAATACCATGTTAACCACTTCAATACATGGCACTTTCACCCCCTTCCTGCCCAGGCCAATTTTCAGCTGTCACATTTTGAATGATAATTGCATGCAACACTGTACCCATATGAAATTGTTGTAATTTTTTTTTCACAGAAATAGAGTTTCTTTTGGTGGTATTTATTAAAAAACTAAGAAATTTGTTTTTCATAGCTTCTGTCAGTAAATTTTGTAACTAAGTAATTTTTCTCCTTCGCTGATGAGGCGGCACTGATGAGGCTGCACTTAAGGGCACTGATTAGGTGTCACTGGTGACATGGCAGTGATAGGTGTCACTGATAGGCAGCACTGATAGGTGGCACTGATTGGTGTGACTGATGGGCACTGTTTGGTGTCACAGAAATGCACTGCTTGGTGTCACGGATGGGCACTGCTAGGGCTGCACTGATTACCGATACAGGTCTCCCCTGTGTGAAGATGCTGCTAATTGGCTCTCCTCAACCTCCCAATCTGTCAGTGTGAGGCAAGGAGAGCCGATAAATGGCACTTCCGTGTTTACTGTACATGTGACCGACTGTGATTGGACACAGCCGATCACATGGGTAAAAAGCCGCGTCATCGTCCTAGGAACACGGCGCGACCACGATCATATGACGTCATCCCAGAACGAGAGGGGCTCTCGCCCACCGTCATTTTACTATACGGCAGACATAAAGCTAAAGTCTCCAAAATAGAATATCAAAACAGAGAATACAAAAACACTTCAAAAGCACAACTCCACATCCCCTGAACTCGCGTCCATCAATGTATCCCTAATTATTCCCAGAATATTCAAAATATAGACTACAGAAATAAGTTTGGTATAAA
Source organism: Lithobates sylvaticus (assembly GCA_028564925.1). Lineage (NCBI taxonomy): Eukaryota > Metazoa > Chordata > Amphibia > Anura > Ranidae > Lithobates > Lithobates sylvaticus. Next base: position 199,851,873 of record CM053027.1, on the reverse strand, counting down.
TTGGATAGCATCAGGACAGTACATGGACATTTGAATAGGTAGCAAATAAAATGAGACAATTTAACCAACATGTACATGAATCTGCCGTAAGTTGCACCATTTGTGGCAGTACTACAAGACAGATTTCTAATGAGTATCTAAGACACTCGTTATGAAAATACCAGACTGTTCAGTGGCTGAACAGTATGTAAGGACCACTTGGTAAGGTCACAATGTAAGAGTGAGAGAAATAAAGAGTGTATTATTTGAAAGACAATAGCCCAAATATTGTATAATGGCTGAACGATATATAAGGAGCATGCTAAGGTTGCATTGTGAGATGGGGAGACGAGGCCGGTTTTATTCTGAAAATTAATATTCGGGTGTTTTATCTGCTAAGACAATATCCTCAAAAACTTCTCAGTTGCTGAATAGCATGTAGGCAGCTTGGTTAATCCACAATATACGAGAGAAAGATGAGGCAGATTTAATCTTTAAATATAAATTAGAGAGTGTTCTTTGAGGGACAATAGCCACAAATATTGCACAGTGGCTGGACAGTATGTAGGCGATGTGGTAAGGCTGCAATGTGAGAGGGAGAGAGGATGCAGGTTTTAACTTGAAATAAAATGTAAAATATATTATTTAAGAGAAAATAGCATCAATTATTGTGCGTAAGCAGCTTGGTTAGGCACACACACACCTTGAACTATTTTTTATTTATTTTATCCTAGAGCAGATTCTGTTTGACCATTCAGTCAAATTTAGATTTGACACACCAGTATACAGTATTGATTGGTGTATAAGCATTATAGGATAATGAACATAAATATGTGGTATTCTGTATCAGTCAGCATCCCACACATTTCTATCTCTTTCCAAAAGGGGTTCAAGAGATGTCTGTTCACTATTAACCCTCTGAGGGATTCAAATTTCAGGGATTTGATATTTCTTCTTAGGGACACTATCGCTGCATGCCATTACATTTACAGGATCATAAATCCCCACTGCCACTTAAAGTGTTTGCAGAAAAGATCCTTACATTTCTTGATAATGTCAGCTAATGTGGACGCTCAAAGTTCAGCATGCAATAAGAGGCATAATTGGGGAAATCTCCGCCTTGGAAAACTACTTCTTTTAGACATGTGAAAGGAAAAATTGGATTAAACAGCACAATAGGAAACAAAAAGCTGACTGTGGTTGTAAATGACACCCACAACATTTTTACTTTCTGATGGGCAGAAACAACAGAAAGTTTAAAAGAAATATCAATGAAGTGAGGTAAATTTCCTCTTATGCCTCTTATGCCCCAAATTTCCGACCACAAAATCCACTGGTGTTGCATACACACGGTCGGACAAAGTTGTCGGAAAATCCGATCATTCTGAACGTGGTGACGTTTGTTGCCTACGACGGGACTACGTAGAGGCTAGTAGCCAATAGCTTTGGTCTTGTAATGTGATCTGAGCATGCGTGGCACTTTGTCCGTCGGAATTCGCTACACACGATCGGAAAAAGTCCGATAGGACTTTGTTGTCGGAAAATTTAAGAGCAGGAGATAAAACTTTGTCCGTCGGACAATCCGATGGAAAATGTCCGATGGTGCCTACACACGGTCGGAATTTCCGACAACATTGTCCGATAGGACAGAATCCATCAGAAAATCCGACCGTGTGTATGGGGCTTTAGACAGTTGTCACTGGAACAAGTGTCATCATTTAAAGATTTCCCTTCCATTCCTGTTCACTTTTAATCCCAGTGACAAAGGCCCCCAGGACAAATGGTGAAAGTGAATCTATCTAACAGGGATACTTACAGCCATTAAAACCTGACATAGGTTCTAACCCATTACCACTCTATCAAAAACCTAGAAAAAAAAATACTGATGCGAAAAGAAAAGAGCCAAACACATAAGTAGGAAATTATATTCATGGGGGCATTCTGTACACAATGTTTAGAACACTCAAGGGTTGTAATGGTTACAAGGAAGCAATATTTAAAATTATCTAATCCAATAGCTGCAGATTTAAACAGAAATCTAGCCTCATACAAAAAGCCACCTGGAGCCACGTTTATGACATAAAATTCACATAAAATTCCCTTTCTGGAAGCCACAGGTGCTGTATACAGCCGTCTATAAAAAGTGATGGCTGTATGCAAGTATGCATCAGTACTTTCATAATCACATGCATGGATAAGAACATACGACCCTGAACATAGACAACCTGCATCCATGGTTGTACATCAAAATGCATGCGCTTGTTTATGTATGTACCAGTACACTATTGCTTTCAGGCTCCATGCACGCTGGACTTAAAAAAATGTCTGTTCTCTTGGGAGTAAAAAACGCTCATATAGAGCATTTTATGTACAATGTCTACATGAGTTTAGAAGAGTTTTATGTTTTTTCTGCCAGTGAGCTCCAACAGAAACGAGAACCAGAAGGTTTTTTTTTTTTCCTGCTTCTAAACGTTGAGCTCAAAATATGCCTGTAAACGTCCTAATGTGCATGGACACATAGGATAACATTGAGCTGCTTCTACAGGCATAACTCAAAACTCCTGTAGAAGCAACTTTTTTTAAGCCAGTGTGAATGAAGCCTCAATGAGCAGTTGTATACAGTACCTGTGCTCCCAGGTGAGGAATTATGCCCAAATTTTGTCATAGAGCCCCAGATGGCCATGTCATTGAAAAATAAAATGTATTTACAAATTTACTTTATTTAATTCAGGTACTTATATAGCACTTCAAGTGTATGCAGTGCTTTACATACAGTGCCTTGAAAAAGTATTCATACCCCCTTAAAATGTTCCACATTTTGGCATGTTACAACCAAAAACGTTAATGTATTTTATTCAGATTTTATGTGATAGATCAACACAAAGTGGCACATAATTGTGAATTGGAAGGAAAATGGTTTTCAATTTTTTTTACAAATCAATATGTGAAAAGTGTGGCGTGCATTTGTATTCAGCCCACTTTACTCTGATACCCTTAACTAAAATCTAGTGGAACCAATTGCTTTCAGAAGTCACCTAACTAGTAAAAAGTCCACCTGTGTGTAATTTAATCTCAGTATAAATACAGCTGTTCTCTGAAGCCCTTAGAGTGTTGTTAGAGAACCTTAGTGAACAAACAGCATCATGAAGGCCAAGGAACACACCAGACAGGTCAGAGATAAAGTTGTGGAGAGGTTTTAAGCAGGATTGGGTTATAAAAAAATATCCCAAGCTTTGAACATCTCACAGAGCACTGTTCAATCCATCATCCGAAAATGGAAAGCGTATGGCACAGCTGCAAACCTAGCAAAACATGGCCGTCCACCTAAACTGACAGGCGGGGAAGGAGAGCGTTATTCAGAGAAGCAGCCAAGAGGCCCATGGTAACTCTGGAGGAGCTGCAGAGATCCACAATTCAGGTGGGAGGATCTGTCCACAGGACAACTATTAGTCATGCACTCCACAAATCTGGCCTTTATGGAAGAGTGGCAAGAAGAAAAAAAAGCCAAAGAAGTAAAGAAAGCCATAAGAAGTCTTGTTTGCAGTTTGCAAGAAGCCATGTGGGGGGCACAGCAAACATGTGGAAGAAGGTGCTCTAGTCAGAAAAGACCAAAATGTAACTCTTTCGCCTAAAAGAAAAACGCTATAAGGTGGCAGAAAACTAACACTGCACATCACCATGAACACACCATCTCCACTGTGAAACATGGTGGTGGCAGCATCATGTTGTGGGGATGCTTTCTTTCAGCAGGGACAGGGAAGCTAGAGCACAAAGATACTTGCAATTATCCTCATAGACCGTATCCCTCACAGTGAAGTCCAGGGTAGCTCTGGTAACATATGTGAACAACTGGAGGGATTCAAGGCCCAAGGATGAAGCACCACCCGGCTGCAACTAGCAACTAGCTGCAACTAGAAAACTCAGATGGAGCCCTACAGTAGCTGGGTCTTACAGAGATTCTGTCTGCTATTGGGCTCTGGCCCAGCTGCCATCATGCTAGTGCTGACAGTGGAGGGCCTCTCACCTGAATGTAGATCACTTGTCCAGCTACCTTTGCCTCATCAGACGTAGTCTCACTGAGCTGTTAAGAAGCAGAGAAACGTATCTTCCCTGGAGTTGTCCAGGAACTCAAGGAGTTATGGCAAAAGGGGTTAAAGGGACCTGCATCTGAGAATGGTCAGTAAATGGACACTCTGCTACAGTAGTTTGACTTTTGGGATTAAAAATTAAGCAAGATTAGCCTAACTGATCGATAGATATAATTTGTTTAACTCTGCTGTTCAAGTATATTACTCTACATTAGATGCTGTTTTTTTTTTTCAAAAAGAAGACTTTAAGGCTTTAACTAAGCAGAACGTCAAACGTTTGTCTAAATTTAATTTCCACTTTATTGTAGAGCTCAGTTGATGTTTTCCTAAAAATGCCTAAGTTTTAATTTTCTTACAGTTCTTTTTTTCTAAAGCCAATAGAAAATCCTGATCCCTGCCAGTAGGATGCAGGTAAAGTCACTGGAAAATTTGCATACTGTATGTCTATGTCTACTACCTTAGGCCAGCCATACATGGTTCAAATCATTAGAGATTTAAACCGTTAATGGGCAGGCTGAATGTACCAAGTTTATCAATTGATCAACTCGGGTACAACCAGCTTGCCGGATTCTCTTATGATTATCACTAATGGCTGCTATAGCCGCTAGCAATATTCACTGTCTTTTCCCGGCAGGGACAGCTTCCCCCACCTGCCCTGCCTGCCCTCTCTCCCCTGCTGAGAGCAGAGAATGGCTTGGCAGGAGGGACTCCCCTATCAGCACTGTCGGTGTTGATAGGGGAATTTTGCAAATTGTTTTCAGAAATTCACACAGTGTATTGTATGGTCGGCCTTAGTCACAAATTCAGGTCTGCAATCAGTAAAGTGCTCTTCTAAGTAAAAAAGAATAACAAGACATTGGGGGTTATTTACGAAAGGCAAATCCACTTTGCACTTGGAAGTGCAGTCGCCCTAAATCTAAGGGGTAGATCTGAAATGAGTGGAAGCTCTGCTGATTTTATCATCCAATCATGTGCAAGCTAAAATGTTTTTTTTTTTTTATTTCCCCTCGGATCTACAGCGACATTACTTCCAAGTGCACTTTTATTGTGAATTTACTATAAAAAAAAGAAAACAGGCAGCGCTACACCTATAACATGTTATGAATGCACCAGCCCCCGCACCTCTGGCTCGCAAGCTGGCACAGCGGGGGATCTTTTCCACCCACTAGCTGTCAACATTTTTTTTAAATGTGCCAATGCTGGGCTCCGCCCACCTGGCTACATCTCTCAATCACAGCACTCTGTGAACGGAAAACTACAAGATCTGGCAGCCTTTGCGGCTGTCAGCTTATAGTTTTCAATAAACTACCACTACCAGTTCATTCATTCTTCCTGTCAGCATGTATCAGCTTCCTCATACGAGGTAAGAGCAAGCCTATATGCTGAAAGGTCTACAGGAGACCTGCATGGCATAAGCGATCTGCTGATTGCTGGTACAATGCTTTACAGGCTCCTGCAACAAAAAATAATAAATGCACGTTTCTTTACCTGCAAGAAAAGGTGAACTTATACTTTAACTCACCAGAACCACAGAAGTATTGTGCTCTTAATCATCCAGATGGTGTTCCTCCACTCCTCTAAACCCGCTAGGGTCCATGGATGTAATCAGCCCAGGTTTTATGAGAAATATTCCTCCAAACCTCTAGATCAGGGGTATTGCATTAAAGTTCACTGTTGTCCGGTCAGTAAAATTTTCTTCCAGTAGAGGCCTGAATATCACGTCGGTACCCGTGGTGCATTTTCACGTGCGGCTTGGTGCTGCGCAATTTTGAAAAAAATGATCGAGGACTTTTTTCTCTGTGTTTCTTGTGGGTGGTGCAGCCCATCAAAATGGACTGACCTACACACAAAATGTGCAGCGAAAGCCTGGAACACACTGTGAGTGTACCTGCTGGGTTGAACAAAAAAAAACCTGTCAGCTCCGGTCGGAGAGGCTGTACTAACTATGCAAAGTTAGTATAGCGATCTCCCCTGCTGAGCTGTTGTGTTCTGACAGAGGGACCAAGCCCCCACCAGAACACTCCAATCAGCCCTCTCCACCATTGGTAGAGAGCACTGATCGGGAGTCGGTCGGCTGCTGGCTTTCCAGCATGCTCCTCCAAACACCCATTTTTTTTTCTATCTCCCAACATTCGGCCTGTGTGTACGGGGCTTAATGCACATGCACAGATCTGAACCTATTCTTACATTAGCATCCTCAGTCTCCACTGTACATCACAATCCCCTCCCCATTCACATCAAGATCCCTTCTTGGTGAGTGTGTTTAGCTCCCCCTTTACATCATCTCCCTCCACGCCTTTCACAGTAGTGTTCTCCCACTTTCTTAACATCAAACCCCCAACAGTACTGTCCTCTGCCCCTATTTCCATCTTTCCCCCACATTACTGTCCTCAGCTCCCCCCCCCACTTTAATGACCTCAGCCCCCCCTACAATACAATCCTCAGTCCCCCCACATTCCAGTCCTCAGACCCCCCCCCCACATTCCAGTCCTCAGCTCCCCCAATTTGATGTCCTCAGCCCCCCACATTCCAGTCCTCAGCTCCCCCCTTTGATGTCCTCAGCCCCCCACATTCCAGTCCTCAGCTCCCCCCCACTTTGATGTCCTCAGCCCCCCACATTCTAGTCCTCAGGCCCCTCAATTTTAAGCCACCCTTTACACTAGTGTCCTCAGCCCCCTTTAACTTCGCCCCCCCTCACTGTCCTACCTTACACAGACAGATCGGAGGGAGGCACAGCTTGTCTAGATGAAGGGCGGGAGTTGCAAGATAGTGATTGGTTGCTAGGATTGCCCTTCGTCCTAGCAGCCAATCGCCTGCTTGTTAAGCTTGAGCAACTCCCACCCTCCATCTAGAACTGTCCTGCCTCCCACTGTTTGCTCTGTGAGGGTTAAGCCTGGTACACACTACAGCTTTTTTCCATGCAACCCACCATGTGAGATTAGTCCAGAGATCTCCCCTGCTGAGCTGTTGTGTTCTGACAGGGGGACAGCCCCCTCACCAGAACACTCTGATCAGCGCTCTCTACCATCGGCTACTGGTTTTCCAGTTGGACAGATCAACATACACACGGGCAGAATGTCGGCCGGTATTTTTTTGTACCGCAAATGTCTCCAGATAATCTGCCCGTTTGTACAGGGTTTTACTGTGTGATGGAGGGGGAAGAAAGGGCTCCTAAATGGCAAGACTGCGGCGATCTGAATAGGACAGTGACGTGGTCTGCATTTGGACCACAGTCCACCATTTAGTAATGCCTGCTCTAGACCCACATAGTTTCATTAATGGGATGAAGGGGGAAATAATGAAAGAAACTCATCGTATAAAATGTAAAAAAAAAATTTAATAAATTAAAACTATAGAAATGCACTCACATTGTAAATTGCCCTGAATTGTTGCCACAAACATTAGCAGCTTAGTATTGGAAGGGAATCGCAGCCGCTCCACCTGTCATCCGAACTGATCTGTGTTCCACAAAGCATTTACAGATTACAAGGCACAGAAAATGTTGTCATAGTCGTTCGTATCCACCTCTCCACCTGAATGTTTTTTGCCCAATCGAGTGCATTTCTAAAGTTTTAATTTAATAAAGATTTTTAGCAATTTTACGTGATGAGTGCTAACAGGCTCAGTTTTACTGCGCAATTATGTTGTTACAGTGCCTAACAAAATGTTAACCCCCTAAAAGTTTTATTGTTTAAGTGTCACAGAACATTGATTCACTTCAATTAAATTTTGTTTGTTTTTTTACACTGATCAATAGAAATAGTCTTTAATGTCAAAAGTGAAAACATATATCTGCAAGTGATTTTAATAATTACAATGGAAACACAAAATAAGTGACCGCAAAAGTATACTTCCTATAAGTTGGTATTTAGTGAATGTAAATTTTTTTGCAGATTGCTAATTTAATTTTTTACTTTTTTTTTTATAGGCATAGACAACTACCTACCCACCCACTGATATCAATACAATTTAGTGCCTACATTTTGGGGAGCAAATGCAAAGTCCTTAGCCTTCTGCAAATAAACTGAATATTTGTTAATCTTACAATGTTTATTTCCAAATATGACTGTTATAATATATAACATAATACAATTGGAAATACATACAAATTACTATCAGGCTCCATGCACCCCATTACAAAACTCTTCAGCCATGTGCCTGTCAATGTAATAGTGTCAGGCCGGGTTCACACTATAACCCGCTGTGGATCGCACAGGAGCGATGTGCGTCCCTGTTTCCGGTTTCAGGGCCGAATCTATTCCTGAATTCGGCCCTGAAACGAAGCCAAAGACGCACAGCGTTTTTGTGCAGTGCACTACGCAGCCGCAACAGAGATATGTGAACCGGCTCCATAGGGAGCCGGTCACATTCCCCTGCTATGTGAATCCCTGCATTTAATTCACATAGGTGTGAACCCGGCCTCAGGGCTGGGCTCAGCCCTTCCTTCTCTGAGCTGGCCGCTCAGCTGTGGGCTAATTGCCAGTTCCCATCTCTCTCCACAGTTACTCAGCTGTTGATGATCCTGCTCGTCAGTCCGGCCTACTTAAGCCGTCCAGTCCAGAGGAGCTCTGCCTTCACCTTGGTCAAATCACAAGAAACTATCTCCTGCGTTCCTGTTTAAAGACTGGCTTTGCTGACATCCCTTCTGGCTCCAGATCCTGCTTGCTGTTCCACTACATTGATCCCTGACTTCTGGCTTGGCTGACTATCGGTTCCGGTTACTGAACTTTGGCTATGTTTTGACTACGTTTGTTCTTTTTACTGTTATTATTAAACAAGTGTGATTTAACTTGGGTTTCACACGTCTCTCTGTGGATGGGAGAGCCTTTAGGAGGAGGGCGAGATTGTGCTTTTATTGTGGCCAGGCAGGTCACTTTGTAAAAGTCCTGTCCTACCTGTCCAGGGAATGCCCGAACCTTGAGGTCCTGTCACGGACAGACCTTAGGTGGCGTTGTTTCATCCCCAGTTATCCAGAAGGATAAGCCCCTGGTTTCGGAAACCCTTTTTTGGGCTGAGTCGTCTGTCGAGATACAGGTTCTAATCGACTCTGGGGCTGCAGGCCTGTTCATTGATGCTGCCTTTGTATCGAAGCACTCAATTCCACTGCAGCCGCGTGACACTCCACTTGCCATTGAAGCTCTTGACGGGAGACCTCTACAGTCGGCCCATGTGACTCATGAGACAGGTCCGTTGTCCATGGCCGTAGGGTCTCTTCACCATGAGATAATCCAATTCCAAGTTATTTCCTCACCTAAGTTTCCGCTTGTTATTGGTCATCCTTGGTTACAGAAGCACAACCACTTTTTTGATTGGTTCGTGCTGAGGTTCTCTCCTGGTCACCACAATGCACTGAGGCATGCTTCCAGAAGGTAGCCAAGGTCCTGTGCACCTCTTCACTCTCCTCCCTGCCGGAGGAGTACCGCGATTTTAGCGATGTCTTTAAAGCGGGATTGTACTGTAAAAAAAAAAAATTTAAAAGCCAGCAGCTACAAATACTGCAGCTGCTGACTTTTAAAAAATGGACACTTACCTGTTCCAGGGTCCAGCGGTGTCGGCAGCAGAGGCCGATCGATCGCTCGGCTCCCTGCTGTAGCCGGCGCCATTCTCGGTGAGGGAATCAGGAAGTGGCTTCACTTCCCGATTCCCTACTGCGCATGCGCGAGTCGCGCGGCGCAATGAGAATCTTCAGCGCCGTCTGCCGGGTCACGTGTGTGTCCCGGCAGACAGCGCGCCGGGACAGGAGGTGAGGTAAACTCCCGTGGGAGTTTATGCCCGGAAGTGGGTGCAGATACCTGTCTTAGACAGGTATCTGCACCCCCCTCCCCCCTGAAAGGTGCCAAATGTGACACCGGAGGGGGGGAGGGTTCCGAAAAGCGGGAGTTCCACTTTAGGGTGGAATCCCCCTTTAACAAAGGTCAAGCCGGTAGTTTGCCTCCACACGGGCCTTATGATTGCGCAATTGACCTTCAACCTGGTGCCATACCCCCTCGTGGCCTGGTTTACCCTTTGTCGGTCTTGGAGGATAAGGCCATTGAGGAGTATGTTGCAGACGCACTTTCTCAAGGTTTCATTGGCAAATCCTCGTCTCCTGCTGTTGCTGGATTCTTCTTTGTGAAGAAGAAGAGTGGTGAACTGAGACCTTGTATTGATTATAGGGGTTTCAATCGTTTCACGATTAAGAATGCCTATCTGATTCCATTGATTACGGAGTTATTTGACCGCCTCAAGGAAGCAACGGTTTTCACAAAGCTTGATTTGAGAGGGGCAGACAATCTTGTGAGGATCAAAGCGGGCGACGAATGGAAAACTGCGTTTAATACCAGAACAGGCCATTATGAGTACCTCATAATGCCTTTGAGCCTTTGTAACTCCCCGGTAGTTTTCCAGGAATTTATTAACAAGGTCCTCCGAGATTTGTTGCAGTTATGTGTGGTGGTTTAGCTCGATGATATCCTCATATTTTCCAAGTCCCTGGAGAGCCACCACACAGATGTCTGTCGTGTACTTCAGAAACTAAGAGAGAACAATCTCTATTGTAAACTGGAGAAGATGCGAGTTCCATCATGAACAGTGTTAAGTTATTTCCACTGCTGGTATTTTGATGGACCCAGAGAAACTTTCGGCAGTCCCACAGTGGCTCCGACCCGTGGGTTTATGTCCTCTGCAGTGTTTCCTGGGCTTTGCCAACTATTATCGGAAGTTTATTCGTAATTTCTCGTCTCTGGTCAATCCCCTGACTGATATGACCAGAAAGGACAGTAACCCGCAGAGTTGGTCTCTGGAGTCTTTGAAGGTCTCAAGGCTGACTTTGTTTCTGATCCTATGTTGGCACATCCTGATCCTACTTTACATTTTATCTTCGAGGTTGATGCTTCTGAGACTGGTATTGGCACCTTTTTGTCTCAACGTCCTACCTCTGAGAGTGCTATGCATTCTTATGGCTACTTTTCCAAGAAATTGTCACCTGCAGAGTGCAATTACGATATTGGTGACAGAGAGCTGTTGGCAATCTTTTTAGCCCTGAAAGAATGGAGACATTTCCTCAAAGGTACCACTGTGCATGTTCTCATTCTTACTGACCATAAGAATCTCACATTCTTGTCTGAGGCTAAACGCCTCTCTCCCAGAAGGGCGCGATGGGCTCTTTTCTTGTCAAGTTTCAATTACATTGTCTCATTCTTACCTGGTACTAAGAATGTAAGGGCTTACGCCTTATCATGACAATTTTCCTTCACTTCCAAGTTGGAGTCGGTTTCCGATTCCTGTGATTCCCCCTGATCGTATTCTGGCTAGGGTTCGCACCAGTCTCACTTCTCCTTTGAGTGACAAAATTCTTGTTGCTCAGGTCCATGCTCCTCCTGAGAAACCTTGTGACCGCTGCTTAGTCCCAGAGGGTCTCCGTACTGCTGTGCTCCAGACTTACCATTCTCCCTAGGCAGCTGCCCACCCTGGGAAGAATTAACTTGTTTGGGCCATTTCCCAACAGTTCTGGTGGCCTAGTCTACGTGCTGATGTAACTGCCTTTGTAGCTGCCTGTTCCGTGTTTGCTCAGAGTAAGACTCCACGACACCTTCCAGTGGGCCTCCTACAACCCATACCCAATAGAGAGAGGCCCTGGACCCACCTGTCTATGGATTTCATTGTGGAGTTACCCAGCTCCCAAGGCAACACTGTTATCCTTATGGTGGATGACCGGTTCTCAAAGATGTGTCATTATATTCCACTTAAGAAGTTGCCCACTTCAAAGTAACTGGCTTCCATTTTTGCTCGAGAGATCTTTCGCTTACATGGGCTGCCCAAGGTGATTGTCTTGGACAGGGGTAGACAGTTTGTGTCCCGGCTGGCGAGCCGTTTGTGCACAGTTGGAAATCCAGCTTGTTTTCTCCTCTGCATATCACCCGCAGTGTAATGGGCCACAGAACGAGCCAAACAGTTGTTGGAGCAATTCCTACGTTGCTATATTTCTGACCATCATAACAACTGGTCAGACCTATTACTTACAACAGTGCCTTGAATTCTGCTTCCCGATTGTCCCCATTTATGGCGAATTATGGTTTCCAACCTTCCATGTTGCCTGACTCGCTTGTTCCACAGAGTATTTTTACATTAGAGGAGCATCTCTGTGGTTTTCGTTCCACTTGGGCACAAGTCCAGGAGGCTTTGCGTCAAGCTAATGATAGGTACGGACTCCATGCGGACCGCAGACACCTGCCTGTGCAATCCTACCAGGTTGGGGACAGGGTCTGGCTGTCATCTCGCAACCTCCGACTTCGTGTTCCCTCACTGAAGTTTGCAGCTCGGTTTATTGAGTCTTTCCATATTTTTCACAGGATTAACCCAGTGGCTTACGCATAAGACCCTCCTTCTAATATGCGTATTTCTAATGTATTTCATGTCTCCTTATTAAAACCTTTGGTCTGCAACCGCTTTACCACCTCAGTGCCAAGTCCTCACCCTGTACAGGTTGAGAACCATGAGGAGTATGAAGTACAGTCCATTGTTGACTCCCATAGGGTCTGTGGGCGCATACAGTACCTGGTGCATTGGAAAGGGAAAGGGTACGGTCCGGAGGAGCGCTCTTGGGTCTCATCCTCGGACGTACATGCCCCTGTCCTCATCCATGATTTCCATAGACGTTTTCCCCTCAAGCCTAGTGGTCCTTCAAGGGGGGGAGTCATTGAGGAGGAGGAGGTACTGTCAGGGCTGGGCTCAGCCCTTCCTTCTCTGAGCTGGCCACTCAGCTGTCGGCTAATTGTCAGTTCCCATCTTCATAGTTACTCAGCTACTTAAGATCCTGCTCGTCAGTCATGAGTACTTAAACCGTCCAGTCCAGAGGAGCTCTGCCTTCGCCTTGGCCACATCACAAGAAACTATCTCCTGCATTCCTGTTTAAAGACTGGCTTTGCTGACATCCCTTCTGGCTCCAGATGCTGCTTGCTATTCCACTACATTGATCCCTGACTTCTGGCTCGGATGACTATACGTTCCGGTTACTGAACTTTGGCTATGTTTTGACTACGTTTGTTCTTTTTACTTTTATTATTAAACAAGTGTGATTTAACCATAATTCTGTCTCGGTCTGATTTCATGGTTTCTGACAAATAGATGTCGTGTTTGGAGAGAGGGAAGTGCACTGAAGGAGTGTCCAGTGTGAATACTTCTTCAGTGCAGACACGGACATATTCATGGACATGTCAATGACAGGTAAATGAACCAGGCACAAGCACCAACAGTTTTGGTGCTGCACCACAACAGAATTCTAAAGAGCTGTAGCTAATCACTGATCACAATAGTAATCACAACTGTTATGAATGAAACCCATGACAGTTCAAAACATTGCTGTCACAGTGATCATCATTCAAAAAGAAAAAAAATTTTAAAAAAGGAAAAGAAAATTAAAAAATTTCTTTGTGCACTGGTGTGCAGTCATGTTGGAACAGGAAGGGGCCACCCCAAACTATTCCCGCAAAGATGGGAGCATGAAATTGTCCAAAATGTCTAGGTATGCTGACGCCCTAAGGGCTCATTTACACTTGCTTTGGCTTCAACACCCATTAACGGCTAGTTTACACTTGCTTCAAAACAAGGCTTTGGATAGGCTTTGTTAAAGCTCTCTGAACGCTAGTCAAAGCCCCTATCACTAAATAAAATGGTTAGCTTAGAGTCATGTTTACACCTTGTTTTTGCTTTGCTTTGTCTATGCTTCAAAAATGATACCCCATGTAGCTTTAGTGGTGCTTCAAAGCATCTTCAAGGCCTCCATAAAAGGGAAAAAAGAAAAATATTTTCCCCATAAGGATAGGATTCTTTACTGTATGGGAAATGTGTATAAAAATGTAGAATACTCCACCATAGGAACTGACTATATGAGACTTCCAAATGTGTTTCCAAATGCGCAAAATATAAAAAGCTAACACTGTTTATAATACATAACATTGTAAATGTTGATGAGGGGTAGGGATGGGCCCTGTGTTCGATTCGAACCCATGTTCGAATCGAACATCGGCCGTTCGTCCGCTTGTCAAGTTCAGAACTCTGAGGGCCGTTCGCATCAAATTTGTGTGATGCGAACGGTCCACAATGCACTGCGCCAGTCGCAGTGCATTGCTGGCTGATGATTGGCCAAGCATGCACTGTGACCCCGCATGCTTGGCAAATCATAGAGCCAGCAGCGATGAGAGCAATAATTGGCCACAGGCAGGATAGTTTAGTACACGCCACATACTATATAAGGCCGCCGCGCCGGCGGCCTCGTGTAGCGTGTTCAGGCGTTAAGGGAAAGAGTATTGCTAGGCAGGGACAGTGTACTGTACACTATATGTGAATCATTTCTGTGTGGGAAAAGTGTAGGGATAGAGGAAAAATAGGCAGGGATAGTGTGTTCTTCTCAGGCATTTGCTTGTGGGGAAAGTGCTGTTTTCTACCAATACAGCCATCTGCAGGAGTTAGTGTGTGTGCTGTGTGAGTCTAGCACAGCACAGTATACAACCTGCACCTGTATCTGCCCTTCTGTCCTGTTGTCATCTAATCCAGCCATCTGCGACATGACATTAAAGCCGCAAGCAGTTTTAAATGGCTTCTTTTTTTCCTTTACAAATGTCATTTTGTGAAGGGACAGTTCTAAACATGGGAAACACATACCACTTCACAGGCATACTTTAGACACCCCCCAGGTACCATATTTATTTTTATGCATCATTAAAATGACTGCTCCAGAAAAAACTTCCGTTTTTAAAACTTATTTTTGCATTGATACATGTCCCCTGGGGCAGGACCCGGGTCCCCAAACTTTTTTTATGACAATAACATGCATATTGGCCGTTATAATTAGCACTTTAGATTTTGAACGTTCGCGTCCATTGTAACTAATAGGGTTCTAACGTTAGTGCAAACTTTCGGTCCGTTCACAGGTTCTGGTGCGAACCGAACCGGGGGTGTTCGGCTCATCCCTAATCAGGGGTACCTTTTTGTCTGTGCTGCACAAAATTGGTTCAGATTTGTAATTTCTCTTTGCCTTCTTCTGAATCAATTTAGAGTTTAGGGTTTGTAAGATGCACAGTGATTAAGTGTTTTTGTTTTTGAACTCGATATGTTCTTTTTTCAACTTGACTATGCACAGTTGACTGTCTTTTGCATTTACGGCAATGAAAAGGGCACTGAGGATTTTTCCAGAACATGCTGTGAAAGTTGTGGGTCAGGTACAGAATTACTCTTGGAATTGTCAAGTATAATGTTGCATTACAAAATTATCCCTATCATTGTGACATATCCCAACTTCAAAATGTAATGTTCGTTACTAATTAGTGCATGTCTGTACTAATGCATATTGATGAACACCATTTGACGTTTTGCAAATGTTGATTGATATAATCATAACAATTGTATTTAATGACATTAATCAGCATTTCTGTGTTAGGTTTAAACAATATTAGATTTGCCTGTTTACTTTATTAATAATAACAATAAAAAATAGAAAAAGAAAATACTACACAGATTAAATCTGCACTGAAACCAGTAATGTAATTTGGAACCCAATCTTCAAGAGTTACAACATTCATTTATTCAATCAGGTTACAGATATAGCCATACTTTTCTGTGTGATTTAGATAAAATAGTTCTCAGTGATTGTTCATACTTTTTAATATTGTACATAGATTACATTTTAAATAAAAAGTTTGTGTGCGAAAAAAGACAACACGGCTAAATTGTGTTATTTCATCTGCAGCATTATATATTTAGAGACCACAAAACTGCTGTGAGAGGATTACCGTATTTATCGACGTATAACACGCACTTTCACCTTAAAATCAGGAGAAAATCATGGGTGCGTGTTATACACTGATCCCTGCTGTCTCTGAGGGAAGAGGAGTGAGCGCCACTGAATTACATAGAGCCGCGATCTCCTGTGTACCCGGCTCTCCGTCACTCACAGCCACGCCTCCTGGCCCCACATTGGGCCACTGTTCTGTCTATAATATGAGCAGGGCCAGGAGGCGTGGCTGTGAGTGATAGAGCGCCAGGTACACAAGAGATTGCGGCTCTGTGTAATTCAGCGGCGCTCTCTCCTCCTCTTCCCTCGGAGAAAGCCGGGATAATCCAACACTGGCAAGGCTGCAAAGATGGGAACGTTGAGGCTGCAGATGGGCACTGAACAGGTTGCATTGTTGGTCAATTTATAGGCTGCAGATGGGCACTGAACAGGCTGCAATGTTGGCCAACTTATAGGCTGCAGATGGGCACTGAACAGGCTGCATTGTTGGTCAATATATAGGCTGCAGATGGGCACTGAACATGCTGCATTTTTGGTCAATTTAATGACTGCAGATGGTCACAGAGCAGGGTGCATTGTTGGGCAATTAAATGGCTGCACGTGAGCACTGAGCAGGGTGCACTGATGGGCAATTTAGAGGCTGCAGATGGGCACTGAGCAGGGTGCACTGATGGGCAATTTAGAGGCTGCAGATGGGCACTGAGCAGGGTGCACTGATGAGCTTTGACCCTAATTTTGCTTCAAAGTTCTTTATTTAAAATGTAAGTTTTTTTCCTTTAAACTTCCCTCCTAAAACTGGGGTGCGTGTTATACTTCTGTGCGTGTTATGCGCCGATAAATATTTATTTATTTTCCATATAATTGTTTACTTTATACTAACAAACTAAACTGTACATTTATTTATTAATAAATTACCAATAGCATGGTAGATTTGGTGCTACAATGTCAATATGACATAAAAATAATTTTCCACTGCCAAAAAAAAAATTTCTAACTCTAACCTAGACTTACACTTAGTCCTTAAAGATTTCTGTCACTTTTAAATAGTTAATTTGATGCAAGTTGGTCCAAACAAAATATTACCTTCACTAGCAGATATGTCTGCTGTCAGCACTGTATAAACTGTATGTAGCTGATGCAGTGCTCTGTTCGGACAGTGGAACGACCGCTCCCCATCCCACCCCGGGAACAAAATCAAGTCGGGCTGAGCACTACTCGCAGGAAACTGTGAGTGCCTGAGCATTGCCCAGCCTGATTCAATTTTGTTCCAGAAGAGGGACAGGAAGTTTCCATCCTGCTGCTGGAACACAGCACTGTGTATTGTATGTGGCTAATGCTACATACAGTTTATACAACGTTCACAGTGAGCGCATCTGTTAGTGAAGGTAATAGTTTATTTGGAGCAGCTTTCTCCAAACAAACAATTTTAAAATGACAAAAAGCTGGAGTTATGCTTTAAACTGAACCTACCCTTAAAGGGAACCATGAAGTACAATACAAGGTTCACTTACATGGTTTGGGTCCTCCCCTTGTAAAAATTGCTCCCTAATGGTATTACAAAAATGCATGTGACATTAGATTATACACTTACCAAAACCTCTTCCTTTGCATTGCTGGACATGATGTTATTATCTTTCCATGGCGATTCATAGGGAATAATGTGTATCCTAAATCCCTCAAGTAGACACTCAAGTTCAGATCAGGAGTGTCTTCTTACTATATGCGCTCTGGAGCTGCCGGTCATGGCACAGGGCCATGAAGAAAGGCACGGGCCTTCAGAGCGCATGCATCGGTTTACATCATCGGCACAGTATACAGTTAATAGCTCCTAAATGGTGAAAATTTAGGAGGTATTTACAGTACCTATAAGTAAGTCTTATTATAGGCTTACCTATAGGTACAAACATTAGAGGAAAGTTTACTTTACAACATTTTTGTTATACTTTAGCAGTATTTTGGCACAATTCCAAAGGTTCTTCATTTCATGATTGAATGGATATTTTAAATTAATAAACAACACATGCCTGGTTGTAGTGTTATATACAGAGCATTAGCCATTGGAACATGTACTGAATATGGGCCTCGAGCATGCTCCGAAACACGTTGTGGTTCTCCCTACACCCCAGTGACATCACATGCCTATGGGGGCTGCGCATAAAGCTGGTTCCTCCCAGCCAATCCGGAACAACACAGCACTTGACGGCGTCTTCCTGCTTCACCACGATTGTCGCGGCATGTGTACATCCCCGGATCAGAGGTGTTGTGGACTGCTCCCACAGGTTTCTTTTCCCTAGCTGAGCCTGTTAGGTACCTGGTGGCGAGCCTGGCTTGATGGAAGGAGACCTCTCTTACGGCCCTGGTTCAGGGTCCACTGGAATGGAGACAGTGGTCCCGTGTGCACAGCGGAGTAGGAGTGTAAGTCCGGTGGGGTCAGCTGGTGCAGGATGGATGGATGCTGATGCTGGTCCTCTGGTAGTAGGAACTGCAGGAGATGGTACAGCAGGCAGGGATCGGATGACCAGAGAGAGAGGTAGACACTGGAACAGCAGCAGCAGCAGTAGCAGGCCCTGTGCAGGAGAGAGGCACACTCGGACGGCAGAGGTAGTCAGACAGGCCGGGTCACAGTGTAAGGCAGACAGGCATAAACGGCAGGCAGAAGGATGGTCAATGGCAGGCAGAGGTTCATCAACAGGTAACACAGTCCAGAAACAGGGTCAGGCAAGCCAGGGTCAAGGAGTAGAGAAGACAGCAGGGTCAAACAAGCCAGGTCGGGTTCCAAGGGATTCAGGCAGATAACAGGGGAAACTCAGGTCAGAGCTGCAGACGAACAGCACCGCTGGGCTGCAGCTCTGAACCTTAAAAAGGGACACTGGCGCCAAACAGCGCTAGCCGCGCACGTGCACGGGCGCGCGCCCCCGCTATTAGTGCATGGGAGCGCGCCCGCGGACCGGTCGCGCGCGTGCACGCGCCCGCGGCGCGCGCCAACGCCCACGCTGATGCCTAGGAGGGTTGGAGATGACCGTAAGCCTGTGTGCAGGCAATCTGGGCCGCATGGGGCGGCCAGGACCCTGACAGAGCCTATCATCTCTTACCTGATGTGAGTGTTCAGATGTTACTTGCAATTTTACAATAAATATTGCACTTAGAGGCACTTTTTATTTTTTTCCTTTTCATTTCAGAGTTGGCTTCACTCCAGAGAAAAGCTTTGCCCTTAGTGCCTGTCTCCACTCAAGAAATCTTCATCATCATCATCATCATTAAGACTTTTCATCCTTTCTCCATGGGCATTTTATTCCCCATATCCCCTGCCATGGACTTTTTTAAGTGCATGACCTTCATAAAAACTGGCTGCTTCTCTGATTAATGCGCTTTTCGCCTGGCCTGACAGTTTAGGTTTATGGTAGGTTTGCAGTTGTGCCATACTCCATTTTTGGATGATGGATTGAACAGAGCTCCATGAGATGTTCAAAGCTTGAGATATTTTTTATAACCTAACCCTGCTTTAAATTTCTCCACAACTTTATCCCTGACCTGTCTAGTGTGTTCCTTGGCCCTTATGATGCTGTTTGTTCATGAAGGTTCTCTAACAAACCTCTGAGGGCTTCACAGAACAGCTGTATTTATACTAAGATTAAATTACACACATGTGGACTCTATTTACTAATTATGTGACTTTTGAAGGCAATTGGTTCCACTAGATTTTAGTTAGGAGTATCAGAGTAAAAGGGTCTGAATACAAATGCACGTCATACTTTTCAGATATTTACCTGTAAAAATGTTTGAAAACCACAATTATGTGCCACTTTGTGTTGGTCTATCACATAAAATCCCAATAAAATATATTTACGTTTTTGGTTGTAACATGACAAAATGTGAAAAATTTTAAGGGGTATGAATCCGTTTTAAGGTACTGTATGTAGTTTAACCCCAAAATTCTACTTTAACACGGATCTGCTATCTTATAAATATGAGATTCTTCTAATGCCGCGTACACACGAGTGGATTTTCCGTCAGAAAAATCTTGGATGGTTTTTTTCGACGGAATTCCGCTCAAGCTTGGCTTGCATACACACGGTCACACAAAAGTTTGCTGAACTTTCGACCATCAAGAACGTGCTGACGTACAACAATATGAAGAGCCGAGAGAATGAAGTTCAATGCTTCCGAGCATGCGTAGGAATTTTGCGCGTCGGAATTGCTACAGACGATCGGAATTTCTGATCTGAACTTTTTCTAAACGAAAAATTGTGAACATGCTCTTAATCTTTTGCTGGCGGGAATTCCACCAGCAAAAGTCCAATGGAGCATACACACGGTTTCATTTTCCGACCAAAAGCTCTCATCTGTCTTTTGCTGCCCGAATTTTCGATCGTGTGTACGGGGCATAAGAGATAATCTAAGTATTGTAACATTCTAAGAAAAATATGGGCATCTAATAAAGATATATTTTCTGATACTAATAATATTCTAAATACAGTATTTTGTTTAAAAATATCAAAACATTTGGCATAATAATGCAGTGCTTTGCTGTTTTCTTTATTTTATTTTTATTTATTTTAAGTTTTTTAATATATTTTTTTCAATTTTCACAAATCAGTCTTGAAATAACTATATCTGCAACTGGATTTAGTAGGCCAGCATAGTGAGCTATATATGCTATGCTTAGAGAAACAAATGCTATGCCCTACAGTCTTACTCTCGCAGCTGTCAAGTAAGTATGGTACATTTGACAATTATACAAAAAGATACTTTAATGACCATTGATATTACTCTAATCTATTTGTGAGTGCCACCATTTTTCACTGACAATTGGCTAGATATCATATCACATGGTACATTCTTGTCAGTTAATGCATTTTGCACTGTGAGACAGGAGTTGATTGAGGTTAGAATGCAGGAACTGTAAATGTGCTTTCCATTTTCCAGACCCGTTACACAGTACATTATTAACAGATATCCACTGAGGCACAAGGAATGAAAGCAGAATACAAAATGTGTGTCTGCATTTCTTCATGCCCATACAATAGCAGACTGCAAGCCTGGAACTGAAAAAGAGCATTGTTGATTGCTCATCATTGATTGAACCCTAGGAAGGAGGACATTCATTGCAGGTTGCATGATAGATAAAAGCTTGCCAATAGCTATTGCACACCATTCTGCTATACAATGATTCTCCACAGCCATCAAATGTGATGAGAAGTAAAGGAAAAATACCTCATTACATCATATGGCGGACAGGCTGAGAAGATCTATTTATAGCCAGTGAATATGTGTGCCGTGCAAGCATGTATTAAATTTATATTCCACATTTGTTTAAAATGTTGAGGTACCAAAAGATATCAGATGACAGTTATTTGATACCTGTCATTTCAAAAGACACAAGGGTATATACAAAACCTAAGGACACCACTGATTGCCAGGTTAGGTATGTATTTGAAGACTATACTTAAAACATATTTTCCATTATTTGAGCTTGCGCTTTTAAGTACACATTTGCCTAAGCAAAAAAAATAAAAATTTATATTTGTGGAATATTGACCATTAAAGCACATTTAAATACAGAGGTTTGCAGCACGTGTAACGTCTACTGATACAGCTTTCTAAAGTAAAAAGCTATCACTATACTTGGCTCTAATGTAGAAATGCCCATTTTACATAGAGTTGTACATAGAGTTGTCCTAAATATGCCTCACCAATTGCAGGAAAAGAAAATAAAGATTTTCAAAGCCATTAAGCCCCATACACACGCGCGGATTATCCGAGGACCATGTCCGTCATACTTTGTCTGATGTTGGTTTTGCGTACACACGGTCGGACAAAGTTGTCGGAAAATCCGATCATTCTGAACGTGGTGACGTTTGTTACCTACGACGGGACTACGTAGAGGCTAGTAGCCAATAGCTTTGGTCTTGTAATGTGATCTGAGCATGCGTAGCACTTTGTCCGGTCGGAATTCGCTACACACGATCGGATTTGGTGTGATCGGACTTTGTTGTCAAAAAATCTATCCAGCAGGAGATAGGACTTTGTCCGTCAGACAATCTGATGGAAACTGTCCGATGGTGCCTACACACGGTCTGATTTTCCGACAACATTGTCCGATAGGACAGAATCCATCGGAAAATCCTACCGTGTGTATGGGGCTTTAGAGTGCATTCACCTGATCCAGACATTTTACTGCCAGACTGAAAAAGGTTTCTATTTTTGTGGGCCCACATGAAGTAAAGTTGATAGGATGGAATGGATTTTCCTGGGCAATTATTACTGTTTCCCCTAAAGCAAGCAACCTTCATGAACATAAATATGTAAGTCCCCCCAATGCGAACCTACATGTTTGCAGAAAGATCTTTTGTAAGTTAGAACATTTGAAAGAAGGATCTGGCTGTTGCTGAATGTCAGTAGGCATTTTAAGGATTCTGACCACTGATACTGAGTTTGCTAAAAGCACTGCCATGGGGGACATGTACCAATGCAAAAAATAAAAATAAAAAAAAATATGATACAGAGAGAAGAGTGCCTTATCATGCAGTTTCAAAGGTAACTTTAAACATTAACAAATCCTTTATACTATACCATGATTGGGAGATACCTTAAAGCCGTAGATGCTGTTACAAAACAGTACAATTTTCATGGACAGATTTAGTGACAGTTTTATTCAGGGATGATTGGCCAAGTCTGGGGTGGGAGGGAAGGATTGGGTTTCTAGAGCCCTGGGCCGACTTTTCTTTGGAGTAAAACCTGTAAACTAAAGATGGTTTGTGTCTTAATAAAATGGAGTCTGCTTTGCTAGGGAAGTTTAAAGGGAGGTTAAACAAATATTTAACTTCTTTCCCCCGCCGACTCCTGGCCTTTTAAGGACTTCTAGATGCCGGCTGTGGAAACAGACATTTGGTTCATGTGACCGATGTGATTGGCTGTCACAGTGGTCACATAATTGAAAATCTCCCGATCGCAAGTATGCATCGGAGCTTTCTGGTCCCCGATGGTGACTGTGCTTGAGAGTGTGCAGGACGTGCGCTCTTAGCACCGTTTCATATATACAGTGGGCTGCATATTGCGGCCTCTCGGGTTAAAGCCGAGAGGCTGAAATAAGAATAATGCCTCATCTTCTCACATACCACTAACGTAACAAAGCATTCTTATCCAATTGACCATCAATGTAACTGACCACTAGATATGGGCTGATCACCGTCCAGTTTGGTTTGCACCAGACCAGAACTCTCGAACCCGAACCATGAACCCTATTGAAGTCTATGGAACCTGAATGTGAAAAATAAGAAGTCCCCATTTTGAAAGCTTATATGCAAGTTATTGGCCATAGTACTGCCCTGCGAGGAGTGAGGAGGAGAATAATTGTGTCCCTTGACTGTGGCTTTCAGGTGCTCCTGCCAACGGGCAGAGTGGTGAGAGGTTAAATGCCTTTGTCAAGCATGTGGTACCTAAATGGCTGGTGTTTTGCCATGCTTGACCTTCTTGTGACAAAGGTTGCAAATTGCAACAGTGCGATCAGCTGCACATGTGCTAAAAAAAAAGGCCCAGACAGCTAAGCTGTGGAAAGTGGGCTGGGAGAAAAAACTTCTATAATCTGATGAAATATGGTGGCTGCTCTCTACTCTTACATGATGGCTGCCTCTGGAGGACATCCTGCCTCATTTGGGTTGTGCCCCCCCTCAATTTCCTCTTCTGCTCTATCCGGCACCCAAGTCACGTCAGTGACATCATCATCCCCTCCATCCTCATCATCATTGCAGCCAACTTGGCAATAAGCTGCGGCTGGGGGGACATGACTGGCAATTTGTTGTTTATCAGTGTTCTCCCCTCTCTGTAGGCTCATGTTACTCCTTTCCTCTACCTCAGGACCAACATCAGAATAAAGTAATGTCTGTGCATCTGCAAGTGGCTGAAGCTGTGTTCAAATAATTCAGCTATGGCAGGAGTAGCTGTGGACAAGGAGGCAGAATAAGTCGCTCTGGCTTCTGCGGTGGACAGCGCACCAGTGTCAGCTTGGGTCATAGAGGATGAGGAAGATGAGGGTGATTTAGTAAGTCAGTTAACCACCTCTGCATGCTGTGGCTGGATAGCATGGGCAACACTAAAGTGGATGTAAGCCCACTCTCATCATTTCTAAATTACTTCCATAGTGCTGATCTATAAGGATATACATGCCTCCTGCATGTATCCTTACCTGTCAAATATCACCCCTTTAGCTGTTTGGAGCCCTTTATCTTACTGAAGAGAGATAAGCGGATTGCTCAGAGCTGGATTAACTATTCGTGGCAAGACTGGGCACAGATGAAATTACATCCTCTGCAGTAACAGATATTTAATTTAAAAAAAATTGGGGGGTTTACATTCACTTTAAGTAAACAGAGACCAATGTGCCCTGCCTGAGGATGGACCACGTCCACCTTTGCCTGTGGACACAGATGCTGCTGGCCGCTTACAGTGGCATGGGAATGTCTGCCTCTATCTGTTGGCCTCCCAGACATGATGGGGTAGGAGGGTTATTACCCAAATTTAATAGGAACTGGGAAATGCGTGACTGGGTGGATTTTTATTAAATGAAAAGTGGTGTTTGGTGCACTTTAAATTTAGGACTGAACAGAAATGTAAAAAGTATAGAAAAGAGGGAACATCAGAAAAACTGACAATTTTAAAAAAGGGGGCAGGCAGGGGACAAAAAAAAGACCAAAAAAAAACATGCAGTAACCAAAAAAAAAACAAAAAAAGGGTATACAGCACTGTATACAACAGCACTAAATGTTATATAATGCTGTTTTAAACACTGCCCTACACTACATTATACTGACACACTATTCTCACACTATACTAATACTACACTAAAGCTGGCCATACACCATACAATTTTCTTATTCAATTTCCTTTAGATTTACCTTTAACTGTGTAGTACAAGGGCCTGCCTGATTGCATACAAATTGAAAGTGTTTAGATTTTATATGGTTTTGGTAAATCTAAAGGAAATCTATAGACAAAAGTTGTATAATGTATGGCCAGCCTAACACTCAGAGTCACAATAAGTGAACACTAACTCGCTAGTAGCTGAGTCCTGATCGATCTATCTACAGTATCTCCACTCCAACAACACACTGCAAAAGCTTCCTGTGGGAAGGAGCCTTTTATAGTGTGGGGAGGGACTATAGGCACTGAGCCATGATTGGACAAAGTCATCACTTCATCCACTTAAGGCGCTAGAATGCACTGTGCAGAGCAGGGGTGCTCAGCAGGCGAACATCACGCTGCGCGCCCTGCAAATTCTGGTGTTTGCCGAACAGGCAATGTTCGGGCCGAGCTTTTGCTTGGCCCAAACCATTCGCCCAACTCTACTAACCACCAATGAAACAGATCATGTGGCATCCAATATAAGTAGGTATACTTCCTGCCCTGACCATCATTGGGAAATCATGTTCACATGTGGGTAATGGGTAATCATGCTCCCAGTGACCACCAAGGTGAGCAGGCATTCTTCTTCCTATGTGAACATTAATTTAAGCAAACATTTTTCCTTACACTGATCACTTCCTAAACTTTACTTTGATCTTACACCACTTTCAGCAAGTTCACTGTGCTCAGCCACCAATTTAAACCACAACACCTGCCACCAATATTAGAACTACTACTGTGTTTCCAACAACCTTTTACCTCAGAGGACACCTTTGTGGTCTCTTTGCAAATGTTGGTGTTTTTGCTATAACAATATATGACATTACAGCCCATTATCATAAGAAAAATAAACGGGTCAACAAAATTGCAGTCATTTCGTTTTTGCAGCAGTGTGCAATGCAGTTTAGGTAAAGGGAAACCCGTGTGCCTGTACAGCAATTGTGAGCAATAATCAGAATACAAGTAGGCATTTGTCAACACTGACAGGATTTAAAAACCTGTGTGAAAGTTCAGGAGTGATTTAGCAAAGATTGGTTGGAAACAGCAAAGCTGAAAGTGAAATCAGACTGGAAGAGAAGGGCATAGGTGGACAACTCTGACAATGAAAGGTAGAGGGATCAGAATAAGGTTAATTCTATTCCGACCCATACAAAAGAAAAACATACAGCGGCACCAAGCCAACCTCATTACCCAACCACCCATGGGAATAATTTTTGTGCACACAGGAAACATACTATATAGAGAGCAGGTTATGGTGTAATGTTATACATAATTACTAAGGGAGATGTGTTGTCAAAACAGTCAGTGCCTAATAGTACAGCTCATTCATGAATGTGCAAATGTACAGTATGTTTAATGCAATGCATATGACATGGAAAACTTGTAGCAAATAAAAACACAACTGTGCAGCAACCCATAACTACCTGTCACCTTCATGTTTTTACCATTTGACTACATATCACTGTGCTTCTCAATAATTATTGAGAAGCACGGTGATATGATAATAACACTGGAGCACTACAATCAAGATTGATATTGATTTATGGGACATTTATTATGATTTTTTTATGAATTTGAATTTTATTGCATGTATACATAGCACTAAGTATAGCATTGAATTATCACTGTAGTAGCGCTGCACTGTGTGTGTGTGTGTGTGTGTGTATGTATGTGCGTCTTTTGGTACACATACACATATATATATATATATATATATAGAGAGAGAGAGAGAGAGAGAGAGAGAGGGAGAGAGATTTTTAAAGTGTATTGATTTCACATAGGACTCTTTCACACGGGGCGGATCAGTGCAGATCCGCCCCGTGGATATCCGCTTGCTCAGCAGAGATGACAGGTCTGTCTCTGCACACTGTGCAGGGACGGACCTGTCACATCGCTGCTCTCCCCTATGGTAGATCGGGTGACGACGGACCGTAGAGTCTGTCGTCATCCGATCCGCTCTGCAGATGGATGGAAAAATAGGGTTTTCCTCCGTCTGCAGAAACGGACCATAGCGGACACGGATGGGATCAGGTGTCAGTGGATGCTCATCCGCTGACACCCGCTATCCCATAGGGATACATGTATGTCCGTTTTTCATCCGAAAACGGATGGATGAAAAACGGACATACGGACCGTCCGTGTGAAAGAGCCCTTAAAGTGTATAGTGGCTGCAACTTTTCACTTGATTAATTTGGGGTTGCACTGATTGTTTCACACATTTGTAATGCTTTGAGTTTGTCAGAATTTGTGGGGTTTTCTGCTCACCTGCCTCTTGATTGACCACAAGTTCTCAATGGGATTAAGGTCTGGGGATGGACCCAAAATTTCAATGTTTTGTTCCCCAAGCCACTTAGTTATCACCTTTGCCTAATGGCAAGGTGCTCCATCATGCTGGAAAAGGCATTGTTTGTCCCCAAACTGTTGGATGGTTGGGAGAAGTTGCGCTGGGAGGATGTTTTTGTACCATTCTTTATTCATGGCTGTGTTCTTAGGCAAAATTGTGAGTGAGCCCACTCCCTTGGCTGAGAAATGACCTCACACATGAATGGTCTCAGGATGCATTACTGTTGGCATGACACAGGACTGATGGTAGCGCTCACTCTTCCTCTCCAGAGAAGATTTTTTTCCAGATACCCCAAAGCCCCAAATCAGAAAGGGGATTCATCAGAGAAAATGACTTTACCCCAGTTCTCAGCAGTCCAATTTCTGTATCTTTTGCAGAATATCAGTCTGTCCCTGATGTTTTTCCTGGAGAAAATTGGCTTCTTTGACGCCCTTCTTGAAACCAGGCCATCCTCCAAAAGTCTTCGCCTCACTGTGCATGCAGATGTACTCACACCTGCCTGCTGCCATTCTTGAGCATGCTCTGAACTGATGTTGCCCCAATCCCACAGCTGAATCAACTGTAGGAGACGGTCCTGGAGCTTGCTGGTCTTTTTTGGGCTGCCTGAAGCATTCTTCACAACAATTGAACCTCTTTTTTTGAAGCTCTTGATGATCAGAGAAATGGTTGATTTAGGTGCAATCTTAGTAGCAGCAATATCCTTGCCTGTGAATCCCTTCTTGTGCAAAGCAATGATGACTGCATGTGTTTCCTTGGCGGTAACCATGATTAAAACAGGGGAAGAACAATGATTTCAAGCACCACCCTCCTTTTAAAGCTTCCAGTCTGTTATTCTAACTCAATCAGCATTACAGAGTGATTTCCAGCCTTGTCCTCGACGACACTGTTACCTGACATGATGTCAGCTGGTTCTTTTGTGGCAGGGCTGAATTGCAGTGGAAATTTTATTTTTTTATTGGGGGGGGGGGGGTGTTAAGTTAATTTTCATGGCAAAGAGGGACTTTGCACAACTGAGGCAGCAGACTTTGTGAAAATTAATATTTGTGTCATTCTCAAAACTTTTGGCCAGGGCTGTAACATGCTCCAGACCTTCCCCCTGCACCCCAATACACCCCCCCTTATAGCAGCCAGAATATTCTCTCCACACCTGCTGTCACATTT
Source organism: Lithobates sylvaticus (assembly GCA_028564925.1). Classification (NCBI taxonomy): domain Eukaryota; kingdom Metazoa; phylum Chordata; class Amphibia; order Anura; family Ranidae; genus Lithobates; species Lithobates sylvaticus. Next base: position 199,823,630 of record CM053027.1, on the reverse strand, counting down.
TGAAAATAGCATGGACATGAGGGGTTCTGCCCATACTGCCACATCATCCATTCATAGCAATCTATGAATAAGTGAACTACAAGAACCACCATCCATTGCTGCTGATAACTTGTTCTCAATGAACTGTGAGGGCACTGATGAGCACTCTCGTAGTTCGCTCACAAGCCCTGCAGCTTGTAAACAGTCAGTCAGTATCAGAGGTAGGGGCTTAAAGATACGGGGTGTTGTCTGCAGGAGTCAGAGATTGCACCCCTAATCCACTGTTTAGGGGTGCAATGCTTCACAGGCTCTTGAGGGAAAAAATATTGAATGCACATATTTTTCCTGCAAAATATGTGCATTTATAAAAAAAAATTCTCAAAAGGTGAACTTAGCCTTTAGTGCATCCTATGCATTAAGGTAAAAACCATCCCTAAATACTTACCTGAGTCCTGTATTGATCCAGCACTGTACCAGTCCGCAGCAGCTCTGCTCTTTCTTCCTGTTTTCACAGGGCAGATTGATAGCAGCAGGGGCCATTGGCTCTTGCTGCTTTCAATAAAATCCGTGCGGAGGGAGCAGTAGCCGTGGCCGAACTGTGCTGTGTGTGTGTCTATAGACGCACACAGCCTGGCTTGGGAGCGAGCCCATGTATGTGCCTTCATAGGAAGCTGCTTCCTTTTGGTGGCACACAGAGAAGAGGAGGAGCCAAGATCGCTAGCCGGGGGAACCCAGATGAGGAGGTAAGGGGTTGCCCTGTGCAAAACCTTTGCAGAGAGCAGGTAAGTATGACATGTTTATTACTTTAGTAAAAAAATACTGCTTTAAATGAGCTTGTGTTATGTTATGAGATGAGAGAAAATCAAACACCTGTTTGACAATTTTGGCTGAAGGACTCTGGCTGAAGACTGAATAAAATGTATTCAGTCCATACACATGGCAACTTTCAGAGAATTTAAACTACTTTCGATCAACTGAGAATTAAACATAAAGTCCAAAGAGGTTGTCTAAAACGACACAATAAACCACCTATGATTAATCACACTAGGTTCTAAATTGACAACTTAAATACAGTTTTAGAAAAAGTCTATCAAAACCAGAAAAAATCTGCAACAACTTTGTCCAAAGTATAGCTTTTTGTCAGGTTCGATCGTGGCAATTTTCATCCTTTGCAGAATGTGAACGTTTTTTTATGCATTCTTTTTGCAGGTCAATGACACAAAGTATTGGAGAAATAGCTGGCAACAGATACTTACATGTTCCTATGTTATATCCGTTCTTTAGGGGTTAATATACTGAAGAAGTCAAGAACTCTCACAGAGCAAATTAAATGTTCACTCAGCTTTGTTAAAGTATAACTTTAGTGGTGAAAAAGAAATTGCTAGGAGATAGAGTTTTTTGTGAAGTCTTTAACTTTGCATGTCTCTTCTCCTAAAAAACCCTTTCCTCTGTCTCTTTGCATTTTTTTTAGAGGGTACACCGCAGCGCAGTATCTGAGATTATATAACTCTGATTCAAATACACAGGAATAACATTATCAGTGCCCACCTTATGGCTGAAGAGAAGCAATGGGAATCCAGAAGACCTGGAAAAGATAGCAGGGGACAGCAAGGGACAGTTCTGACTTATCAGAGCTGGAGGATGGCAAACGGTCAGGTGAGTTCACAATACTGTGGAAGTATGCACAGCATAATTAGACATTATGGCAGGTCTGCTTTAATAAAGTGAAGCTGTGTTCAGTCATGTGCAAGGTAAAAAAAAAACAAAAAAACTTTGCATTGCAAATGATTGGATGATTAAAGTGAAAACAGCTTTAATATAAAACGAAGGGAACGATCTCTATTCCTTCAGAGAATCAATCCCACAGTGTCATCTGCCAAAATGGATGAATGACATTCTAATTACCTTATATGCCATTGAAATCGGACTAGACATGTGTATATTGTTACCACCTGTCATATAATGACCAAAACACAGTTTTATTAATTAAGATTTAATTGTTTTTAAAAGTACTAATGCATATAATGTTCCTGTCAATCCCTTGAAATGCCATTAAATGTAATATGTTATGCAGTGCTAGTATCAAAAGGACGTGCTTCTAGGAAGTGTTTATATAACGCATGAGATTACAACAGCATTTTTGTAACATATAAAGGATGCATTACATAGGCTGCTGACTTAATACAATATGCATATTTGTACTTTCCAAGTAGCTGGCAACCCTTAATCAATGTTAATTGGCTTTAATTAGCATATGTTAATTAATGATATTTACTACAAATTAAAGGTATGAGTGCTCCCAGAGGGTTTCCTGTTCATCTAATTAGTGCCAATTAGCTGCAATTAACACATGTAAATGAGTTGCCATTGAACCCAAAACAAACAGCTTACAGTCAGTTGTACTTACATGGAGTTGATGTAACGCAGAAAATTGAAGACACAATATTGTAACATCAGCATATTTCTAGAAATTGGAACCATACAGCAAAACAATCTGCATAAAGTGTCCAAACATTTGCTCTAGGTGCAAGGCTTTGTTGTTTAAGACAGAAGGACATTGAATTGTTTAAGAGATTGTAAAAAGTCAATAGGCTATCTCTCAGTCTCAGCACTATTCAATACCATTCACAGCATGTTAATATTGCACAGATATATAAGCTAGGAACACTAGGCTCTTTGGAGTGCTCTTTGGAGTGCTATCTGACCTTAACCTTGGGATCTCTTCAGTATCTGAATACACCTCAGTCATTCCCTACAAAGGAATCATATGTTTTTGAAGATGAAAGCTCCCAATAGATAGATAACCGAGCTTAAGGTGATAACCATTGCTTGAACTTGTAATGCAAAACAACGCTTAAACTATCAAAGGTTGGATTGTACCCAATGTTATGTTCACAAAAGAAATGCTTCCATTTTATTTTAGTGTCAGGTAATAGTCATTAAAAAATGCATTATATGTATGAATGATGAATAATGCTGAGTACTTGCTCTAACTGACTTTAATGTTAAGAGAATGGTAATAAATGGTAATCAAGCATCCCTCTACTTCAAATAAGCATCAGCAGTTCCTTTTTTAGCACATAGTGTGCTTTCAATATTTTTTAAATAGTCAAATAACTGATTTTTAAATAGCTACAGACAAGTATGCCATTAACTGGGATAATTATAATTAGCACATTTTTTTAGAATCAACCCCCTGACATTCTGCCTGATTGGTCTCCATTACCTGTGTTAGGGCAGCAAAATAATCACACATTTTCTCCAAGCTGAATTCTATTGGCTCACTTCATTATGTTAAAAAATCGCAAAAAATTGTCCATGCCTCCGAGAGTGAATTTTTCTCAGCTCAGGCTGACAAGATAGCAGGGGTAACTTTGCACACAATACGTGTTACACAGTGAGCCCACCTAGATAACCCCATAACAGTTGAGAAAGTCCTCCAAGTTATTAAGGAAATGCATTCCAATAAACACCCTTTTCCTGATGGTTTGCCAGCTACCTATTACAAAAGGTTTACAGATTATCTGGTACCATTGTTGACAACTTCTTTACGACCTGCTTAAGCAACACTCATTTCATCAAAGAGACCCTGGTGGCTACTGTATTGATGATTCCTAAACCAAACACAGATGACTCTCTATTGTCCATGTACTGCCCCATTTATTTACTAAATCACGATATTAGGCTGCTTGCAAAGGTACTTTTAGACTAAACTGACTTATAAGCTTGCTAGTCCATAAAGATTAGGTGGGTTTCATTCCATAGAGGCAGGCCTAAAATAATACCTGTGGAACCACCTTGCTACTCCATTTGATTCATACCCATTGCACTGCATACCTCTTGTCACTTTTTACTGGCAATACATGTTATGGTGTTGGGGCTTTGGTCCCAGCTTTTTATTGGATCTCCTCATTATATGATCATTCCCAGGCATATGTTAGATATGCAGGCTAGCTGTCAGATCTTTTTCCTATAGCCAGAATGAGGCAGGGGTGTGTTCTTGCTTTGGTGATAGAACCCCTAGCACATCTTATTTGAAACTGCACGAATGTCCACAGGGTCAACCTGGCAGATACCCAACATAAATTTTGCATGTTTACTGACAATGTTCTACTATCTCTTACTTTCCAACTTCTCTCAACACCCAGCCTGATGAGTCTATTAGGTAACGGGTTTGAGGTTAATTGTAATAGATCTAAGGCATTAAACATTACTCTTCCAGAGGCGGAACTTGAAACCCTTTGAGCAGCGTTTCCTTTTCTCTGGTCTGACCACAGTATGAAATATCTAGGAATTAAGCTTACCAGTCAACCTTCTGCTTTGCATAATTCAAACTACCCTTCTATACTTACTCATTTGTTATCCCGTATGATGAGCTGGCCTCCTCTACACATATCCTGGATGGGTAGGATCTTAGTGATAAAAATGACACTACTGCCAAAAATGTTATATCTCTTTATGGTATTACCAATACCAGTACTGGCCCACTTTCTGTGGATTCTGCAATGTCTGGTCTGGCTATATATGGGGCGCTATTAGAGGGAGGACTGGGGGTCCTGAACTATATTATATTTATTACTGAGTTACTATGCAGCCCAGTTATCTCACCTGCTTAAATGTCATGCTTCACTCAAAGAGCCTCTCTGGGTTAGCTTTGAACCAGCAGATTGTGATCCACTTGCAATTAATAACTTGTTGTAGCTTATTACAAATCTGTTTACACACCACTCTCTGACTATTCGCAAAAGATTGAAAGTACCCTCTGGCCTGATGTCTCCCCATACTCCATTGTTCTCTTTCTTGCACCACTCCGCATTTCATTCAGCGTATGTCTTTCACTCCTCCTTTCACCATTGGACTCACTTGAAGCTGACGAGGCTCCATCAATTGGTCACAACAAAGGGATTTAAATATTTTCCAGATTTTACAGGAGCAACATAAATTTCCAAACTTAAAGGTATTTCATTACCTTCAGGGTACACATTTTGTTTGTAGGTGTGGCTACTTATCTGCTAACCTTGACCAGATTACCATGTTCAAGCATTTATGCTCCTCTGACCCTTGCACAAGGGAATGTAAATCTAAGTTACATCTTCAGTTACTTCCTAAGCCATCAACCTCCCCATCAACATATCTGGACTTGACATTAGAGGGGGGTGACTGGATAAAAATTAGCATACAGCCTCACAAAATGTTTTGGCTCTCGAAGCCACCTACAAAGTGCTTTCCCAATGGAATTTAGTCTTTAGTTTAGACATCTTCCATCTTTTCCACACTTTAACTGTGTGGATGGTACTGCTCCTGGCCTTAATTTGATCAGTTTCCTACCTCCTGTCCGACATACCTTGATTGAAAAATAGGTACAGCAGGAGAGTCATCCATCCACATTTTCCAGAATGGCTGGAGGAAACTGTTGTTTTTTTTTTTTGTTTTTTTTTCAGTCTGCGGACTGAAAGAAAGAAAAACTGTGTTTGGCTGGCTTTACACAACTCCTTATATTCATCCCTCCTGTTTTCTCCTACTCCTCTGAAACATTTCTCTTAAATTTCAGAGGTTTGCAGTTTATAATGCTCCATAGTGGCATTACATATCTGAACTTTAAATGCCAGGGGCCTTAAAGTGGTTGTAAACCCACATTTGTAAGTTTTATCTATAGGCAAGCTTATAATAAAGCTTACTTATAGGTAGTGGAAATATCTCCTAAACGTGTGCCATTTTGGAGATATTTCCTGTACACTACGCTGATGATGTCATTGACGCATGCGCTGTAAAGAAACAGACCTCTGTGCCATTTCCTCACTCGTATGTGCTGTGACTGACGGCACGAGAATGACGTCACATGGCTCCGACCAGTCACAGTGCCAGAGTCCGCGACCCCGAAAGGAAGAGGGCAGAAGATGGATGCGACCACCAGCGGGGACACTGCTGGCTTTGTTTGCAGGTAAGTGGCACATAATGGGCTAGTATGCAATGCCCATTATGCTTTTACTTTACAGGGTTTGCAGGGGAGGTAAGAGGAAGTAAAACCCATCAGGGTTTACTTCCTCTTTAACCATCCTAAAAAGAGATCACAGGTACTCTACTATTCATATTAGTAGGGGGGTTCATCTTGTTATTTTTTTAAGAAAAATGATCTCTGTAGTCGTTCTAGTCATTCTTAAAAACTGTCCTAGATTCTAAAATTGATCCTTTTGGTAGATATCTTTTTTTCAAAAACTATTTTCATAATGCTACATACAGGTTCACAAATATATATCTCCTAAGTACTGTACAAGTCCATACCTGCCTCAAATATCTGAACATTCAAGATACTTTCACAGAAGTTAAAAATATACTGGGGGAAATTTTAATCCTACTTTTGACCCTAAAATAGACTCCACCTTAGGTAAATCTAATATGAACTCTGCAAAAGCTTTCTTTCTTTATTCTCCTAGACCTTTGGAGAAATTCTACCTACAAGACTGCAATTTTACCCTCTTCTCCTCCTGTACATATTATGATCAGTAGAATTGACAATTTGTTTTGTTTTTTTATAACACAGACCCTCCTGGATGCACACCCTTCCATTAGTTTTGGGCTTAAGATCTGGTCCAACTCTCCCCTGGTATAATGCTGCTTGCATTTAGACCCCCTCCTCCCGCTTAAAAGCAAAAACCTGGTTTAACAATAATCATTTAAGGCTGTGTTGTGGATGTCAAGAAAGTGATCTCTAACTTTATATGTGATCACACTAATGATTCCACTTATCCTCCCATTAAAGCAGTGGTCATCAACCCTGTCCTCAGGGCCCACTAACAGGCCAGGTTTGCAAGATAACTGAAATACATCACAGGTGATATCATTTGCTGCTCAGTGATTGCAGTATTCTAGTCTGCATCTCCCCAAGGTAATACTTAAAACCTGGCCTGTTAGTGGGCCCTGAGGACAGGGTTGATGACCACTGCATTAAAGCCAGCCATACAAGGATCAAAGTTTGTCCGGTACAGCAAGGACAACATTTTGATCCATGTATGGGCTAGATAGACTTGTGTACAACCAGGCTGTCACGTTTTGCCTGAATAATCAGTGCCGCCAGCTATAGCCAGCAAGATTGATCTTTGTAGTTTGCCAGCAGAGAAGGCTCTCTGCCAGCAGAATAAAATAGCTCAGCGGGAGTAATTCCCCCAAAAAACAAACAAACAAAAAAAAAATATCAGGCATGGCCTACCTAAAGACAACATATCTCCTCTCTTTTCCAAAAAATCATGGACTTAGATCCACATTATAGGCAAAATAATGAGAATTCTATTAGAGTAGAACTCTAGTTACTGCAACTCCTAGGCCAAACTTCTTTATCTACCAGGGACGGGTCCTTAAAAACCTCCAACAAATACAGCAATATTAGTGGATCGCTTTTAGCTCATACACTACACCTCTGTTCCAATACTACACATATCCTAGCTATGCAGCCCTCCAAAAAGGTGTAATACATACCAATTCTGACATACTTCATAGTGACAATGACTCTTCCTCCAATTTAAACACAAACAATCGCATTGTAAAACAAATTTCAGACACCTGCTTCACCCACCATTTCATTGAAACTGCAGGTGTCCCTTGACACAATATTTACTGTATAAGAGCTCAACCATGCAATTAAGTTCTCCAGGAAAGGTAAGGCCCCAAGACTTGACTTATGCTGCACACATGTAACTCTATCTCTAACGCACATCTTTCTTTTGCCAATTTTTTGTTAATGCAGATGTCAGTCATCCTAAAACCGAGGAAAGACAAGATACACCCAGGAAGCTAATTATATTAACCAATTTAGCCCTGGAAGAATTTACCCCCCTTTCTGACCAGGCCATTTTTTGCGATAGGGCATTGCGTCGCTTTAACTGACAATTGTGCAGTCATGTGATACTGTACCCAAACAAAATTTACGTCCTTTTTCCCCACAAATAGAGCTTTCTTTTGGTACTTTTTGCTATAATAAATATCCAATTTTTTTGCTGTGTATCCCACACTAACACTTTTATGCCGCGTACACATGATCAGACTTTTCGACGGACTAGGAATCCGTCGGACAATTCGATCGTGTGTGGGCTCCAGTGGACTTTTCTTTCCCAAAAGTCTGACGGACCTAGAAATAAAACATCTTTCAAATCTTTCCGATGGACTCGAGTCCGGTCAAAAAATCCGGTCGTCTGTGTGCTAGTCTGACGGACGAAAGCCGACGCTAGGGCAGCTATTGGCTACTGGCTTCCTCGTTCCTTATTCTAGTCCAATCGTACGTCATCATGTTCAAATCCGTCAGACATTTGAAGTGATAGTGTGTGGACAAGTCCGTTCGTTTGAAAGTCCGGTGGACCTCCGCTGCAAAGTCCGTCGGATTGTCTGGCGGACCTAGTCCATCGAAAAGTCAGATCGTCTGTATGCGGCATTAGGGTTTAGGCCCTTGGGCTGTTTCACTATCTTTCCTTTTGTACATTTGTAGATCAGGTTGCACCCTCAAACCAGTACTTTCAGTACTTATTAAAAGGAAGCTGCAGCATGGTGCAAAGGGATACATCTCCCTCCACCCCCTTACCCCCCCCCCCTATATGTAGAGTCCTTAACCCCTATCTTACAATTACTTATCTATCTACTTTTCACAACCCAACCTTCACCCTTTCCTTAAACAAAATGATTGTACACACAATGATACGCCATGGTTCTAGGACCTTGGTCGCCAATGGCTTCTAAGTATGACTTCAAAAGATTTGTTTATTGTGCCTTTTTCTTGGTTGTCCTGACTTAATAAAACTGAATTAGAGAGACAAATTGTCTTGACTCACACTTTGAAACCATATAGTTGACGAATATCCATGCAGCATCAATCAAGTATTTGCTATGATACCAGTAACAGTTCGATCCAAGTATAAAAAAAACTAAAAAAGTTGAGTAAAGAAGGTTTACATGTAATGGTATATAATAAATATGATAGGATATAAAGGAAAAATAATAAACCCAATTTAACATCTAATAATAATCACGCTTGTATGAGATACAAGAAAAGAACTAACTAAATGTGTACAGAAAAATGTGAATATACTGTATACAGATGAATAGGTAACTAGATTCAATGTCTATTTGGGAGAGTCACAGTCACTGCACAACTAGAACAGAGAGTAAAGCAGTTTGTCAGCTTGATTTGAAAAGTATTTATGAGTAAAATAGATCACCCAACTCTTGACTTAGAAATTTAGGAAAAAGAAAATGAAATATGTGGGTGGCAGAGTGTTTAATTGAATGAAACACCAAACCTTGCTGCATGATCAGCACTGCACGAATAATATCTTTTGCCAGTATGACCAAAAAAGTTGAACTATTACCATGTGGAATAAAATGCTTTACTTGTGCACTGAAAGCTGGGTTAGAAAGCCAAAACAACAAAACAATGTATACTTTTTAGCCAGAAGTAAGAGTAAATTCATGGTAAATATTTATATCTTTTTTATTTTTATTTTACTTGGAACAATCTGAATAGGTGTTTTACCACGGTCAGGTGATAGTTTATGTTTTTAGGGTTGTATTCAGTATGTGCAAAGAGAGATCTCACAAATACAGTACTTGTGATTGACATTTATTAAAAGTAATGATCAACACAGATAATCTTCGAAAATATAACAAGAATATTTAACTAAAGCTGCGGTTTTGCCACAGAGTCCCGCCCATGATGGTGTGGCCAGTGACCAGGTTCAGGCCTAATGGCAGCTCTGATAGGAGACCGACTGTTGAATTAAAAAATAAGAACAGTAAAGTTAGCCCAATTTTTTAGTTTTTTTTTTTGCGCCCGCTCGTGGAATGGCGACAAACTTTTACCCTTTAAAATCTCCATAGGCGACATTTAAAAAATTATACAGGTTGCATGTTTTGCGTTACAGAGGAGTTCTAGGGCTAGAATTATTGCTCTAACTCCGCCAATCGTGGCGATGTGTGGTCTGAACACCTTTTTTATATGGCGCTACTTACATATGCGTTCGCTTCTGCAAGCGAGCTTGGCGGGACAGGGCACGTTTACATTTTTTTTAAAAATGTGTAATTTTTATTCCTATTACAAGGAATGTAAACATCCTTTGTAATAGAAAAAAAAGCATGACAGGACCTCTTAAATATCAGATCTGGGGTCAAAAAAGACATGCAAAAAAATGCAATTAATGGCCCTTTAAGAGCTATGGGCGGAAGTGACATTATGACGTTGCTTCCGCCCTGCAGTGTCATGGAGACAGGTGGGGGTCATCTTTCCCTCACTCGTCTCCATGCAAAGCACTGAGAAGGATCCGATCACTGCTGCCGACGGCTCCGGATCACGGCGGAGGGCACCGGATCGTGGCGGGAGGGGGGCCCCTCTCCCGCCACTGATAAAATTGATCTTGCGGCGAATCCGTCGCTGAGACCACTTTTATCTTGTACCGGACCACCAACCGAACATGGGGATACAGGGGTTATGGGGGCTAGCTGCTGCCATAACGATATCCGTCTCCAAAGTAGGGACGTACATCGGCGTGCGGCGGTCCAGAAGTGGTTAAGTGTAGCTCCAGCCGTTTTTTGGATAGCATAAGGAAGGGTTAACACCCCTGTAACATTTGTATTGCTGCCTATGCCCCTGTTCAGAAGATTTTACCTCACTTTCTGTCCCTGTGACAACTGAATTTGGAAAATTTTGGGTTGTTGAGGGAAACAAGGATTGGTGATACAACTCCAGTGGAGACACCTTTTTCCCATGATAGCTCTTACAGGAGGGAATTTCCCTTCCTAGGGGTAGATTTCCTCTCAGTTCCTGTTATTTTCCTCCGTTTGTAAGTAGGAGTCGTTTTATAAGTCGGATGTTTGTAACCCAGGGACTGCATGTATTTGGATGACAAATTCCTTAGTGGTCAGTGTTGTTGTATCATACAGTATAGGCAAAGAAACTAGCCCTATATCTCCTACTCATGTCCCTATAACCTCCCCTTTTCACTTACTAATTCCGCTAAAAACGACCATGTCTAATACCTGCTTGACCAAAGTGACAGTGGCAAGATCAACCATTCTGTGTTACTGAGACAAAGTGAGAAGTGTCAATCAAAACTGTATTGTGAATATGTGAAGAATGATGATGCTGATTTATGAGATTGAAATAGAAATATTGGTGACTGGCTGTAATGAACAATCTAGCTGTCAGGAGCCTACCTACCTGTGGGTCATCTCAACTTTGCACATGAAGGGACATTGCTAAGTTCACCTGCTCTTATTAAAAGGAGCACTGGAGTCCACTATGATTGTCCATTGTAGCATTCGGATCACTATGGTTGGCTTCCATGAGTTTCTGTACTTGTTTACTAGTTACTACTTTTTAAATTTCCAGACCTTTGCCTTTTTGTACTTCCTTAATCTAACCACTTCCTTTCCTGCAGGGGTCAAGTCCTGGGGAAAAAAGTGTGGGAACTCCCACCCAAGATCCACTCCCCACCAAAAAAAAAAAATGATACGGAAAGGTCATAAATTAACTGCACATTATCTGGACAGAATGCTTGGGGACATAGTGATGTGTTCCTGCTTAGGAGATGTATGTTAGCTTGGGGGGCTGTAAACTCTGAAGGGCTCCAATAAACACTCGCAGCTATTCTAACCCTTCACATATTTCCACATAAACTTCCCTCCTGGCATTAAACTTTGCCAGGTATTGTGCTCAGCTTACCACCCCAAACTGATGTTCCTCACTCAGCTCACCTCTCTCCCTGCATGTCCTGTGAGCAGAATAGCTGTGCTCCTCCTCTGGGTTCTCTCATCATATGGCACTGAAGATAGAGGAGGGGGGGATTCAGCGGGACACACAGAGCAAGCATGCAGGAGACTGGGGGGGGGATGAGGAGACAGAAAATCAGGAGGGGCCGGTGGGGAGGAGCGCATCACGAGAGGTCTGACTAAACACAATCTCTTAGCAGCAGGGACGTGATCTACCTGTCAGCTAGCTGTGATTGACAGGTAGATCGAAGCGGAAGCTGTCATATGGCCCCCTACTGGCAATGCCTGAATGGTCAGTCCACCCCTGGTGTGCGTCACTTACTATTGCGAGCTATGTCGGCGGCTGCTGGTGTAGCACCTGCCACACAGCTGGCATACTTCAAAGTCTTGCAGGACACAGCTGCTAACAGGAACTGAGTTCCTGTTGTGGAAAAAGTACAGGAACTCCGTTCCCATGCGTTCCTGCAGGACTTGAGCCCTGCTTTCCTGGCCTTGCAAGTACTCTGCCTGTCCTTACATCTTCTGTGTTTCTGCCTACATATATGCTCTATACTCATTATTTGATCTGGTTACACCAAGAACAGCATTAGCCAATCCTACTCAAGTATGTTTCTGTTTAATTCTTTGGTACTGCCTTGGCTTGTTTGACTAGTACAATTTTCATTTGAATAGAGTGGGGGAGGGATAGAGTCTCTGTCAGATTTTAACCACTTCAGCCCCAGAAGGAGTTACTTCCTGACCCGGACATTTTTTGTGAAACGGCACTGCGGTACTTTAACTGACAATTGCGCAGTCATGCGACGCTGTACACAAACAAAATTTATATATTTTTTCCCCACAAATAGAGCTTTCTGTTGGTGGTATTTTGGTGGTATAAACAAAAAAAAGACAGACAATTGTAAAAAAAAAAAAAAAAATATTTTTTACTTTCTACTATAATACATATCCCAAAAAAATAAATAAAAAAACGAATTTATTGATCAGTTTACGCCAATATGTATTCTGCTACATATTTTTGTTAAAAAAAATCCCAAATAGCGTATATTGATTGGTTTGTGCAAAAGCAGGGAGAAGAAACAGACAGATTGCTGTCTCTGCACAGAGTTCTGTGTGTTTGTCACCACCAATCAACAGGTTTCAGCCCAAAATTATTGGCTGAAATCTGATGACAAACTTGTGCGGTCTCCAATCACAACACGGGTGAGCAGGGGGTGTGGGCATGCATGCGGCAAACCATGAAGTACACTGTGATGTACGGGTACATTGGGGTGCCTGATTGAACCAGCCAATCGCAGTACATCTGCTGTGAGCAGGTCAGTAAAAGGTTAGGCATATTATTAATTAATATTTTTTTTACTCTGTTGTAAAGTTTTAAGGCTGACAACGCTAAGTCACTGCCCCTCAATTAGCAGCAGTGTTGTCAGCCTGCCATGTGAGCTCCATGAGTTATGGACAATGGGCTATTGGACTGCCTACCATGTCTGTGTGTGAAGGCAGCCCAACAACCAACTGAAGTAGCCTGCACAAGAGCTTGACTGTGCTTCTGCCAATTGCAAGGCAGTGGCTTAGCCTATCCAGCCTTTAACAGAAAGTACTGTTTCCTGCAGGATCTCCAGGTAAGAAACATTGTAACAGAGTCACTAAAAATGATTTGCTTAAAAAAAACTGTATACAGCGAGGCATGATGCCAAACATACAGAAAAATTGATTTTTGGTTTACAGTATATACATTTAAGGCCAATTTTTTTGATATGTGTCGTGCACATGCATTGATGCAACATGTTTTAGTGCGTTAAGGAGTTTCATATTAGGGCAGCCCATTGTTTTTTGTCAAGTGTACCTTTTTAAGTGCATCAAGTGAGCGCTTTTATTATGTTCCTTAGAAACAAACTGGTATCATTCCCTTTGGTATGAGTTGCGTGTAATTATATGATTTATCTGGAGAGGGGCTATAGGGGAAACAGAAAACTGTGGTCATGCCAACAGATGATGCTATGCCTCCTTCATTGAAATAACTGAAAACCAATGAATGATTGGCAGGAGAGGAACAATAAGGCTGGGGAGGAAAGGCTGAATGATCCTGAATGCATGCGATAAAGCAACATGTGGTAATGCATGTTACGTGTGTTAGTGTATCACTACATTAAGTTTCAGTGCACTGTATTAGCAAAAGTTCAGTAGGTTTGATTTTTGGTTCATTGTGGTGTCTTAGGCATTAACTTTATGCATGATCTAAAACATGTGCATTAATAGCACCACAATAGATTCAACTGTTGCAAATGGGCCTCTAAATGTGATGCATTATGTTATTTATTATCTATTTTTTTTTTTTTCTAAAGGCAAATTAACTTTGCACTACAAGTGCACTCAAAGTGCACTTGGAAGTGCAGTAGCTGTAAATCAGAGAGGAAGATCTGAAATTAGTGGAAGCTCTGAAATTAGTGGAAGCTCTGCTGATTTTATCATCCAATCATCTGCAAGCTAAAATGCTGATTTTTATTTTCCTTGCATGTCTCCCTCAGATCTACAGTGACTGCACTTCCAAGTGCACTTGTAGTGCAAAGTGGATTTGCCTTTAGTAAATAAATGTGTATATTGTACAGGAAAAACTAAAATGGATCTCTTTAAAATATGAAGGCTGTCGTGGGTACAATGGGTCAGTGTTTCTATAGGCTGTAGTTTTAATGGCCCTCTGTAACAGTTTTCTTCCCCTTCTACTGCAGCACTTCTAAACCATTTTACTCCAGAGGAACCCGTGAAATTATTTTCTGTTTTGGAGCTGCTAGAAAGAGCTAAAAGTACTGTGTAGGCAGAGATATTGTTTTTTTTTATTTTAAATTGTTGCATTGGTACATGTCCTCCATGCCTTTTGTTTCACAGTATCTAAAAAATGTGCCCATCAATGGAATTTACTGAAAATGTTACTAACTTTGAAATTCAAACAAATTTGTGAAACTGATCTCAAACTAAATCCAGACAGATTCTTTCATCCCTAGTGGTAATTTAGTTAGTGTGACAAAGGTAATAACTAAAATGCTAATGTAAAAATAATTGGACCATTCCATATAATCAACATAGCTTGTACCCCACACTCATATATTTGAGTATAAAGAGGACTTTAATGAAATAGAGACATTCTTATGAGAGAAAACTATTTACAGTATTATTTTTATGTTAGCTTTAATTTACATCCAATTTTTTAACCTATTACATATTAATACATTACCTCCGAACTTTTTGAGATGGGAATGAGGGAAAACAATTTGCTAAATCATTTAGTCATAGGACACACCCACTGCCACTCCCCCTTATAGAAGAATTATACAAAAAAATAATAATTAAACCCAAGTGTTTTTTCTTTAACACTATTATTCCTTTATACTAGCTTTTGAAACTTACAAAAGCTGCAATTTAGAAATTGGATGAAAGGTTTAGCACTGGGAAACACTTTTTGAAAGATAAAAATGTTTATTTTATATACAATATAAAGATCAGATCAAAATAAGGGACAAATGAAGAGGAAAGAGGGACAGAGGCACTTTCCAAATAAGGGACAGTCCCTCGAAATCAGGGATAGTTGGGAGCTATGTATTATATTACACATGCATTTTTATGTAATAACCTACTAGATACAAGGCCTGTAAGCAAAGTGGAATTAAAGAGAATGCAGTAGAGAAACATTGGACATTTAGTTACATCATATTTGCTGTTACACTTAAATTTCCTTGGCGAAAGGGTGTAGAATATGCTGTGATAGCATATCGCTTTAAAATGGCAAGTCATTTTCCAATTAGGAAAATCCCTATATAAGCAAATGCTCTTGGTATGTACACAAGAGTTCTAAAAATAGAAAGTACAATAAAATAGTGATCGGCTAAGTAAGAAATCCCAAAAGGTCTGGTTAAAAAAACGTAAAAGAAAAAAAAAACATAAGCAGTCATTAAGAAAAAAAGCATAGAATTTGGGGATGGCTTCCTGACAATATTCCTTCAGTAACCAAAACTGCAGGGTTTATCCTCATGACACATCTCAGGAAGCACCTCCATGGAGGGCTTCCTGACAATATTCTTCGGGTGCCAGAGCCACGATCCACATGCTGGGGGGATGCAGCCAGAGCTGCAAACCCCACGAGTGGGGGGGGTTGGTGGGCACAGTGGCTGCATTTGGTGGGCACAGGTTGCTGCATTTGGTGGGCAAGTGGCTGCATTTGGTGGGCACAGGTGGCTGCATTTGATGGGCAAGTGGCTGCATTTTGTG
Organism: Lithobates sylvaticus; assembly: GCA_028564925.1. Lineage (NCBI taxonomy): Eukaryota > Metazoa > Chordata > Amphibia > Anura > Ranidae > Lithobates > Lithobates sylvaticus. The sequence continues at coordinate 199,807,646 of CM053027.1, read as the reverse complement.
GGCACAGGTGGCTGCATTTGATGGGCACAGGTGGCTGCATTTGATGGGCAAGTGGCTGAATTTTATAGGCACAGTTGGCTGCGTTTGATGGGCACAAGTGGCTGCGTTTGATGGGCATAGGTAGCTGCATTTGATGGGCACAAGTGGCTGCATATGATGGGCACAATGGATGCGTTTGATGGACACAATGGCTGCGATTGGGCACAAGTGCCTGCATTTGATGGGCACAGGTGGCTGCATTTAATGGGCACAAGTGGCTGCATTTGATGGGCACAGGTGGCTGCATTTAATGGGCACAAGTGGCTGCATTTGGGCACAAACAGTCAAGCCGAGGGAATCGGGGGGGGGTCCAGTAACCAAAACTGCAGGGTTTATCCTCATGACACATCTCAGGAAGCACCTCCATGGTTTACAGTGGACAGAATTAAAATTAGACTTGGGAAACTTAACATTAATAAATCACCGGGACCAGATGGCTTGCACCCGAGGGTACTTAGGGAACTTGGTCAAGTAATTGCCAGACCATTGTTCCTAATTTTTACTGATAGTCTACTGACTGGAATGGTACCAGCTGATTGGAGAAAAGCCAATGTAGCACCGTTGGCATGGACCATAGGGTGAGTACGTGTATTGAAAACTGGCTACAAGGACAAGTTCAGAGGGTGGTGATAAATGGGGGGGGGACTCGGAATGGTCAGGGTGGGTAGTGGGGTCCCCCAGGGTTCTGTGCTGGGACCAATCCTATTTAATTTGTTCATAAACAACCTGAAGGATGGGGTAAACAGTTCAATCTCTGTATTTGCGGACGATACTGAGCTAAGTAGGGCAATAACTTCTCCTCAGGATGTGGAAACCTTGCAAAAAGATCTGAACAAATTAATGGGGTGGGCAACTACATGGCAAATGAGGTTCAATGTAAAAAAATGTAAAATAATGCATTTGGGTGGCAAAAATATGAATGCAATCTATAAATTGGGGGGAGAACCTCTGGGGGAATCTAGGATGGAAAAGGACCTTGGGGTCCTAGTAGATCATAGGCTCAGTAATGGCATGCAAGCTGCTGCTAACAAAGCAAACAGAATATTGGCATGCATTAAAAAGGGGATCAATTCCAGAGATAAAAAGGTAATCATCCCGCTCTACAAGACTCTGGTCCGGCCGCACCTGGAATATGCTGTCCAGTTCTGGGCACCAGTCCTCAGGAAGGATGTACTGGAAATGGAGCGAGTACAAAGAAGGGCAACAAAGCTAATAAAGGGTCTGGAGGATATTAGTTATGAGGAAAGGTTGCGAGCACTGAACTTATTCTCTCTGGAGAAGAGATGCTTGAGAGGGGATATGATTTCAATATACAAATACCATACTGGTGACCCCACATTAGGGATAAAACTTTTTCGCAAAAGGGAGTTTAACAAGACTCGTGGCCACTCATTAAAATTAGAAGAAAAGAGGTTTAACCTTAAACTACGTAGAGGGTTCTTTACTGTAAGGATGTGGAATTCCCTTCCACAGGCGGTGGTCTCAGCGGGAGGCATTAATAGTTTCAAGAAACTATTAGATAAGCACCTGAACGACCGCAATATACAGGGATATACAATGTAATACTGACATATAATCACACACATAGGTTGGACTTGATGGACTTGTGTCTTTTTTCAACCTCACCTACTATGTAACTATGTAACTATGCCCCGTACACACGATTGGAAATGCCGCCAGCAAAAGTCCGATGAGAGATTTTGGTTGGAAAATGCAACCGTGTGCATGCTCCATCGGACTTTTGCTTGCGGAATTCCCGCTAGCAAAAGATTGAGAGTAGGTTTTCTATTTTTTAGTCGAAAAAAGTTCCTATGCAAAAATGCAATTGTCTGTATGCAATTCGGACGTGCAAAGTCGCGAATGCTCAGAATCAAGTATGAGATGGAAGCGCTCGGTCTGATAAAGCTACCGTTCATAGTGGAGATAGCACATTCGTCACGCTGCAATTTTTTAAATAGTTTAATGCAGCGCATTCTCTTTTTCTTTATAATGCTAGAAGAATGAAGTTGTTTTGCTGCTCATATTCACACAGAGTTCTGACAAACGTATTTCTTTATTATTTCTCGTGATCTCCGGAATAATTTTCAAGCCAGATCTCCATAATAATGGTTATATTTTTTTTTTATTTCTTTTTTAATCAATAACTCTTTGATTATTTTTAAATTATTTTCTAGTGATCTTCATAATTTTTTTTTTGTGTGTGTCAAGTTTTCACAATGACATTATTATCTTGTATTTTTTAACCTCAAGGAGGTTAGTTGGTATCCCTTGTTAATTAGACACTGTATTTTTGAAATGTACCTGCCTACTCACAAACAAACTGTCCTATTTGAAGAAAAACACATAGGCAAGTATTTTCAGATAAAAAAATCTCCATTTATTGTGGCTCATAACAAAATAAAGAGGAAGGCAATGCTCGAGAAACTGCCTGAATTTGTGAAGCCTTTGTACCCCAGGGCACACATCAACTCTTTGTAACTAAAAATTGGTAGCCTGAGAAGTCCATATAATAGGGTCCAGGATCAGGACCAGGACTCCCAGAGATCAGGAACAGCAGCAGGTGACATATATGTCCCCAGGCTGTGGTACTACAATAGCCTGTGTCTTCTGTCAGAGCAGACTGAACCCAGGCCATCACTTTCTTGTCTTCCCTGCAGCCTTCCCTCCATGCTTCCCTGCAGCCTTCCTTGGAGGCTGTGGCTCTGGAGGTGGACTTATGGCAGGAGGAGGAGGATTGACGAGCGCACATAAGTGCATGTTATCACTCATTTGGCCCCTCAACCCCTTCTGAAGGGCCTGAAAAATAATATTCTCACACATGAGGCATTGGCCCTCCTCCATTTGCTGCAATTTCGCAGCTACATAGCAGCCATAGGCCTCGGGGGGTGTTTTCAGGGCCGCATTAGCATCTTTAATGAGGCCCAGTGCTGCCTCCTCCACATTACTCCCCTTCCTGGCCCTTTTTATTGTAAGGTGGAGGGGAGGCACCTGGGATTGGGTGAGGCTACTGGGCCTTACCCCCACCTCCTGGCTGACACTTACCCCCACCTCCTGGCTGACAATTACCCCCGCCTCTTCCTGTCTGCCACATTACAAAGCCTCGTCCTGGCTGAGGTCTTCCTGTGTATGAAAAAGGGACATAGTTTTAGTTTTTGGTTCATCAATCACACACAATTTTCAGCTCATGACTGTTGCAAATTGAATGTTAATAAATAGAAAAGACTATCATTCTGACCCCAGCATTTTTCGTTCTTGTCACAATCTTTTTTGGCCCCTACTGTCTATTGATATGTGAAACACTTTGTTAAATCATTCATTTGTTATCAATAATAACATCTAGTTAACAACAATAATTTTCGGATGATAAATATGTTAAAAATACTATACCTGGCTCCAGCTGGGCTCCTCAACTTCTTCCAGGATGGAAGGCCCAGGTTGGTCCTCGAAAGCCTCAGCTGGGGTTGAGGGAAGGGTGGATGGAAGTATAGAAAGTGATCCCCTGGCTTCAATCTGGTCTTCCAGAAGCCGCATCCTGTTGTAGTACCACAGACAGGGTACATACACATCCTTTGCTGCTGCTCCTGATTTCATGAAAGCCTGGACCTTATTAAGCTCCTTCCTATACGTGCTTCTCAAGCTAACAATTTTCTTACCCAGAAACTCGATGTCTGCGTCGGGGACCTGCGTCTTCCCAAATTGCAGAAGTTTATCCAGTGATGCCTTCATAGCTGGTTTATTTCGATATAAGGGGTTTTTAACCTCCCACAAATTTCTCATATCCCTGTATCTGTCTATGATTTGCCCCATGAATTCAGGGTCTTTGAATTGTTTCATATTTGCTGCAAGACAAAACACAAGACAAAAACACTAATATCAGGCTAAGCTCTCCTAATCTTATCCCAATATAGGCCTCAATCTTGAATCAGTATAGGCCACTGATGTCCCAATTTAAAATGTTACCTTCGTTAGAACGTTCGTCCTCCTTCCTCCGCACACAGAACGTATGTACGACACACGTGTGTTAACTTTATATACACTGCACGTGTGTGAAACTCCACCCGCATCGCCTGCCCCTGACGTTCTTTCTAGAATATTCCCTGCCCCGTCTCTTTCGTTGCAGTGGGAGAGGAACATGGCGGAGACACAGCAGGTGCGTAATAGCAGTAACGACGAGGAAGAAAGTCTGGAGCAGGAAACGTCCCGATCCAGGAGGAGATTTAAGGCCTCAAATATGTCCTTTGTTGAGATGGTGGAGATGGTGGACATCTTGAAGAGGGCCGACTATGATGGGAAGTATGGACCGTACCTAAACCCAAATGTGAGAAAGGCCCAGATCATGACTAAAGTTGTGAAGAGTCTGCGCCGGAATTTTGGGGTACAGCGATCCAAGGAGCAATTGAGGAAACGCTGGTCAGACCTGAAATTGAGGGAGCAGGATTAGTACAGAAGGATCAAGAAAGTGCTTCTAAAAAGTAAGTATTTGTCGTGTGTTCCTATTATTATTATTACTTGCATGCTGCTCCATGTGCTTTTCTTTACTGTTGTACAGTTTTAAATGGCTACTTTCATATTCGTGGGCACAGTAATCGCTCGTAGTAAACCTTGTTCATTTGCCAACTGAATGCAATGTTTTTGGCAGATACGGGGTTAACTACATTTTGTCATGCTAATTTGCATTAAAAGAAGTTTAGGACATTGTTGTCTAGATGTCTTTGAAACTAGAATGAATTGCAAACTTGATTTAGTGTAATGTAAGGAGAGGACACTCAGCAGCTGTTTACACATCTGGAATCAGGAGCAAAATATTTAGGGTGACCCACACAGGTGCTTCAGTGGATACTTGGGGTGTCTCCATGTGTGAAACTTGTCCAAAAATGGTAAGTATTCCAACTTTGTTAAAGGAAAAAATCATGTCTTCAGCCAAAACAGACAATTGTACACCACTTCCTAGCAATGTTTCATATTCCTATTTCTGGCCTCAAATATCTGTGTGCTAAGTATACCTTTTGTTTCATTCTCATAGGGGAGAAAAGACTCAGGACTTCTGAGGACACCAGGAACCCCCCACCTCTGAAAGAAGGGGAACAGAGGACACCACAACCTCAGGATGTGGAAGAAGGAGAGGTGAAAGAAGTGGTTGAAATTGTCACCACAACAGGTCAGTGTCACCACAGATTCAGGTAATAGAGGTATGTCTGCATGTTTATAATACATGGTGTGTATTTTTTAGGTGACGTGCAGGTTGTGGAAGAACAATCTCCTCATTTCACCAGTGACAGTGCACAAAGAGCAATCCAGGACATAATGTGGTGCAGTCGGGATTTATTAGACATCATAAAGCAAAAAAACAAATGAGGTTGAACAAAAACTGAAGAACATGATTGATGTATTAGGGAGAATCTAAATAACAACAAAATGCCACCATTTTTTTTTTTTATTAACAATTTTCAAAACATTTTTCTCCCATTTTAAAAGCCAAATTTTGAAGATGCACACAAGTGTGTCAACATGTGCTATCTGCCATCAGGGGATTTCAATGTAAGCATTTTGTGGGTGCAACCCCTACTTGCAATTCTAGTAGGTGTCCATTGATCCCCCATGATGGGAGATAGCACATGTTGACATTAGACATGGGATCAGGAGGGAAATCCCCAGTTTGACTCCCAATTTGTGTGCATCTTCAAAATTTGGCTTTTACAGGAGTGACATCACCCCATCTGATGAAGGCAAGATCAACACATTTTTGACACTATAATGTCTGATATTGCCTTCAGTTTTACAATGTTGAACTTTGTAAGTTCCTGAGTTGTGTATGTTTATGTTTTGAAACATGCCTGTTTATGTACTTATAAAAAAAATTCAAGGTAAAACTTTATAAAACCAAGATGTTGTTTTTTAAACAAAAACTTTATAACGCACATGTGCATGTGCAGCGAGTAAAAAGGGTTTATACTGAATAATGTCTGGCTTCTTCTTTCAATGCTCAATACCAGTTTTATTATATTAAGTTGGTGTTTAGAGTGACAATGAGGGTTAGTTAATAATATAAAAACCACTTGGCACTACAACTGCACTAGGAGAACCTAGGAGACTGTTAAAAGAAACACAAGCAGTAAATCAAGATTTTATCAGATAAATAAAAAAAAAATAATAATTTCCAAATTTGCTGGCATAGCAATGGCCCCCTACCCGTAAAATAATCCACATATTTTTGCCGCACTTCATGTGCGCTTTGGGGGGGCAAGCCAGAACAGTCAGCTTCCAGGGCTGTCAGGGTAGTTTCAGGAAGTCCAGCCTCAGGTCCAACTGAGGCAACATAATTAGGAGCATTTCTCTTTAAAAAGTTCTGAAATTTGCAGCATGCTAGAACTATGTGGTTTAGTTTGTACTCCACCATATTTATTGCCGTAAGAAATAGGCGGAACTGGCTGGCCATTATCCCAAAGGCATTCTCCACTACTCTTCGGGCTCCGGCCAGCCGGTAATCAAACACTATCTTCTCCAGGGTGAGGGTCCTCTGGGGGAATGGCCTCATCAGGTGATCACCCAGACCAAATGCTTTATCTGCGACAAACACAAATGGGAGTCCTTTCACTTTCTCTTCCGCAGGTGGCAATCCCAAGCCACCACTCTGTCCGTAGAACTCGGTCTGGGCAAAGACTCCACCATCCGACATCCGGCCATTCTTCCCCATGCCCACATATAAAAATTCATATGTCGCCGACACCACCGCCATCAACACAATACTATTAAACCCCTTATAATTAAAATAGTATGACCCCGAGTGGGGTGGTGGGACCATGTGGAAATGTTTCCCATAGATTGCCCCTCCGCAGTTAGGAAAGTCCCAACGCTCAGCAAAATAGGAGGCCACAGTCTGCCATTCCTGTGGCATTGAAGGAAACTGTGGAGCCAAAAAAGAAGAAAAAAATTAGTACTTTTGCACATAACACTGCAAGCAGATTAGACACAAACATTCTTGGCCAACATCAGTATAACATTTATTTTAAGGAGTATTTAAAGACAAAAATATAAGGTACACTTATCAGATTCCTCACCCCCTCTTATGGCCCATTGGAAACATTTTAGGGGGGGGGTATACCAAAAAAAGCCTCTGGCACTCTGCCTGAATTTAAGGACAACAATAACATTTGGACACATTTTAGGGGGTGTTTAGGGTAAAGCACTACAATGGAGCTGACAAAATACATTGTTAAGTGACTAGGCTAGGTGTGTATGGGCCCAGGATAGCATGCTGGGGAGGTTAGTGAAGGCAAATATGCATGTAGGCCAAAAAAGGAGCATTAAAAGCTTAAAGCATTCATGAGGATAAAGAGAACATTCACAGCATATTCCAATCATGGTAATTAGGGAATGATGAAAGAAATACAAAACATTAGCATACATTAAGAACATATAATGTGATGTTAAAGGAGAAAACTTACCCTAATATAGTCCTTATACAGGACCTGAATGATGGCAGAACAGGTCTCTGGAATAATGATCCCCAGAGCCTGGGGGGAGATGCCTGTCGAGAACTTGAGGTCCTGCAGACTTCGCCCTGTCGCCAAGAACCGCAACGTGGCAACTAGCCTCTGCTCGTGAGTGATGGCTTGTCGCATGCAGGTGTCCTGCTTCATAATATAAGGGGACAGCAAAGCCAACAGGCGGTGAAAAACGGGGTCTGTCATCCATAGAAAATTCCTGAAATCATCAGGGTTATTCTCCTGAATCTCCCACAGCAAAGGCATATGAGAGAATTGGTCACGCTGGAGTAACCAATTCTTGGTCCATTAACTCCTCCCCACCCTGTTCATGGACTGGGCTTGGGTCAAAGTAAAGACCCCAACACCAAGCCCCCGCACAGCACGAACACTATGACAAGGACGTACCCGCAACATGGCTTCAAAGCGGTCAGCTGGTCATAATGAACTAACAGAACGCACTGAAAAACAGCAAGGCTTGTGAAGAGCAAGCTGAAAATCAGAAACGATCGGACAAGAACGCACTGAAAAACAGATACGAACTGACTACATGTACTGAAAATCAGATAAAAACCCACAAGCACAAAGTGAAGAGCAGTAACAATCGGAAAAGCATGAGTCTGAAAAGCACGAATCATCTCTCACCAAATTTCTACTAACACGAGATTAGCAGAAGGAGCCCAAAGGGTGGCGCACTGGGTATTGAACGTTTTATAGTTCCGTCGTACGTGTTATACGTCACTGCGTTCTTGACGGTCAGGATTTGGTGTGAACGCGTGTATGCAAGCAAGCTTGAGCGGAATCCCGTCGGAAAAACCATCCAAGTCTTTTTAGCCAGGCGGGCTATTTAAACCTGACTCTCCCCCCAGTTCTTGCTGCTTGATCTACAGCGTTCCCGTGTTTACCTTCTGAAACAATCTGACCCTGTGTGTTTGACCCGGCCTGTTCCATGACCTTCTCTGCTCTCTGCCGGCCCCCGACCTTCGGCTTGTTTACGACTCTGCACCTGCTTATCCCTCTGGTTCATCCGTGTTGTGATCCACCGTTACCGACCCCGGCTTGCTCCACGACTCCGCTTCTGCCTTCTGCACCTGTTCCTGTAGCCACCATCTGATCTGACCCGGCTTGCCTGACCATCCTGTTTCCCTTTCCCTGTGGGATCCATCAGCTCCTGTCTCCTGCTGCCTGCTGGTTCCTGTCATCTGCTGCCTGCTGGTTCCTGTCACCTGCTGCCTGCTGGTTCCTGTAACCTGCTGCCAAGGCCTGCTGATCCAGACACAGCTCCCAGTGAACCACCTGATCCATCCTTCAGCTGTTGATCCTGCCAGGCACTCGTCCTACCTTTGACTCCTGTGCCCCCTGTCTCCTCTATCAGGGGTCGCGAGTCTGGGACGCAAGAGAGGTCTCCTTCTGCAATCTGGACTCGTCACTAGGTACGTGACAGTATCAAGCAGCCATGTCTGAGTCCGGGCAGGGAGCCTCTCCCATGGATGAACTTTGCTTGCACTTGGCGGGCCTGTCCCAAGCAGTTAAGAGTCTCCAAGAAGGCTACTCCCATCTGGAGGAACGTGTCTTAGCCCTCGCTCAGTCTGCTACTGCTCAGGGATCTCCATCCGCTTCTATTAACCTGCCTGCTCCACCAGCAGTCGTGATGTTACCCCCTGAACCACGAGTGCCTACACCTGAGAGATTTTCCGGTGAACTAAGCAAATTCAGAACTTTTCGCAACGCCTGTAAGCTCTACTTTGCTCTCCAGCCATGGACATTCTCTCTGGAAGCCACCAAAGTAGGCTTTGTGATCTCCCTACTTCAGAATGAGCCACAGCTCTGGGCCCATCACCTTCTTGAACAGAAAGCTGTTGAACTTTCCAACCTGAACACATTTCTCGATTTGATGGCCCAAATCTATGAGGATCCGCAGCTCTCAGCAATGGCAGAAGCCGCTCTCCATACATTGCAACAGGGGCGCAGGCCCGCAGAGGACTATGTCGCTGAGTTCAGAAGATGGAGTGCAGACACCAACTGGAACGACGCTGCCCTCCGCTACCAGTTCCGGTTGGGTCTGTCTGATCCTCTCAAGGATGAACTTGCCCGAATAGGGGTTCCTCAGACCTTGGAGGAACTTGTTAACCAGGCCATACAGATCGACAGGCGTCTACGTGAACGGCGGTCCGAGAGTTCAGACAAGTCCCACCTGGATGTTGCCAAAAGTACCCAGCTTCTCCAATACCACACCATCTGCTCAACCTGTGCCCACCGCAGATAGGCCAGAGCCAATGCAGCTGGGTATGCTACGCCCCACACTCGCGCCTGAAGAACGCCAACGACGACGCATGAACAATTTGTGCATGTATTGCGGAGAGCCGGGGCACTATGTGAGATCCTGTCCTGCCAAGATCCGTAAGTGGCATCCTCTTCCTGCTGATCAAATCCTTGCTGTCACCAATGCTTCTCCTCACCTTGCCCTTTCCATTTTGTTGCAGCTTCCCGGAAAGAACATCCAGGTTCCCGCTATCTTTGATTCGGGGGCCTGCAGTTGCTTTATGGACTCTGCCTTCGCAGCAACGCATAACATCCCCTTACGCTCGAAGACCCAAGGACTGCTCATACACCTTGCCGACGGTTCTGCCATCTGTTCCGGTCCTGTCACCCAGGAAACCATTCCTATCTCTGCCAGCATATCCAACCTTCATTAAGAACTCCTATGCCTAAACATTATTTCTTCACCCCTGTTACCAGTTATTTTGGGTATGCCTTGGCTCCGTACCCACAATCCCTGCATTGACTGGATCACCAGAGAAATCACCTTTCCGTCTCCTTATTGCATCCAACACTGCCTTCCAAAGACTTCCACCCAGCCTGACGCTTTAACGTGCTTGGATGCCGAAGCTCGCCAACTAGTCCCAGAAATATACCATGCCTTCATGGACGTTTTCAGTAAAAAGGGGCAGAGATTCTTCCTCCTCATCGGGTCTACCACAGTCCCATCGAGCTCCTCCCTGGGGCCGAAGTACCGTTTGGAAGAATTTTTCCCCTAACCGAGCTGGAGCTAACAGCACTCAAAGAGTACATAGACGATAACCTCAGAAAAGGCTTTATCCGCTCCTCTACATCCCCTGCTGGAGCTGGCATTTTCTTTGTGGAAAAAAAGGACCATACCCTGCGGCCGTGTGTCGACTATAGAGAGCTCAACAAGGTGACCATAAAGAACCGCTACCCTCTTCCTTTAGTGCCTGAACTTTTCCAGAGGTTGGGGGCAGCAGTCGTTTTTACCAAGCTAGACCTCCGCGGGGCCTATAACTTGGTCCGTATTAGGAAAGGCGATGAATGGAAGACCGCCTTTCGTACCCGATTCGGACATTTCGAATATCTTGTGATGCCATTTGGAATGTGCAACGCCCCCGCCACCTTCCAACATTTCATAAACAACATTTTTCGAGACTACCTGGACTTATTCGTCATCATCTATCTAGATGACATCCTGATTTTTTCTACCTCCATCGACAGCCATCGCCAACACGTCAAGTGTGTGCTGGAGCGGCTTCGGCAACATGGCCTGTATGCGAAGCCCGAAAAATGTGAATTTGAACAGCAAAGCATACAGTTTTTGGGACTTATCATTTCAATTGAAGGCATCAAAATGGACCCCCAGAAAATCTCCGCTATCCTTGAATGGCCTGCCCCTGTGGATAAAAAGGGAGTTCAGCGGTTTGTGGGTTTTTTAAACTTTTATCGGAAATTTATCAAAGGCTTCTCGGCCATCATTTCCCCAATTACACAACTGACCAGACAGGGGATTCGTTTCCAGTGGACTCCCGAAGCCCAAACCGCCTTTGACTCACTCAGGAGACTCTTTAACTCCGCTTCTGTGCTGAAACACCCTGACCCGGCTCTCCCGTTCGTTTTGGAAGTTGATGCATCCGAAGTCGCTGTCGGGGCGGTACTCTCCCAGCGACAAGGTCCCAAGGCCCTCTTGTTTCCTGTTGGTTTCTTTTCCCGCAAATTAACTTCTCCTGAACGGAATTATGATGTGGGCGACCGGGAATTATTGGCAATTAAGGCAGCTTTGGAGGAGTGGCGGTACCTCCTGGAGGGAGCAGCCCACCCGATTCTGATATACACGGACCATAAAAACCTTGAATATCTGAAGGCTGCAAGAAGGTTGAAACCGCGCCAGGCCAGGTGGGCGCTGTTCTTTTCCAGGTTTGCCTTTCACGTCACCTACAGGCCAGGCTCTAAAAACACCAAGCCCGATGCTTTGTCCCGGATGTTTTTTTTTTTTAAATATTAACTTTTTATTGATTTTTCAACTGAAAACATTTACAGATACAAAAGACATTCAACATCGAGTCCTTAACTTCTTTCGGGATGGGCATCACCCGACATGGTAGCTTATACATTGAACGGCGACTAGCACAAAAAATTCCAGAGCGGGTGTGGTCCCCCTACTTAATTTAAGCCTTCCCCCCCCTCATCCTCCCCCCTCCCATCCCCCCCCGTCAAGCCACAGACTGTTCTATCCCCTCCCAGTGCCACTAAGAGCTGGGAGGGAGCGTAGCAGGAGCATATCCTTAAGAACCTGCAAAAAGCAAGAAAAGAAAAAAAAAGAGAGAAAAAAAAAAAAGAAAAAGGAAAAAAAAGGAGAAAGAAAGAAAAGACAAAGTAAGAGAAAAGACCACTTGTAGAAGCGGAGTAGTAAGGAAGGAGCTGGTGCTGAGCTATGAGTACGCCCGTGCTAAGGCTAAATTCACCTTTCATCTATGGGTGATGTTGTCCAGGGCCCCCATATCGTTTGAAACTTTCTGTAATTGCCCTGCTTTGTAAAGAAAATTCTCTCGTTGCCCATTACCGTTTTTATACTTCTATTCCATTCCTCTAGTGTCGGTGGTAGCTGTGCCTGCCAGTGCTGAGCAATCAGCTTCCTGGCTTGGAAGAGGGCCCGTAGAATAGAGTCCGTAAGGTTGTACGGAATTCTCTCTCTCTCCATGAGACCTAATAAGCAGGTTTTGGCCGTTACCTCCAGATTTAGCCTCAAGGTCGTGTTAATTGCCTCAATAATGCTGGTCCAGTATCTAAATAGTTTTGGACATTTCCAAAACATATGGATAAAGTCCCCGACTAGGCCGCATCTGGGACAGCGGTCATTATCCCGCCAATGCAATTTAAACATTTTACTTGGAGTGTGATATACTCTGTACATAAAGTAAAGCTGTGACATCTTGTGGGATGGGGATATTGATACCCGGTTCGCTTGTCCAATGACCCTTTCCCATTCTTCCGTTGACAGTGGTCCCAGCTCATTCTCCCAGGTTACCCTGCTCTTGGTTGGTCCCCCGCCCTCTCTAGTCCTGTCCCCGAGTTTGGCATACAGCCCCGAAATTATCCCCTTAGTTGGCTCCGAGGACACAAGCTGCGCCAGTATAGGTATCTGGACCCAGCCCGGTACCTGTAATCCAAATTGCATCTGGGCTGCATGCCTCACCTGGAGATATTTGTAAAAAGTACAATTAGGGAGGGAAAATTCCTGTTTCAAGGCAGCGAAAGCTTTCAAATTATCGCCAGAATACAATTGGCTTAGTCGCGTGAGGCCCTGTTTTTCCCAGGCACTGGACTTGGTGATCTTGGCTAGTTCTTCTAAGTTGTTATTATGCCACAGGGGGGCCAGCTCTGTTATGCCCTGGTATCCCAGCATGGACTTTGCTGTTTGCCAGAGCTTTGTTATCAGGGTTAGCGTTGGGTGACGTGTGGGAAAAGAGCCTGCCTCAAGAGCTTCCATGAGTGTACTATGTGGGCTAGTTATCAAGAGTAAGTTATTACCAGGATCTCTGGTGGCCCCCCTCCCTGCCAGGTGCTGTAATTGGGATGCAACAAAATACCGTCTAAGGTGCGGAATCGCCAGTCCACCCTCCCCCAGAGGAAGCTGAAGCGTAGCGAGGGCAATTCTAGGTTGTCCTCTCTTCCAAATCAGATCTCTAAAGAGCGAGTCCATCTTCCTGAACCACTTCTGTCCCAACCATAGGGGAGAGTTGTGTAGGAGATAAAGAATCTGTGGCAACCAAATCATTTTGATAAGGTTGCACCTCCCTGCTGCCGAGAGGGGGAGGCGGGTCCACACCTCAGACTTACCTTTAAGTTTGAGTAGTAACGGATCTAGGTTATACTTAGTAAATGCGTTTATATCCCTAGTTATCCATATCCCTAAATACTTCAATTTATCAAGTGGTTTAAAGTTAAGGTTATCGATAATTATGTCACCTGGAGTTGGATCCATCGGCATGAGGGCCGTCTTGTCCCAGTTGATTAAGAGTCCTGAGATCCTGCCAAAGTCCCCCATCATTTTTATGGCTGCTTTTAATGAGGAGTCTACGTCTCCTAGGTAAAACAAGATATCGTCAGCAAATAACGCTATCTTCTCTTCCGCTGACCCTCGCCTAAACCCACGTATTTCCCCGTTGGCTCTAACAGCAATGGCCAACGGCTCTATTGCTAAAGCAAAGAGGAGCGGGGACAAGGGGCACCCCTGCCTCGTTCCTCTTTCCAGCCTAAAAAATTCTGAGTGTTCATTGTTAATCTTTATTTTGGCGGTTGGATTTGTGTACAACAAGCGCACCCAGTTAATAAAGTTAGATCCAAAACCAAATCTGAGCAGTACCTTGAACAGATAACCCCATTCTAGGCTATCAAATGCCTTGGCAGCGTCCAAGGCCATAATGGCCCTGGGGTCCTTGTTGTCTACTGGCAATTGTATGTTTAGGTAAGTTCTGCGTATGTTTGTACTGGTTGATCTTGTTGGGACAAACCCAGATTGATCGGGATGAACTAAATTATGAATACACATATTTAGTCGAGCAGCTAAGACCTTGGCCAGAATCTTTACATCCGTGCACAGCAGGGAAATCGGACGGTATGAGGCGGGGTCCATGGGGTCTTTTCCCTCCTTCGGAATAACGACAATAGTCGCCTCCGTCATTGAAGCTGGAAGAGACCCCAGGGACTGCGCCTGGTCCAGCAACTTAAGCAACTTAAGCAACTTAGCTTCCCCCTCCCTCTCTCGTGTCGTTCTTTTAATTCTCGCCACTTGCTGGATAAGGAGGCCTCTAAGGTATGCTTTCAATGAATCCCAGACTACCCCAATAGGGGCTGTGTTTGAATTTATATTGATAAACTCTTTCAGGGCCATTTTTATTTCTTCAGGGGTTTCGATTAGTTCCAGCCACGCTGGGTCAATTCTCCACTCCCGATGGTGAACCTTATTTCCTGTCTTCAATGACAGAATCAGGGGCGAATGGTCCGAGACCCCCCTTGGGCCGTATTCTATTGCTGCTATCAGAGGTAGAGCTTCCTCATTGACCAAGGCCATGTCAAGTCTAGAGAGGGTCAAGAAGGTGGCTGAAAAGCATGAATATTGCTTCTCCTGTGGATGCCGTGTTCTCCAGGCTTCAATGAGCCCGGTTTCTTGTAGAAATCGAGTCAGCCTACCCTCCTCCCTGGCTATAACTTGCTTAGGGGTAGGAAACCTATCCATTGAACTGTCCAATACCTGGTTATAGTCCCCCACTGCTAATACCGGGATCCCAGCTTTATCTATTGTAAATGCGATAAGTTCATATAAAATCTCCATTTTAAACGGAGGGGGAACGTAGATGTTTGCGAGGACATACGGTTTATTTTCCCATGAGCAGTGTAAAAAAACATAACGACCTTTTGGGTCTATTTGAACCTTATGGCATGAGAATAATATTCCCTTCCCAATAAGAATACTCACACCTCTTGAATAAGAGGAATGCAATGAGTGGTACTGGGCCTGCCACTTCCGACCACGGAGCAAGGGCACTGTGTCTTGCACCAGGTGTGTCTCCTGGAGACACAGAATGCCCGGCCCCCTGCCCTCCAAAAGGGACAGGACCAGGTCTCTCTTGGCCGGGTCTCCAAGACCCCGGACGTTCCAAGAGATCAGATCAAGTTTCTTCAACTGCATTTAGGATTGATGAGTGTGTAAGTCTTGTTGTCCAGAGTAGTTATCAAAGAAAATATGGGGCCCTCCGGACCGTCCCACTCAGAAAGTAAAGCCATATGCGCAAGGAAGAAAAAAAAAAGGAGAAAGAAAAAGAGAAGAAAAAAAAAAAACAAAATAGGGGGGAAGGACCCTGCCTCATAGAGGCTAGCAATCCAGTCCCTCTCTCCTCTAATTCTGGTCATATAAAACCTAAGTGTCATTTCTATTAAATTCGTGCATTTCGACATAAGTACATAATAATCCTAACATCACTAGTGCCAGTGAAATTGCAATCGGGTGTAAAAACACTAAACCACACAGGCCCTTGAAACAATGGACCATCTTAAATAAATAATTTCCCCTAGCTGTGTATCTCACCCAAATCCTTAGTATTATTGTAAGTTTCTCTCTCACTCCCCCCCCCCCCACTCCCTCGTGACATATTTAACATGCTTAAGTGATCCCTGTGCTTGACTTGTGCCCCCCCCCCACAATCCCTGGTTGTCTTCCCCCCCCCCCCCCCCCCCCCCGCCCCCCGCCCCCCCCCCCCCAACCCTCCCTCCCCCTCCATCCCAGCCCATCAGGGCAGCCCCTTACAGGTGCGATCGTGACCCTACCCCCTCCCATCCCACACATACCTACATACATTTATTCTTCCCTATTACCCATGGACTCTCTCCATTCTCCCCCCCAGTGTTGATAAAATCTAATGTTAACACATTCATATTCATTACATCGTGACCCCCCCTGGTCCCCTGCTGCCCCACCCCCCTCCCCTCCCCCCAACCATCAATAATATACTCATATCAATATCCAGATATATAACAGGAGTGTCAGCCCTCTCCCCCCCCCAGTAAACTCGGGGGGGGGGAGAGGGCACCAGACATCAGAACAAAAAAAAAAAAAAAAAAAAAAGGGGGTGACCCCAACCAAAAAAAAAAAAAAAAAAAAACCCACAGAGAGGGGGGAGGAAACAAAACCCCCCCGCCCCCCACACCCCTCTCCCTAAAAGTCTCTCTTGTTCTCTTCGAGCCATTGCTGTGCTTCGGTAGGGGAGTTGAAAAAAAATGTTTTGCCAAGCGCCGTGACTCTCAACCGGGCCGGGTATAGAAGAGCGTAGTCTATTTTATAGTTGATCATGGTATGCTTAATCGGAGTAAATTCCGCTCTGCGTTTCTGCAGGTCGGGCGAGAAATCTGGGTAAAATGAAACTCTAGCGCCCTGAAATCTGATGTCTCCCAGTTCTCTAGCCCTCCGCAGCAATGCGACCTTATCAGTATAGTTCAAGATTTTTAGCAGTATAGTCCTGGGGCGGTCCCCTCCACGCTGATTTCTTAAGGTGGTGCGATGAGCCCGTTCGATGGCAAATAAGGGGCTGAAAGAGGACCCCCCAAAAATC
Organism: Lithobates sylvaticus; assembly: GCA_028564925.1. NCBI lineage: Eukaryota > Metazoa > Chordata > Amphibia > Anura > Ranidae > Lithobates > Lithobates sylvaticus. The sequence goes on along the minus strand of CM053027.1, from coordinate 199,790,728 downwards.
TCCCCAAACCAGGCCTCTAGGAACTTTATTAGATTAGGACCCTCTGTACGTTCCGGTAGTCCTATAATTCTAACATTGTTTCTACGGTTCCGGTTTTCCATTTCATCCAGTTTGGCTACCTGTATGTTCATAGTTTTTTTGAGCAATTGGATATCTTGTTTTAGTGGGGTCAATTCGTCTTCTATTGCACTTACTCGGTCTTCCGCCTCCACCATTCTTTGTACTATTCCATTTACATCATGTTTTATGGTAGACAGTTCGTCTCTAATGATCTTTAATTGAGTATCAAAGTTTGCAATTGCATTTTTGCAATCATTTATTGCGTTTAGTACCTCCCGTAATGTAGGTTCTTTCTCCCTGGCTTCCAGGGTGGTATCAGCGGGGGTAATTGACATATGAGTTAGAGAAGAGCTATCCTCCACGTTTAAGTGAATGGTGGAGGTTTTAGTCCCGCCAGGTCCCTTGGTTGCAGATTTTTTTACGGTGGAGGGGGTGGATGTATTAGGTGCCATAGCACCCTGGCTTTTTCTGTCTATCATCGGGTTTTTATGGTCCTTGCCCTGACAAGTAGGTTGGTTAGATGATTGTAGCTGATTCGGGTTTTTTGGGGAAAGTGGAACTGTTGGGGAATGTGCAAATTTTTCCAGTTTTGTCGCTGCGGCAGCTGCGACCTGATTATTTCTGTCCTTGGCTGCTCGTGTGTTTTGGGGAGCTTCTGCAAGCGAGGGCTCCTCTGGTGCTCTTCTCCTTGACATCCTTTCCCCTTCCCTTTCCTCCGCCCCCCCCCACTCTATCCCTGGAATCCTCACAGGGAGGGAGATCTTCCTTGGGGGACCTCACAGGTAAAGGGCTTGGCACTGGATGATATGCTTACTCCAGGCTCTAAGTGGAAAAAAAAAGGGGGGAAATAGGAACAAATGGCAGCAGGAGAGCAGCAAAGGCCCCTTTCTCTTTATTTCTCCTCTTCCTCTAAAACGGTATAGATATATAAGTATTATTGATGCATAATCTTGGAATATAGCTCCATGAAGAAGGGGTTACCGCTAAGAGGGGGAAAAAGCGGGGAAAAAAAGACCCCACACAAAACAAAAAAAAAAAATTGCAGTCCTTAAATTGCAGTTTAAGAGAAGACCAAGCACATATGCAAAAGCAGCCCTGAAATTGCCGTCTAAGAGAGAAGCATATGGATATCACTACGCCGCTTGTGCTTTTAGCAGTAAGGCAGTCCTCAAGTCGCAGTTTTAGGAAAAATAGCTAAGCATAAGTTTGCGTTCTGAGCAAAAAAAAAAAAAAAAAAAAGAAAACCGCACTCCAGCACTACATTCACTTTTGACAAGGGAAAGGCAATCCTCATCCCAAAAAGATGCAGCCCAGCAGAATTGCACAGCACGGCACAGCCTACAATTAACAGCGCAACAATCAGCTTATATTTTTGTAAGTAGGTCTTCAAGTTGCAATTTATAAAAGAGCCAGTACTACACAGCACAGCTTGTAATTTTAGCAAAGAGCAGTCCTCAAATTACAGCCTCAAAGAAGCCAAATGCATGTAGACATTTTACCCAGTATAGCTTTGTATTTCTAATGGAGAAGCGGTCCTCAGTTGCGGTGGGAGAAAAAAGGGAATGCCAGGGATATATGCATATCACAGTCTGTTAAACTCAGTCCACTAGTTGCAGTTAATAGTAAGCTGGCATAAATGCATGTCATCCAAAAAAAAAGTGTCCTCTCACCTTCTCCTTGCAGACTCTAAGATAGCAGTCAAGGGCAGTCAGAAAGTCCCTTTGGGGTTCCCCCCTCCTCCGGTTACCTTTCCTTCTTGTCCTCCGTGTAGGTTGTTCAAAAAGCCGGCATCTCCATTTGAATTTCCCGTCGCTCTCTTCCTCTCACGAGCGGCGGGTAGACAAGCAGAAGATCACGTGTGGCGTCACCCTTGGCTGTTCGGCGCTGCTCGGCTATGTCCGGCTATCTCCGTGCATTAACAGCACGGCGCTGCAGTAGGTGGCTCGGGTAGGCTCTAGGGACCTCTGAACCGAGCGCTGCACGTCACTACGGGGGGGTTGGTCATTCAGATCTCAGGGAGTTTCTGCATTTTCAGTCCGTCCATAGGGCGGGGGATGGAGGAGAGCACACAAACGCTCTCACATGCCTCTCACACTCACACACCCTTTGTCCCGGATGTTTAGCGATCCTAAGGTGCCTACCTCGCCAGATACCATCCTGTCAGCAGACAATTTCCTCCTACTACAAGAAGACCTACTAAGCCGGATGGATTAAGCAAGCCTCCATTGAAAACCCTCCTCCTGCTGAGGCAGGATTGTCAGCAAAGGATGGCCTGTTCTGGTCTAACGGCAAGATCTTCATTCCAGAAAATCTTCGGATTACCGTACTCGAGCTCTGCCACAACCACGTATTAGCTGGGCACTTTGGCGTTTCCAAAACCTTTGAGCTTGTGCAACGCACATTCTGGTGGCCACAACTTGCAAAGGACTGCAAAAGATACGTGGAGTCTTGTACCATCTGCACTCACAACAAGAGTAGTAAGACCAGGGCTTGGGGCTTGCTCAAACCTCTGCCTGCTCCGGAGAGACCTTGGAAATTAATTTCCATGTATTTCATTGTTGAACTTCCTCACTCAGAAGGCCATACGGCCATCCTTCGTAGTTGTGGACTGGCTATCCAAAATGGCACACTTCATACCCATGAAAGGAACACCCTCAGCACCAAAGACAGCACAAGCCTTCATCAAGGAAATTGTCAGACTTCACGGAGTGCCAGCCAACATCATTTCTGATAGGGGAGTTCAGTTTACCTCACAGTGACAACTCGTAGCAAGCAAAAGTGAATTACCAGTACATTGCTTTCTGAAGGTTTTTGTAGTTACCCTGCCACTGTCGATGTGTCCAGTAAGTGTAACAGAGTGAAAGTGATGACTGAACTCCAAATTCAAATGGTTGTTATTAGGATAGTGGATAAAAGAATCTATCATAGAGACCGGGACAATCCACACCAAGGCCAGGTCATCTATGTAGCGACAGTACCAGTCAATATACACTCTGAAAGGATTATTATGTGTACAGGGGGTCCCCTATTTACAAACATCCGACTTACAAACAACTCCTACTTACAAACGGAGGGAGACAACAGGAAGTGAGAGGAAATCCACCCCTAGGAAGGGAAATTCACTCCTGTAAGAGTTAATTAGGGAAAAGGGTGTCTCCTCTGATGCTTTATCACCAGTCCATGCTTCCCTAACAAGCCAAAATTTTCAAAATCCAATTGTCATTGGGACAGAAGGTGAGGTGAAATCTTCTGAACAGGGGCACAGACAGCAAAACAAATGTTACAGGGGTGATAACCCTTCTCTATGTTATCTAAAAAACGTAAAAATAGATTTTTTGGCTGGAGCTACACTTAACAAATGTACCTGTTCCAACTTACAAACAGATTCAACTTAAGAACAAACCTACAGTCGCTATCATGTTTGTAACCCGGGGATCCCCTGTAAAGAGAAAGACCTCTTTCCACCACCCCATATATAAATTTGGCAATGAGGGAGAAAATTTTGCCCCCATCGAGGCACCTTGGCATTGTATGTAAAAAGATGAGTCAAACATAAAATAATTATGTTTCAATAGAAACTCAATGGCCAAAAGTAGAAAATCGCACAACTCCCGACTATAAAAACTGTACGATGTAAGGTGGTGCTTAATAGCCTTCAAGGGTAAACAATGTGGTATACATGAAAATAATGCCTTAACATCAACAGTGATCCAAGTATTCGTTGCTGACCATTTCATTTCATGTGTATGGGCAAGAAGGTGACCAGTGTCCCTAAGATAACCTGGTAGACGAGTGATGAGGGGTTGATGTTCATCCACCCACTCTCCAAGTCGCTCTAATAGGGACCCTATACCTGCAACAATGAAAGTGACTTGTGCTCCGTGTCATCCTGTTCCTCTCACCACCTGTGTTTCCACCAGGGACTGAACTCACCAAAAATTGTTGACCCCAAAAGCATGCACTGAGGTAGGTCAAATAGCGCTTGCTGCCTCTGGTCAGCCTCTTACAGCAAGTCACATAATGAGAATGAGAATCACACAGTTATAATAGGTATGTGTATTGACAGTCACATCCTGGCAAGGAGTAACTTAGCCAAAGACTAAAAACATGTACGTACCTCCACTGTCAACTTAGAAAATATAGACCTCAGGATTCACCCCCCCCCCCCCAGTTTAATGTCCACACTTGTACTCACTAACAGCCTTCTTAGGGTATAAAAGGACAAAACAAGGGGCAACAAAGGGAGGAAAAGAACATTGGCCACCTTCCACCCAACACTGGTTCCTCTTAAAGAATATGTAAACCCAATATTTCACATTCCTGATATGTGCTTGCTGTACTATGTGCTTGTATGAAAAAATATTGTGTTCTCTTTATATTGCTTCCTTTGTGTGAAATTCCTAGTGATACTGCCAGTCCTTCTGCTTTCCTATCAAGAACTGACCACACTAAGCAGGAGAACACAGTGTGGTCAATTCTCTAGCTATTCTGGGAACTCAGCCTGCTCTCCTCCAATGATCAGACTTGTCCTGACATTCCCCCCATGCACTGCCTTTCACTGGGAAGATCAGCATTCTGCTGTTTCTAGCTCTTTTGCAGCTGAGAATAGAGGGAATGTGATCTCTGCACTTGCAATTTATTTCTATTTTAAACTGACACATCACATTAAGCATTATTGATACAATTAGTTATCTCTTTGTGGCTTCAGAATGTAAGAAAAAAACTTCAGGTCCAACAGTCCCATCTGGCCCACCTTATTCATGTTTGTGTACTGTGCTATTCTATCTTTAAACATGTGTTGTTTTCCCTATTAAAAGTTTTTCACAGAAACACCTCAATATATAAATTACATAAGACAGTCAATGTGTGGAATGCCTTCTGCCTATGAACCATTGACTTGTGGGAAGATGCACAGCAGAGTATTTATTGTACATTGTACACACTGCCAACAACAATTTGAATCCTTTCTGGGAGCCCCCAAAAAGGTGTAAGATCTGCCCCAAGAATTTGCATTTACAACTGTTCTGACCAACGAGTCTCTAAAGGATTTGTTACGATTAAATGCTTGTAAAGGAACTGCCTGTGGTTCAAGGATATTAGGATACATTTTAAGTAAAATCTGGCAGTGATCTAATTTGTAGAAAAAGCCTTTGTACCCTGTGAATGGAATTGTGATAAGTGCAAGTACTGTGATCTATTTAGATTAGAGTTGAATGTTCCAAATATTGGCATGAAATCTGGAAATTTATTGCGTGGGAGCTTTTGAAAGAATCTAATTTCTATAAAGAATTTTTGTGAATAGTAAAATATCTACTTTTATATTGAATAGTATGTGTTTGTTGAAATAATTCTAAGGAATCAATGACCAGTTTTTCTGTCATGCTTAAAGCTGAACTCTAGGCAAAAAAAGGCAAAAAAAACTAGAAACATTAATGCAGCTCTGTAATCATTACTATATCATTAAATATATGTTTTAATTCAAGCAGTGTATTAACTTGAATTTAATTGTAAATGTTTATGTGGGGGGAGAGGCCCTGTCACAATCAAATCAAAAAAATCCTGACACCATCCCCTATTATATTATAATAGCCAAAAGGGAAAAAGAGAACCCCAAGTCCCCAATTAAGGAGCCTGGAGTAGGGGGCTGTTTGGTGTGTTATATAATACACAAAAACATAAATATATAAAATATTACAAAAGGTTTGTAAATTACACAATGTACAGCCTAGTGGACCAATGTGTTTTGCATAAATCCATTGCTTCTTCAGGATCCACAAGCTCTCTATATCAAAAATATGGGTACAATGTCTACAATGAATAACACAATAATTACAATGTTATACATTACATGATTATAGATTGCATTTAAGCCTGCAAGTTACACTTTTTTTTCTTATTTTCCATGTTAAAAATCTAAAGTATCAATGTTTTTTTTTTGTGTGTATTATATGACACACCAAACATACACATATTCAGGCTCCTTGGTTGGAGACTTGGGGTTCTCTTTTTCCCTTTTAACTTGAATTTAACCTGATATATGGTATGCTTTTTGTTAAGCTCGCCATATATGGATCGAAATTTGGCCGGTTCAGCAGGGACCAGCCAAATTTAGAACTGTGTATGGACACTGTGGTTGAACAGAAGTCGATCTACTGATCAACCTATGTTCAACCAACCTGTTGGGGAAATTATGTATGACCAGTGCTGCAGGCCATAGTCTGCAATGCTGATCGGTGTATTCTGACAGTGGGGAAGTCTCCCCCACTGTCAGAATACAATGACACAGTGGGGAGGGTGCCCCTATCCACATTGAGTGTGTGGATGAGGGAAATTAGTCAGTTTTTGTATTTCATCCCACTGGTTGAATGAAAAAAACTGACCCATCTATGGCTCAGAGGAAGTAAGCTGAATGATACTGGCTGTCAATAAAATTGAAATATTGAGGACATCTAGAAAAAATGTACACTGAGGGCAGCTTTGGATTTAAGGCAAGTTTTGCATAGTGGGACATGTTTGGGAGAGTCTTTTTATTAATAAAAGACTTGTCAAAAAGGTGATGTTTGTTTTCTACTTACATATTTTCTGTTAATGAAAATGGAAAGAGTATGGCACAACTGCAAACTTACCAAAACATGGTCATCCACCCACATTGACAGGCCGGGCAAGGAGAGCATTAATCAGAGAAGCAGCCAAGAGGCCCAGGGTAACTCTGGTGGAGCAGCAGAGATCCACAGCTTAGGGAGGAGAATCTGTCCACAGGACAACTAACTATTAGTCGTGCACTCCACAAATATGGCCTTTATTGAAGAGTGGCAGGAAGAAAGCCATTGTTGAAAGAAAGCCATAAGAAGTCCCATTTGAAGTGTGCGCAAAGAAATTTAACTTTTTGACCTAAAAGCAAAGCGCTATGTGTGGCAGAAAACTAACACTGCACATCACCCTGAACACACCATCCCCATTGTGAAATATGGTGGTGGCAGCATCATGTTGTGGGGATGCTTTTCTTCGACAGGGAAGCTGGTTAGAGTTGATGGGAAGATGGATGGAGCCAAATACAGGGCAATCTTAGAAGAAAACCTGTCAGAGTCTGCAAAGGACTTGAGACTGGGTTGGAGGTTCACCTTCCAGCAGGACAACGACCCTAAACATACAGCCAGAGCTACAATGGAATGGTTTAGATCAGAGCATATTCATGTATTAGAATGGCCCAGTCAAAGTCCAGACCCAAATGCAATTAAGAATCTGTGGCAAGACTTAAAAATTGCTGTTCATAGATGCTCTCCATCCAATCTGACAGAGCTTAAGCTATTTTGCAAAGAAGAATGGGCAAAAATGTCACTCTCTAGATGTGCAAAGCTGGTAGAGACATGCCCAAAAAAGACTTGTAGCTGTAATTGCAGCTAAAGGTGGTTCTACAAAATATTTACTCAGGGGGGCTGAATACAAATGCCCCCCACACTTTTCACATATTTATTTGTAAAAAAAAATTGAAAACCATTTATCATTTTCCTTCCACTTCACAATTATGTGCCACTTTGTGTTGGATACCTTTTCAAGGCACTGTAAATAGTATATCAGGAAGATATACTATTTGATATCAATTTGCTGCGTTTACTCAAGAAGGCTCATAAGACAGTCATGATCCACCGGCCAGAGCGACTGTCCCCAATACCCAGGGAGGATCAATAGTGGACTGGAAGAGAGGACATAACGCCAAATTATTACCTATAAATGTTAATATCCAGTTATATGTTGTGCATTTAGGATTGCATTCAGCAATTTTTTTTAACCACTTACAGACCGCACGCCGTTGTTATATGTCGGTACTTTGAAGAGGGATAGCTAGCTGCCGTAACCCCAGTATCCTCTTTTTCAGCGGGCGGTCTGATTTCAGATAAAAGTGGTCTCTGTGGCAGATTCGCCGCAAGCTCACTTTTAACGGCGACGGGAGAGGGCCCCCCCTCCCGCCACTCTCCAGTTCTCTTTCACCACTTACCAGAGCCGTTGGTAGTGGAGGAGGCGATCGGGTCCTCTTCTGTGTGTGGTATGGAGATGAGTGAGGAGAAGGTGGTCCCCACCCATCTCTATACCATTGCAGGGTGGAAGTAAATTCAAAATGTAATTTCTACCCATAGCTCTTAAAGAGACATTTTTATTTTTATTTTTTAAATAACATTTAATTTTCTTTCTTTTTTATTATTGCATTTTAGTGTAAATATGAGATCTGAAGTCTTTTTGACCCCAGATCTCATATTTAATGGTCCTGTCCTGCTTTTTTATCTATTACAAGGGATGTTTAGATTCCTTGTAATAGGAATCAAAGTTACACAATTTTTTTTTTAAAAGAAAAGTGTAAAAATAAAAAGTAAAAGGTAAAATAAATAAGAACCAAAATGCATTTATCGCATGCAGAAGCAAACATATATATGAGCAGCGCCCTCATATGAAAACGGTGTTCAAACCACACATGTGAGGTATCACCGGGATTTTTAGAGTGAGAGCAATAATTCTAGCTATATATTCCCTCTGTAGCTCAAGACATGCAACCTGTAGAGTTTTTTAAATGTTGCCTATGGAGATTTTTAATGGTAAAAGTTTGTCACCATTCCATGAGCGTGCGTAATTTTGAAACATAACATGTTGGGTATCCATTTACTCAGCGTAACATTATCTTTCATAATATAAAAAAAATTGGGCTAACTTTACTATTGTCTAATTTTTTTATTCAAAAAGGTGTACTTTTTCCCAAAAAAGTGCGCTTGTAAGACCGCTGCGCAAACACGGTGTGACAGAAAGTATTGCAACGACCACCATTTTATTCTCTAGGGTGTTAGAAAAAACATATACATAAAATATCTAGGATGGAATAGGACCTGGGGGTCCGAGTAGATGATAGGCTCAGCAGTGGCATGCAATGCCAAGCTGCTGCTAACAAAGAAAACAGAATATTGGCATGCATTAAAAAGGGTATTAATTCCAGAGATTAAACGATAATTCTCCCGCTCTACAAGACTCTGGTCCGGCTGCACCTAGAATATGCTGTCCAGTTCTGGGCACCAGTCCTCAGGAAGGATGTACTGGAAATGGAGCGAGTACAAAGAAGGGCAACAAAGCTAATAAAGGGTCTGGACGATATTAGTTAATGAAAAAGGTTGCGAGCACTGAATTTATTCTCTCTGGAGAAGAGACGCTTGAGAGGGGATATGATTTCAATATACAAATACCGTACTGGTGACCCCACAATAGGGATAAAACTTTTTTGCAGAAGGGAGTTTAACAAGACTTGTGGCCACTCATTAAAATTAGAAGAAAAGAGGTTTAACCTTAAACTACGTAGAGGGTTTTTTACTGCAAGAGTGGCAAGGATCTGGAATTCCCTTCCACAGGTGGTGGTCTCAGCAGGGGGCATGATAGTTTCAAGAAACTATTAGATAAGCACCTGAACGACCGCAATAAAGGGATATACAATGTAATACTGACATATTATCACACACATAGGTTGGACTTGATGGACTTGTGTCTTTTTTTCAACCTCCCCTACTATGTAACTATGTAATGTTTTGAGGGTTCTAATAAATTTTCTGGGGAAAAAAATGTTTTTTTTTTACTTGTAAACACCAAATCTCAGAAAGAGGCTCGGTCCATAAGTGGTCAAAATATACTGCGTTGGGCAGATCTAATAACATTCTCCTCCTAGAATGTTCGATATGTGCTTGTTTTAGACCCTGAGTGCAGAACTTTAATTTATCAACATGAAATCTCTTTTGACATGTACAGCAGTTGCCCAATTAAATAGTGCATTAAGGTCTTGTAAGTAAGAGACAACCTTTAAGGACGATAATTCACTACATAGCTTGGTGTCTATAAACATAGAAGTGGTACTTTTAGTCTTGAACTCCAGCTCATTTTTAAATAGATTAAAAATAAAAAAATAAAATCCTCTGCTAGGCAATGGCATAATATCCTAGTATGCATCACATACTAGTACATTATGGAATACTTATCTTAAAAGGAACCCCTTCAGCAGTGCGCTGTCACCACTGACAGGGATTCCATCTTCATCCGGTCTTTTTTCCGGGTTCACAGGCTCCGGCAGCTTGAATGGCCAAGCCACGATGGCGTCACTCCCGCACATGCGCGTGGGAGTCAAGGCCGCGACACAGCGCTCTGAGGAAATGGAGCTTCATGTGCCAGGGATGTCACCGGCTGCCAAAAGAACGAATGCATGTTTAGGAGATATTCATTTTACCTAAGCTTTATTATAACCTGGAGATAAAAAACACAAAGCAGACTTTACTTCCACTTTAAGGATCCCAACACTGAGCCTTGGGGTTTCCAAGAGTCAGTCCACCACTAGGGCATGGGGAGGAGCTGCCTACTGAGGAAGCAGAGGATTAGGTAAGTACAATGCTTTTACTGTCCCCTAGACATAAATGACCAGTTAACCTTTGCAGGAGAAGTTTTAGTGTTACTTGAGTTGGGCTGTCATGAGATGTGTGCCACCTCTAGAATCTCTGCTGTTTCTTTAATTTTTAAAGCTTCCTTTAATGCCAGATAGTATAGCCCTCACTATACTTACAGAACTCTGACTATGAGAGCTGTTGCTCTCATACACAGAAGTCATACTATTGTTTTTACTATACTCCTCTCTACTTGCTCATTCACAGAATGGCTTGCATTTTATGAATACAAGGCACTCTGTGAATGGACAAGGGAGAGGAAGGGCAGACATTGGAAAGTTCGGCTTTTGTGTAAAAAAGACACGGATAGAACATTGAAGGGTTAGAATCCCTGTCAGGATTTGTTTGCTGTCATTATACCCACTGGGCAGATCCCCCCACTCTTTTTGTCTTGGTGTTCATCGTCACCAGGACAGAAAGTTATAGTAAAGCCAATACTTTTAAAGTTGTCTCTGGGACAGTAATAGTGAGCAAATATTTTTAGCTGGAACATGTGTTCCAGTGGCAAAATGACAAATAATTTCCCTCTTACATTAAAGAATTTTCCGCTACTTCCTGTGGTGTCTTTGGGACAGGGAGTGAAGGGAAATCCATATAATAGCACAGAAAAAGCAGGAAAAAAGTTCTATCTTTAAATATACTGTACTTTAGGAAGCAAGTCTCATAATTCAGCTGTTTTCTATTGGCTGTGATACTATTTGTTATCACATTCTTACATGGTCAATTAGGTGCAGAGAGACAAATGTCCATTAAATTCACCTTCTAACAAATTCTGCAGCTTAAACCTTTCTTATACGGCTATAAAATCCTTTCCTCCCTACTTACACAACTGATGCCCCTTTGTCTCTTGTACAGTCCTAGTGATAAAGAGTTCATCTGCCAAATCTCCATACTGACCTTGGATATATGTCTACATATTAATTTAATCACCTCTAAAACCTCTTTTTCCAAAGTGAACAAGCCCAGTTTTTAAAGCTATTTTATAAGTGACTTCTCCCTTACCCTTAATTAAATTGGCTGCCCGCCTTTATGACCTCTCCAAATCATCTATATTCTTCTTACAGTATAGCTAAAAAAAACTAGGATACATTCTTACAAGTGACTTATAAAGGGGCAATATTATATTACAAACTAAAATTTTATTTGCTTTCGTAGTTACAGCTTGGCTTTGAGTGATGCTTCTTAGTTTACTGTTTTCAGTATTTCTAAGCCTTTATCTATGCCTGCCTTCCCATTTAGTGTATTGGGGGCAATTCCATTACCAATACATAGCCTAGGTGCTTACTCTTATACTTTAATATTCAATTTCATCTACCATTTAACTGAACATCATTCATTATTCAACAAACTGGTTCCAAAACTACTATACCTGGAACAAGCTGGGCACCTGCACATATTCCTGACTGGAAGGCCCAGGTTGGTCCTCGGAATCCTCATCAAGGGTGTTTTATATACACTGCGCATGCTTCAAACTCCGCCCGCCCCTGACGATCTTTCTCGTCTATTCCCCACCCCTTCTCTTTACGGCGTAGTGGGGAGAGCACATGGCGGGGACACAGCAGGTGCGCCACAAATATCCCACCAACGAGGAGGAGGACGAGGAAAGTCCGGAGGCAGAAACGTCCCGATCCCGGAACCTGAAATTCAAGGCCTCCAATATGTCATTTGGAGAAATGTTGGAGATGGTGGACATATTAAAGAGGAGCGACTATGATGGGAAGTATGGGCCTTACCTCAACCCCAATGTCCGCAAGGCCAAGATCATGTCTAAAGTTGTGAGAAGGCTGTACAATCATTTTGGGGTACAACGATCCAAGGAGCAACTGAGGAAACGCTGGTCAGACCTGAAACTGAGGGAGGCCGATCAGTACAGAAAGATCAAGAGAATTCTTCAAAAAAGTAAGTAGTTGTGTTTTGTGTTTGATTTCTTGCTTGCATACTGCTCCATTGTGTTTTGATTTTTACAAAGTTGTACATTCCAAAATGGCCACTTTCAGGTTCGTCTGTGCATTCGATCGTACTCAGCCTCGATCTTTCTGCCACTGTCATGGTCGTGTGTGTGTCCATTCGATCGTACGCAACCTCGATCGTTCGGCCACTTATAATACGATGTTTGGTGTTTTTTTGGGGAAAGGAAGTTTGTTCTCACTAGAAATGTCATCAAGAATGTAAAGCCAATTTATTCAATGTAAAGGAGAGGTCACTCAGTAGCTGTTTACCCATCTGGACTCTAGAGCACTAGTGCTGGGACACCCAAACCCCCTTTTTATTATGCTTTTCCACACATGTGCTCCAGTGGATACTAGAGGGGGGTCTCCATCACACAAACTTCTACCAAAAAGCTAGTCAGTTTAGCACCTTTACAAAGTGACTTCATTCATGTAGTTGACATTTGTAACTGGCCAAACTAAAATAGTGTCCGTCACTTTCAAGCAATGTTTGTCATTTCCTATTTCTGCCCTCAATAGCTTGTGTTGCTAAATCTTCCTTTTGGACATTCTCATAGGGGAGCGAAAACTTGGGCCGTCTGAGGAAACCCCCAAACCAACACCTACCAAAAAAGGGGAAAGAGCAGAAGCAGAGGAGGAGGAGGAGGAGGAAGGAGAGATCATCGAACTTGGAGAAATTGTCACCACAACAGGTGAGTGTGGGAGAACACAGCTACTGGTAAGCTAATCCATGTATGGCTGCCTCATTTCCAACACCCCATTTTTGTTTGTTTGTGGTTTTTTAGGTGACGTGGATGTTGTGGAAGAAAAATCGCACTTTACCACAGAGAGTGCCCACGTACTCATCGGAGAGATAATGGTCTGCAATAGAGATCTAGATTACATAAATCAAAACATCAATGATGTTCAACAAAAATTGAAGAACATCATTGATATTTTAGGAAAAATATGAAAACGCACCAAGTAATTAACACACATTTGTGCCAGCTTCAGAACACATTTGCAACTTAAAAACTGTCTGAAATTTGGAACATGCACACATTGTGTCCACATGTGCTAGCTCCCACCATGGTGGATGAATGGCAACGTTTTTTTGGGGGTGCAAACACTTTACGAACTACGAAAGTGGTTGTGGTGAAGGGGTTGCACCCCCAAAAAACGTCCATTCATCCCCATGCTGGAAAATGGCACTTTTGAAGCTTCTAGGCATGTGTTTTACCATCTAATGACCATTTTCAGTCCCAAATTGTGTGCATGTTCCAAATTTCCACTTTTCGGGGGTGACCCCCCCATGTGATGAAGGCAAGATCAAACACACTTTGAACATATAGTCATGTCTGATCTTGTCTTCACTTTACAAAGTTGAACTTTCCAAGTTCCTAGGTTCTGTTTTGCTCCATGCCTGGTTTTACCAATTGCGGAATGTTTGTAAACAATGTTGTAAATAACCAAGATGTTGTCAGTTTTGGCGTGAAGATTGTAAACGCACTTGGGAATGTTTTCCTAGTAAACTTTTATTTTTCTAAATGTGTGGCTTCCTTATTTAAAAAAACACAATGCATTATGTATGTAAAATGAAAAGGATATGGGGGGCAATGGGTGTTATTTACTAAAGGCAAATCCACTTTGCACTCCAATTTTCTTTCCCGGGGAACTTTTTCAATGCACTTGTAGAGCATAGCGGATTTGACTTATGTAAATGACACCCACAGTGCTTTGTACGAAAACACGGAGCACAGCATTTTGGAGAATACACACATGTCAGACCTGGTGATGAAAAGGAGTATTTTGGGTGTCAGTTATGCAGTACAAACCTTCTCTAGACCAAAGATTAGGTAGGAAACACACAACATGAGAATAATCTTTTTGGGAAGAAGAGGCTGTTACCTCCTTTTGCCCAGAAAGTGCATTCCCACTGTCGAAGGCAAAGGGAAAAAATGTAAAAGTAAAATAAGCTAAAAAGAAGACTGAAATGACATGAAATCATAGGTTGGTTAAAAGATCAGATTTATTAAAAAATGCCTCTCACACATCGTCAGGCAGAGCAATGGCCCCCCTACCCACAAAGTACTGCATATATTGGTCCCGGACCACACGGGCATTTAGAGGGGGCAAGCCTGGACGTGCCACTCGAAGGGCTGTGAGTTCGGCATTTGGAGGGCCCTCCACATCTGGGCCAACGGGCACCACATAGTTCCTGTTATGTCTTTTGAGGAAGTTGTGCAATATGCAACAGGCAAGAACTATGTGGTTCAGTTTGTATTCCGCCAAGTTAAATGCCGTCAGGAACAGGCGGAAGCGGCTGGCCAGGATGCCAAAAGCGTTCTCCACAACTCTTCTGGCTCTGGACAGCCTGTAGTTGAAGACCCTCTGGTCCGGGGTGAGGGTCCTCATCGGGAACGGCCTCATCACATGGGGAGTCAACGCAAACGCTTCATCTGCGACAAAGACGAAGGGGAGTCCTTCGGCATTCTCCTCTGGAGGTGGCAAGCACAGACTGCCACTTTGGAGACGCCAGTAGAACTCCGTGTGCGTAATGGCCCCACCATCCGATATCCGGCCGTTCATCCCCACGTCCACATACATAAACTCGTATGTTGCCGACACCACCGCCAACATCACTACACTATTAAACCCTTTATAATTATAATAGTAGGACCCCGAGTTGGGCGGTGGGACGATGCGGACGTGTTTCCCATCAATTGCCCCTCCGCAGTTAGGAAAGTCCCAACGGCTGGCAAAGTGGGAGGCCACAGTCTGCCATTCCTGTGGCGTGGAAGGGAACTGTGGAGTGAAACAAGAAAAAAAAAAATAGTCACTTTGCACCTAAACATTGCAAGCAGATTAGACAATCAACATCTTGGAACAAGAGCATTGTATAAAATTGGAGGCTGGAAAGTATTTGCACAGAAAAGTAGAGGCTCCCCTTCACAGATTACTCACCCCCCCATCAATCCCCCCACTTCTGATGGGCCATTGGCAATAACTAGGGTTTTGGGGGGGGGTGGTGGACAGCTAACCCTCTGCACTTCATTGATTGGCAAATGGCTCAATAATGTGGGCTAGTTTGGCCAGACCCTCTGTACTTAACACTATTGGCAGGCCACAGGAAAGATCAAATAACATTTCAACCCCCCCCCCCCCCCCCCCCCCCAAAAAAGGCAAACACATTGTGACATTATGAAATTACCAAGCAAGCTAATAGGAGGGAAAGAAGACAAAAAAATAGGAAATGGAATGTATGGAGGCAGTCCCTTGCACTACATGCTTTGCTGAATTCATCCCTAAAGATGCGCACTATAAAGAGGTAGGTATATAGTGTGTATGGACCTTGGGAAAGCCAGCAGATAAAGGATTGGTACCATCTGACAGAGCAGTTGGGGGAGGGGGTTCCTAATGAGTTTGCCCCCCCCCCCACCAAAAGAACAAAAAAAGGGGGCTCTACATGAAGTAAACCACACAGCAAACATTTGTGCATATTTTAGGGGGTGTTTTTGGGCAAACAATACTATGCAGCAGACAAAAGACATTGCTTAAGTGACTAGGCCATAGGTGTCTATTGGGGCAGAAGAGCATGCTGGTGAGGTAAGTGAAGGGAAAAATGCATGAAGGAGAAAAGGGGCACAGCATATTAGAGCATATTGCAATCATGGTAATTAGGGAAGGAGGTCAAAAATACAAGTCATTAGCAAACAGAGCATACATAGAAGGGAATAGTAAAGTAGAAATGTTACCTTAATATAGTCCTCCTGCAGGACCTGAATGATGGCAGAACAGGTCTCTGGAATAATGATTCCCAGGGCCTGGGGAGAGATACCTGAAGAGAACTTCAAATCCTGAAGACTTCTCCCTGTCGCCAAGTACCTCAACGTGGCAACAAGCCTCTGCTCCGGAGTAATGGCTTGTCTCATGCAGGTATCCTGCCGGCTGATAAAGGGGGTCAGCAAAGCCAAAAGACGGTGAAAATCGGGGTCCGTCATCCTGAGAAAGTTCCTGAAATCATCAGGATTATTCTCCCGGATCTCACGAAGCAAAGGCATGTGCGAGAACTGGTCACGCTGAAGCAACCAATTCTTGGTCCACATACTCCTCGTCACTCTGTTCATGGACGGGTCTTGGGTCAAAGCTAAAAGCCCGACACCAATTCCGCGTACAGCACGAACTCGGCGACGAGTACGCACGGGAAACATCGCTCAGAAGGTCACAAAAGGTCGCTGGTCAGAACGGACAAACAGAAAGCACCGATAAACAGCAAGGCCTGAAAGAACGAAGTGAATACCAGCAACGAGCAGACAATAAGCAGTGCAAATCAAAGCGTCCTATATCAAGATATAGGCCGCAATGACCAACAAATGCGAACTGACTACACTCACTAATAAACAGATACGCACGACAAGCACAAACTGAAGAGCAGTAACGATCTGAGTCAGAAAACTGAGAAGCGCGAATCTTAAGTCACCAAACTTCCACTAACTCTCGATAAACACGGGATCAGCAGAAGGAGCCCAACGGGTGCCTGACGTGGTGCTGAACTTCCCTTTTCTAATCTCGTGGACGACGACTTACGTCACGACGTTCTTCCGGACCGGATATTCCGACAACTTATACTTTAATATTCAATTTCATCTACCATTTAACTATGGACGATGCCTTTTGTCAAAACTTCTTTAACATATTTTACTATCCTACTGAGTTTTAACATTTTTTTTGAGTTTTCTGCCGGCAAAAATGATTATCTTACTTTTTATTTAATCAATAGATTTAAAAGAAACAAGCCCAATGCCAAAATTTGACGTACACCACTTTGCAGAATCAACCTCTATTTTCTGTCCTGATGTTTCTCAAATTGTGAGGCCTGGCTTTCAAATTGGTGAAGTCTGACAGTAGTCTCTGTGGGTTGCCTCATTTACTCCACATTATGCAGGGAAGGCATCATCCCACATATCATTGACATCCAAAGGAGGTCACTTCGCTCAGTGAATAGTTTCTATTATTTTAGTAAATCAAACTCAAACTTAGTGAAACTTTTTAGACTTATTTATATTATAAGCCAATGTAAATTGGCTTTCATTTTTTTATGACATACTGTAGGCAAGGCCTAGGCATCATCTGTAACAAGCTATATGTACTTACATTTTTCTCTAGTCCTTATGCCCTTAGCCTCTGTATCAGCTAGTATGTAAACAGTGTCAAATGCTTTCCCAAAATTCAAATATATTACATAATCATTTCCAACATTCAGATTTATTTCCATCTAAATATATGGAGTAATTTTAACATACAAAATCTTAATACAAAAGTGGTATATACTGTACATACCAGCAAAAACAACAAAAACAAACCCAAAAATTTGAGAAATAAATAAAAAGAACTAAAGTATAAAAGTGCACATGATATATGATATACAAACACCCCACGGAGACCATAGCATGTATATGACTTAAAGTAGCCTTCTCAAAAGAGTTATCAAGTTAGTTGGATGTGATCTTTCTTTAATAGACCCATACTGATTCTCTGCTGTTACTTAGTTTTCTCTTCAATATATTTATATACTGTAAATCTTCCTCTAGCTGTTATTTATGATGTGTGCACATTAAAAAATCAAAAATTGTGTGTCATATCACACATACATAGCATTAACAATTAAATATGCAATTATCTTGATTAAACATGCAAATTAAATATAAGAGATAGTATAATAGAACCAGTTGCTAGTACAATACTATATGACATTATACTTATGATTTGTTACACTAGGTTAGAGTACAGTACAGAAATGAAAAGATATTCATTTAATAATATTTATGTCATGTTTGCCATACAAATATGATAAAATCTTTTTAAAGGACTATTTTATGACATAGAGGCTCAATAAATAAATGATTTAACAAAAGCCATATAGTTACAAAAAATATGAACTAGATACACATATTATATATATTTTTTTATGATTTCTGTAATTGTGTATTATTTTTTATTACTTTTAATCTGAATTTCTTCAAAAAATCTATTTACATTTTTATAATTTCCCGTAAACTGTGAATTTTAAATAGGTTTCATATTGCTGTTTCATCTGATGGTAACTTAAAGTAAGAATATTTACATCTCCAAAAATCATCACAGAAAAGAAAATATTTTGTGCACATTTTAAATCAAAGAAACATGTGTGTTTTGTGTATCTAGACATGTTTATCCTGCATCATGTTTTCTTGCACTTTTAGTCATTCACAAACAGGAGGCTACAGTCATGGAATATGCTGTACATCATTTATTTTTACTAATCATTTTACATCTTATTTTGGTGAATATTTCAAATAAATATGTTTTTCCACTTTTGTATCTCTACTGTGTATAATTATCAGAACTTTAATTTAGAATGCAAGACTACACTGGGCACAGCTCATTCCATTCTATAATTTTAAGCATAAAATGTACAATGTATATGTAAATATAATAATAATAATAATACTTACAGTAGAAAATGGAAGTAGTTTATTATGAACATTAAATATGTTTCAATAATGAATCAATAGCATAGTGTTACAATATAAAGCAAATTGACAGAAGTTTAATTGGAGTGCTTAAAATTATAAAACACTCTCTTGGAAGAAATGTATACTGTACAGCATATTTTCTGATTTGACATACTTATGTCAGTCATGTAATGACATTAAAACATCTATAAAAGGGTATTTCTTTTACAAATACAAAAGCAAAATTTATCCAGTAACTTGGTTGTTGTTACTTTTTGTTAAAAAGCTCCTTTCAAAAAGATTCTGTAGGTACTTGAACACGTGTAAGTTCTTTGTTACTAGTACATATATATAACTTAAAACCAGTGAAATAAGAGGAATGTTAAAAAATAATTATATATCTTATACAACTGTACAAACTTAAATTAAGGTTAATTATTTTTACAAGCAAATATGCAAAACAAATTATTTTA
Source organism: Lithobates sylvaticus (assembly GCA_028564925.1). Lineage (NCBI taxonomy): Eukaryota > Metazoa > Chordata > Amphibia > Anura > Ranidae > Lithobates > Lithobates sylvaticus. Next base: position 199,771,313 of record CM053027.1, on the reverse strand, counting down.
CTGTGATTATTATTATTGTTGTTAATATTATCAGCCAAAAAAGGCACAAATGGAAACTGCCTCTTTAAAATATTTATGGTGCATGCTGATAATTTCTGGTACAGAAAATATATGCAGAGGATTTATGAAAACAAGGTTTGAGAACAGATAGATGGATTTTTGCTAATTCCTTATTCCATGCAATACTTTACACAAGAATGTTTTTAATACACTCCACCTCGGTTTCAGCTTTAAAGATAAACATGACTGAATTTTTTCCCCTCATCAGCCTAAATTCCGCTTGCAGGCTGGCAGGCAGCAGAACAAATTGTGATAATTGTGTTTAATTAAAAAGCCTAAATGGATTATCTGCAGGTAGGTTTGATTTATTAAACTAATCAATCAGATTACAGTGAATACATGGGCTGAAGTGTGGAATTAATTTGGAAAAGAGTGGTAAGACCTCTTCCCATCAACCTGCTAATTGTCCAAGATTTATTATGAGGATGCATCCTCAGAAAAGAGCATTTGTAAAATTTAGTCACATAGTATTTTCCTAAAGTGCTCTAATATCATCATATATAGTAAAGAGAGTTCTATATGTCCTATTCTTAGAATAACAATCACAATTTATATTATTTCAGCAGTAAAAATGCAAACATACAGTAGATTATATACAAATGCATCTTTTCCCAAAAAGTATTATGTATTTCACACAATCTGCCCTTAGAAAGTCTGTACTACTGCTACACATAATTTATGATTAAGATGAATTGATGGCATGCCAGGAAAACTAAAGAGGACTGATCCAATAGAATGATACAAGAAACACAGAATAGCAAATACAGTAAAATATTTTTTACAGAAGGCCAAAGAGGTATCAACCACAATCACATTGCAATAAAGCCATTGCTTAATCTTTTGTTTCAAAGGTAAAACATTCTAAATGGTTAATTCTTATCTAACAGTAAATATGGGGGCTTAGTGTATAATAATTGCACCTCAAATTGTGCAAGCATGAAAAAATTTAATCTAGTCCGATTTGCACATTGATGCACAATGATAATCAATGCACAATCATAAAGAAAAGGCAGTGTCAATTTATTGTTTTTTTTTTTTTTAAAGGAGAGCAATCATGTATTTTAACCAGTAAAAAATATTACAGAGTTATTTAAGATATGGTAGGAGGAGAAGGAGATATTATAGTTGCCTGCATAGGTGTGCACAGCCTATTGCATTAGGGTGTGCACCCCAAAGCTCAAACACACATGCATGTATATATACTGTGTATGTATGTATATATATATATATATATATATATATATATATATATATATATATATATATATATAAAGAGAGAGATAGATAGATATAGATACAGTAGATAGATAGATATTGATCTCCCCGAAGGCGCAGTGAGAGAGAAGTGCGGAAGCACTTCTCTTATGGCAGAGACAGTCAGTGGGAGATCTTTTCCGTCTCCCCACTGGCACACAGAATAATAATGCTAATGCACACTGGGTAATTAGGGTGTGCCTAGGCACATCTGGCACTCCCCCTGCACACACCTATGGTTACTTTCATATGAAAAAAAATAACAAAAAAATTATAATAACATAGCATATACAATTGCTACACAATATTGTAATTAAATGTTATTAAAAATGCAATGCAATATGGCTACCTGAAGGTGTTCTGTACACAGATGGTATACAGAGCCCCCCCCCCCCCATGCCCCAGATATGTTAATTACTGCATGTGTGATTGGATCACTGATTTTCCTAGACGTCTGCACTAAGATATAAGTCAGGTTTTTAGCATCCCCTGCAACAAAACTTCCATTCTCCATTTGCTGCTGCTTCCCCTTAACCCCTGAGTTGTGGAAGGTTGAACAGCCTATGGTCATAATCTCCTCTGCAACTATATCTCCAATGTGCTGACTATAATGGCATGAAAAATTGTAAATTTGAAGCCTGCCCCATTTTCTCTTTCTCCTCGCCACCAGCATTTCAACCCTCCTCCTCATATTTCTCCTTGGCTTCCTGCTACCTAATTGCATTCCACATACGCGTGGAGGGCAGGCATGGCCTTATTGGCAAAATAATCATGGCTGAGTACTTGCTACTGTGGTATTACATGCCATAAACTCACAGAAAGGACTGATTCCAGAAGCTTGAATGAGAGCCACCTGGCATTAAAACACTGGGTATGGGGTGATTTGGGAGCATTTATTAATTTTGCTCCAGCAGCAGATACATAAATAGAAACACAACGCAGAGCTCTGTAGACTGGCCCTAGTTATAGCAGTGGCCGGTAATTCTGCCAACTCCTCATATCCAGTTTGTAGAGCTATGGTGGGATTAGTAGGAGGAAAATAACACATTAGAACCACTTAGCCAGTGCCTGCTCTGTATGTTGAGAAAGAGCCACTGGTAGAGTGCATAATAAACCCAGGATGGGATGCAGGAGGAAATAGGAAGTAGATGTGGAGGAAGGGGAGGAGGGGAAAGAGGTGAAGAAAAAAGTGGTGGAGCATAGAAAGAAGGGATAGGAGAAAGAAGAGGCAACATTACTACTACCTTTGTGTGGAAGCACCTCTACCTTTCCTTTTATGCTTGTCTCTCTTTTTTATTAGTCTTTATTTGGTGAAGGGAGGGCAGCATATGACAGAAGGATTCTTCATTTAACTTTTGATGCTGCCTGCCATTTTCCCTGGCTGGAAAATGTCCCCCTGTGTTGTGGAAGGGTGGGAGATCTATAGCCATAAGTTTTCCCAATGAAACTATGCCTCCTGTGCCCCTACTATAGTGAAAAAAACAAGTAGTAAAGGCTGCTGAGTGCCTAGGAGGAGAAAGAATATAAAAAAAAGCATTGCAGATTGGAATCACTCTGGGGCAGCCCAGGACAGGAAATTTCCACTAGATTATAAAGGGGAGGGTTTGCAATGCAAAGACTTTAGCCAAAGTGGGGCTCAAACCATGAGATTTGAAAGTGGTTATAGTGGAGTTTCTCTTTTTCAACTGCACTGTTCAGCCACTGCAAAATATTTCTGGTACACTCCCCTCTCTAGGGATCCATTGTTGGGTCTTTTCTCTGGCTGCCAGCACTTCTGGGTTTCACTTAAATCAGGCAGCTCTACTAATTAGTGCTCGCTTAAAAGGCCAGGCCACACATTGCTTTGTGTTTGGGTGCCACATTGCAACAGCCTGTTGCTGTATTCCTGTGTGCTTCTGTGTCTCCATTAACCCCTGTGTACTCCTGTTTCTACAGTAACCCCTTTGTGCTCCTGTCTCTCCAGTGACTCCTGTGCCTTCAGAAAGTCCTGTGTGCTCCTGTGCCTCCAATGACCACTATGCACTCCTGTGTCTCCAGCGACCCCTGTGATTGTATCCTCAGTGGCCACTGTGCACTCCTGAGGCTCTAATGACCCCTGTGTGGTTCTGTGTCTCCACAACCTTTGTGTACCCCTGGGACTCCAGTGTCTGCTGTGTGGCTCTCTGCACCCACAGGGTCCCAAGTGTTCCTGTGCACCCCTGTGTCTTCAAGCAGCTTTCAGTACACCCCTAGTTGTCTGAAAATCTATGATATATCATCAATACCCTATGTTTCCCCTTCATCTTTAGGTATGTTTCTGCAGTCTCCTGGATTATCCTTTTCTCTCTCTCTCGCTCTCTCTCTCTCTATCTCTCACTTTCTCTCTCTCTCTCTCTCTCTCTCTCTCTCACTTTCTCTCTCTCTCACTCTCCCTCTCCCCTCTCTCTCTCTCTCTCTCTTTTTCTCTCTTTCTGTCCATGACAGTTTGTGGTCTCTCAAAAAATGCACCCTATTTTCTATTTCAAGATAAAACCTGTCTTCTCTTTTCTTTTTATATTGCAGCCTAACCAAACTGCTTACATACTGTAAGCCACTGTACAATGTTTGTGGCTATTGTCTCTCAGATAATACAGTCTGCTTTGGGTTGCAAGATAAAGCCTGCTTTATGTTTTCCATTTTGCTGTCTAGCAGGGATGGCCCATCCATTAAGGGCGCACGGGCACTGCCCCCCTCTTTCTCCAGCAACCCCTTCTATGACTAATGGATAGATTCATGCATAGCATGAATCTATCCATGGTCGCCGCTGCAACCCCCTATTCAGGCTTCCGGCCCCTTTACAGATGCCGTGCGCCTGAATTCCAACAGCGGGGGTGTTTTTTGAAGCACCTGATTATAGCCATAGGCTCTAATAGGCTTCAAAAAAGGTGGACTTGGAGCGCAGAGCAGATGTGTTAGAAAAGCAAATTAATATTTGCTTTTCTAACACTGAACCGCCTCTCCGCCAATCAGGTAGCGCAGGTCTAATACCCATCCTCTGATTGGCTGAAGGCACAGGCTCCCCGATTGGATGCCTAGCAGACCGAAGAAGAGAGGAGGGGGAAATATGGAGGACACAGGAGCCATCCCACAGCTCGCCGTCATCACCCGCTGCCTGACCCGCCACTAAGATAGGGTAAGTTCCGGGCAGACAGCGGGCAGGCAGGGGTCACCGTGGTGGCATTTGATGGGAACAAGTGGTGGCATTTGATGGGCACAAGTGGTGGCATTTTATGGGCACAAGTGGCTGCATATGAGGGGCATGAGTGGCTGCATTTGATGGGGCACGAATGGCTGTATATGATGGGCACAAGTGGCTGCATATGATGGGCACAAGTGGTGGCTTTTTATGGGCACAAGTGGCTGCATTTGACAGGCACAAGTGGCTGCATATAATAGGCACAAGTGGCTGCATTTGATGGGCACAAGTGGTGGCATTTGATTGGGCACATGTGGCAGAATTTGATGGGGCACAAGTGGATGCTTATGATGGGCACAAGTGGCTGCATTTTATGGGCACAAGTGGCTGCATATGATGGGCACAAGTGGCTGCATATGATGGGCACAAGTGGCTGCATATGATGGGCACAATTGGCTGCATTTGATGGGCACAAGTGTCTGCATATGATGGGCACAATGGCTGCAATTGATGGCACAGTGGCTGCATTTGATAGGCACAATGGCTTCATTTGATGGGCACAGTGAGGCTGCAATTGATGTTTTTTTTTAAGTATTTTTCAGTTTGTTTGCCCCCCCCCAAAAAAAAAAATTTGAGCACCAGCCACTGCTGTCTGGCAACCCCTGACCCCTTGCATATTGTCCTGACACCAGCCAATTTCTACAAAGAAACATACCTGTCTATAGTTTAAATATTTTTTAAATAATTGTGAGATGGGGATGATAGGGATTTAAGGAATCTTGGGATTTTTGTTCTGTGATGTTTTTGTGTCCTCTGTTTTGATATTTTATCAAAATTTTAGGACAGTGTGGGACTCGAAAAAAGAAGCTCATAAACAATACTATTAAACAGTTTTTCTACTGGCCTAGTTGTTCAACGTTAAATGCTTTAGCTTACTGTTTTTAAGAGTAAACTTTCCTATAGCTTTTGTAGTGGCTGCCACTTCCACTATTCAATTCAGGGCTATTACAGCTTGATAAGGTGTCACGGGCAAAACTTCTTAAAAAAGCCTTTTCATGTTGAAATTAATCAGTGCTTCTGTTGTTTTTATGCCAAGCAAAATCTAAAAGTTATATAATTAATTGCACAATATTAAGGGAGTAACATGTGACATGCTTCTATACACCCAACTTCTCCTGCTGTCAGCACTCACCACTCTGTGGTAGTGGGTGCAAATTTTTTGTTTTGGGTGCAAATGGGTGCAAATTTTTTTGTTTCGAAAACAACACGGCTGTGGCTGCAAATGAATAAACTACAAGTACCATTGGCTGCCGCTGCAGACAGCTTGTAGTTCTCAAAGAATACCCATAGACCTTAATTGGATTCGCTACTAAGTTTGGGTTTTGCAGATTTTATCAAGTATTGACAACGCCCCTACCCCCCAACTCAAACCCCGGCATATTTGCTCATCCAAAATAAAAACTTTTATATGTAGGTTCAAGTAGGACTAAATTCCACAAGACGAATATATTGCCTTATATTTAATTTACACTTTATATAAGGACAGTAAAGCCCCATACACACGCTCGGACAATCCGCGGACCAGGTCAGTCGGACTTTGTCCGACGTACTTTGTCCGATGTTGGCGTTGCGTACACACGGTCGGACTACGTTGTCGGAATATCCGGTCCGGAAGAACGTCGTGACGTAAGTCGTCGTCCACGAGATTACAAAAGGGAAGTTCAGCACCACGTCAGGCACCCGTTGGGCTCCTTCTGCTGATCCCGTGTTTATCGAGAGTTAGTGGAAGTTTGGTGACTTAAGATTCGCGCTTCTCAGTTTTCTGACTCAGATCGTTACTGCTCTTCAGTTTGTGCTTGTCGTGCGTATCTGTTTATTAGTGCGTGTAGTCAGTTCGCATTTGTTGGTCATTGCGGCCTATATCTTGATATAGGACGCTTTGATTTGCACTGCTTATTGTCTGCTCGTTGCTGGTATTCACTTCGTTCTTTCAGGCCTTGCTGTTTATCGGTGCTTTCTGTTTGTCCGTTCTGACCAGCCGACCTTTTGTGACCTTCTGAGCGATGTTTCCCGTGCGTACTCGTCGCCGAGTTCGTGCTGTACGCGGAATTGGTGTCGGGCTTTTAGCTTTGACCCAAGACCCGTCCATGAACAGAGTGACGAGGAGTATGTGGACCAAGAATTGGTTGCTTCAGCGTGACCAGTTCTCGCACATGCCTTTGCTTCGTGAGATCCGGGGAGAATAATCCTGATGATTTCAGGAACTTTCTCAGGATGACGGACCCCGATTTTCACCGTCTTTTGGCTTTGCTGACCCCCTTTATCAGCCGGCAGGATACCTGCATGAGACAAGCCATTACTCCGGAGCAGAGGCTTGTTGCCACGTTGAGGTACTTGGCGACAGGGAGAAGTCTTCAGGATTTGAAGTTCTCTTCAGGTATCTCTCCCCAGGCCCTGGGAATCATTATTCCAGAGACCTGTTCTGCCATCATTCAGGTCCTGCAGGAGGACTATATTAAGGTAACATTTCTACTTTACTATTCCCTTCTATGTATGCTCTGTTTGCTAATGACTTGTATTTTTGACCTCCTTCCCTAATTACCATGATTGCAATATGTTCTAATATGCTGTGCCCCTTTTCTCCTTCATGCATTTTTCCCTTCACTTACCTCACCAGCATGCTCTTCTGCCCCAATAGACACCTATGGCCTAGTCACTTAAGCAATGTCTTTTGTCTGCTGCATAGTATTGTTTGCCCCAAAACACCCCCTAAAATATGCACAAATGTTTGCTGTGTGGTTTACTTCATGTAGAGCCCCCTTTTTTTGTTCTTTTGGTGGGGGGGGGGGGCAAACTCATTAGGAACCCCCTCCCCCAACTGCTCTGTCAGATGGTACCAATCCTTTATCTGCTGGCTTTCCCAAGGTCCATACACACTATATACCTACCTCTTTATAGTGCGCATCTTTAGGGATGAATTCAGCAAAGCATGTAGTGCAAGGGACTGCCTCCATACATTCCATTTCCTATTTTTTTGTCTTCTTTCCCTCCTATTAGCTTGCTTGGTAATTTAATAATGTCACACTGTGCCTGCCTTTTTTGGGGGGGGGGGGGGGGGTTGAAATGTTATTTGATCTTTCCTGTGGCCTGCCAATAGTGTTAAGTACAGAGGGTCTGGCCAAACTAGCCCACATTATTGAGCCATTTGCCAATCAATGAAGTGCAGAGGGTTACCGGTCCCACCCCCCCCCCCCCCCAAACCCCTAGTTATTGCCACTGGCCCATCAGAAGTGGGGGGATTGATGGGGGGTGAGTAATCTGTGAAGGGGAGCCTCTACTTTTCTGTGCAAATACTTTCCAGCCTCCAATTTTAGACAATGCTCTTGTTCCAAGATGTTGATTGTCTAATCTGCTTGCAATGTTTAGGTGCAAAGTGACTATTTTTTTTTTTCTTGTTTCACTCCACAGTTCCCTTCCACGCCACAGGAATGGCAGACTGTGGCCTCCCACTTTGCCAGCCGTTGGGACTTTCCTAACTGCGGAGGGGCAATTGATGGGAAACACGTCCGCATCGTCCCACCGCCCAACTCGGGGTCCTACTATTATAATTATAAAGGGTTTAATAGTGTAGTGATGTTGGCGGTGGTGTCGGCAACATACGAGTTTATGTATGTGGACGTGGGGATGAACGGCCGGATATCGGATGGTGGGGCCATTACGCACACGGAGTTCTACTGGCGTCTCCAAAGTGGCAGTCTGTGCTTGCCACCTCCAGAGGAGAATGCCGAAGGACTCCCCTTCGTCTTTGTCGCAGATGAAGCGTTTGCGTTGACTCCCCATGTGATGAGGCCGTTCCCGATGAGGACCCTCACCCCGGACCAGAGGGTCTTCAACTACAGGCTGTCCAGAGCCAGAAGAGTTGTGGAGAACGCTTTTGGCATCCTGGCCAGCCGCTTCCGCCTGTTCCTGACGGCATTTAACTTGGCGGAATACAAACTGAACCACATAGTTCTTGCCTGTTGCATATTGCACAACTTCCTCAAAAGACATAACAGGAACTATGTGGTGCCCGTTGGCCCAGATGTGGAGGGCCCTCCAAATGCCGAACTCACAGCCCTTCGAGTGGCACGTCCAGGCTTGCCCCCTCTAAATGCCCGTGTGGTCCGGGACCAATATATGCAGTACTTTGTGGGTAGGGGGGCCATTGCTCTGCCTGACGATGTGTGAGAGGCATTTTTTAATAAATCTGATATTTTAACCAACCTATGATTTCATGTCATTTCAGTCTTCTTTTTAGCTTATTTTACTTTGACATTTTTTCCCTTTGCCTTCGACAGTGGGAATGCACTTTCTGGGCAAAAGGAGGTAACAGTCTCTTCTTCCCAAAAAGATTATTCTCATGTTGTGTGTTTGCTACCTAATCTTTGGTCTAGAGAAGGTTTGTACTGCATAACTGACACCCAAAATACTCCTTTTCATCACCAGGTCTGACATGTGTGTATTCTCCAAAATGCTGTGCTCCGTGTTTTCGTACAAAGCACTGTGGGTGTCATTTACATAAGTCAAATCCGCTATGCTCTACAAGTGCATTGAAAAAGTTCCCCGGGAAAGAAAATTGGAGTGCAAAGTGGATTTGCCTTTAGTAAATAACACCCATTGCCCCCCATATCCTTTTCATTTTACATACATAATGCATTGTGTTTTTTAAATAAGGAAGCCACACATTTAGAAAAATAAAAGTTTACTAGGAAAACATTCCCAAGTGCGTTTACAATCTTCACGCCAAAACTGACAACATCTTGGTTATTTACAACATTGTTTACAAACATTCCGCAATTGGTAAAACCAGGCATGGAGCAAAACAGAACCTAGGAACTTGGAAAGTTCAACTTTGTAAAGTGAAGACAAGATCAGACATGACTATATGTTCAAAGTGTGTTTGATCTTGCCTTCATCACATGGGGGGGTCACCCCCGAAAAGTGGAAATTTGGAACATGCACACAATTTGGGACTGAAAATGGTCATTAGATGGTAAAACACATGCCTAGAAGCTTCAAAAGTGCCATTTTCCATCATGGGGATGAATGGACGTTTTTTGGGGGTGCAACCCCTTCACCACAACCACTTTCGTAGTTCGTAAAGTGTTTGCACCCCCAAAAAAACGTTGCCATTCATCCACCATGGTGGGAGCTAGCACATGTGGACACAATGTGTGCATGTTCCAAATTTCAGACAGTTTTTAAGTTGCAAATGTGTTCTGAAGCTGGCACAAATGTGTGTTAATTACTTGGTGCGTTTTCATATTTTTCCTAAAATATCAATGATGTTCTTCAATTTTTGTTGAACATCATTGATGTTTTGCTTTATGTAATCTAGATCTCTATTGCAGACCATTATCTCTCCGATGAGTACGTGGGCACTCTCTGTGGTAAAGTGCGATTTTTCTTCCACAACATCCACGTCACCTAAAAACCACAAACAAACAAAAATGGGGTGTTGGAAATGAGGCAGCCATACATGGATTAGCTTACCAGTAGCTGTGTTCTCCCACACTCACCTGTTGTGGTGACAATTTCTCCAAGTTCGATGATCTCTCCTTCCTCCTCCTCCTCCTCCTCTGCTTCTGCTCTTTCCCCTTTTTTGGTAGGTGTTGGTTTGGGGGTTTCCTCAGACGGCCCAAGTTTTCGCTCCCCTATGAGAATGTCCAAAAGGAAGATTTAGCAACACAAGCTATTGAGGGCAGAAATAGGAAATGACAAACATTGCTTGAAAGTGACGGACACTATTTTAGTTTGGCCAGTTACAAATGTCAACTACATGAATGAAGTCACTTTGTAAAGGTGCTAAACTGACTAGCTTTTTGGTAGAAGTTTGTGTGATGGAGACCCCCCTCTAGTATCCACTGGAGCACATGTGTGGAAAAGCATAATAAAAAGGGGGTTTGGGTGTCCCAGCACTAGTGCTCTAGAGTCCAGATGGGTAAACAGCTACTGAGTGACCTCTCCTTTACATTGAATAAATTGGCTTTACATTCTTGATGACATTTCTAGTGAGAACAAACTTCCTTTCCCCAAAAAAACACCAAACATCGTATTATAAGTGGCCGAACGATCGAGGTTGCGTACGATCGAATGCACACACACACGACCATGACAGTGGCAGAAAGATCGAGGCTGAGTACGATCGAATGCACAGACGAACCTGAAAGTGGCCATTTTGGAATGTACAACTTGGTAAAAATCAAAACACAATGGAGCAGTATGCAAGCAAGAAATCAAACACAAAACACAACTACTTACTTTTTTGAAGAATTCTCTTGATCTTTCTGTACTGATCGGCCTCCCTCAGTTTCAGGTCTGACCAGCGTTTCCTGAGTTGCTCCTTGGATCGTTGTACCCCAAAATTATTGTACAGCCTTCTCACAACTTTAGACATGATCTTGGCCTTGCGGACATTGGGGTTGAGGTAAGGCCCATACTTCCCATCATAGTCGCTCCTCTTTAATATGTCCACCATCTCCAACATTTCTCCAAATGACATATTGGAGGCCTTGAATTTCAGGTTCCGGGATCGGGACGTTTCTGCCTCCGGACTTTCCTCGTCCTCCTCCTCGTTGGTGGGATATTTGTGGCGCACCTGCTGTGTCCCCGCCATGTGCTCTCCCCACTACGCCGTAAAGAGAAGGGGTGGGGAATAGACGAGAAAGATCGTCAGGGGCGGGCGGAGTTTGAAGCATGTGCAGTGTATATAAAACGTCACACGCCTGTGTCGTAGCCACGATCTGGGAGACGAGGGGAGAGAAAACTCACACGAGACGATCGCTACAAACGAAGGTACAATTTAACGTTGGTACATAACTAGCCTAGACTGATTTGAACTTGAGGCTTCTTTATGGAGAAGATTAGGAGAGTTTAGCCTGACATAATTTATAGGGTTTGGTGTGTTGTTGTGTCTTGCAGAGATTGATATGAAGGGATTCAACGACATGAGTTTTCTCCCCCTCTTCATTGCCAAATACAGGGATTTTCCCATATTGTGGCAGGGTATACACCCACATTACACCAACAAACCAAAGAGGCACGCAGCCCTGGAGGAACTTGTGGAATTTGTCAAGCCAAGGTTCCCCACGGCAACTGTTGATGATATTAGAAAGAAAATTGGCAGCCTGAGGAGTGCGTATATCAGGGAGAGGAAGAAGGTCGTGAAGTCTGAGGAAACTGCAACTTCAGCAGATGAGGTCTATGTCCCCAAGCTCTGGTACTATCAGAGTCTCCATTTTCTGAAGGACCAGGCTGATGTCACGGAGCCAACCTCAACTCCTCCTTCCACGCTTCCTTGCGCACAGCCCACCCCTGATGAGGCTTCCGAGGAGCAACCTGGGCCTTCCAGTCTGGAAGAGGTGGAGGAGCCCAGCTTGTTCCAGGTATAGTAGTTTTGTTACCATTTATGGGAATAATGAATGATGTTCACTTAATTCAGGATCGCCAATTGCTTAGTTCCTAACGTGTTTGACATATCAACAGACAGTGGTGTGGGAGACATTTGGGGCCAGAATCTAAACTGCTGGGCTGAGAATTGTATGGTTTTCTATTTGTAAACATTTTGCACCAGTCACTAGATGAGAATTGTGTGTGTTTGATGAACAAATAACTGAAACTATGTCCCTTTTTCCTACACAGGAAGACCTCAGCCAGGAGGTGGCTGTGGAAGGTGGCAGTCAGGAGGAGGCAGGGGTTAGTGGCAGCCACCAGCTGGGTAGTGGCAGCCAAGAGGGGGCTAGGCCTCGGAGCCTGACTGACACCCAAACCCCTCCCCTCCGCCCTCCGTACAAAAGGGCGAGAAGGGGGGGTTATGCGGCACAGTCAGCGCTCCGGATGATCAGAGAGGCTTCAGACTCCCTACATGCCACACCCGCCGACGAGGAGACCTTTGGCTCGGTGGTTGTCACAAAAATGATGGGTATGGAGGTGGGGCAACGCAACATGTGTGAGGGGCTCATCCTCCATGTCCTAAATAAGGGTAGGGCTGGGGAGATGACCCCACTCACACATGTTTGCCATAGTTACCATGCTCCGCCTCCTCCTCCTCCTCCTTCTGCCACCCCACCAGCACGACAGCCACAGCGTGGAAGGAAGCGTGGAAGGAAGACCTGAGAGTGACGACCTGCAATCAGTCTGGTGTGAGAGAAGATGGAGCCTCTTGTAGTACCAGAGCCTGGGGACCTAGATGGCATCTGCTGCAGTTCCGGATACTTTGGACTTCACGACCAGATTGCACTCCCCTTAATATACGTACTCCTCAGGCCCCCAATTTTCTACGCTTGGACAATGATGGTTGCCGTGGGGGGCCAAGACTTTGCAAATTCCCCAAGTTTCACCATGGCTGCGTTCCTCTTTGGTTTGTTGGTGTGACCTAAATAAAGGTTTTTTTGATTTGAAATAATCATTGACTATTGTGTTTTACTTTGCTACAATGACAGTTTTTCTTTGAGTAGGCTGGTACATTTCACTAATCCTAAAGTAGAATTAACAAGGGGCAACAACAACAAACAACCTCCTAGTAAATTTAAGCAAGAAATACAAATGTAAATAATGTGTTTTTGGTAATTTGAGACACACAACCCCCCTCCAAAAAAAAAAAAAAAAAAACATTCAAATATGTATTCCCCAAAAAAAAAAAAAAAAAAAGACAAATCATGGTAAAAAAATAAAAAAGATTCTTTTCCGTTCAGAGTAAAAATAAACATGTAGTGTATAAATGCTGCAAAGTAATAAAGAAGTAAGTTTGTGAGAAGTGCGGGTGAATAGGAGCAGCTAAAAGATGTCATTCTTGTTGCATTGTAAAGAAAAAGAGAATGCGCTGCATTAAAGACATTTTAACATTGCAGCGTGACGAATGTGCTGTGTCGATTAGGAAAGGTAGTTTTACCTGACCGAGCGCTTCCGTCACAGAATTTCTTCTGAGCATGCGTAGCACTTTGTCCGTCGGACAAGCGTACACACGCTCGGATTTGGTGTGATCGGACCGGGTTGACGGGAAATCTTTCCAGCAGGAGATAAGACTTTGTCCGACGGACAAACCGACGAACACTGTCCGATGGTGCATACACACGGTCTGATTTTTCAACAACCTTGTCCGATCGGACCAAATTGATGAAAAAGTCCGACCGTGTGTATGGGGCTTAAGTTCCACACTTGTATACATATTATTGATCGTTAACAACATAAATGGTCATTTTTTTCGATCGATCACATGACCAGCGGAAATAATTTAAAGATATTTGACCTTTGTGAACCCTCCCACTCTCAAACTGTATTTATTTTGCGAGTAGAACACCTGAGGTATACATTGTTCCGTGCGCACAAACTAAATCTGTTGTTTGAGCCATCGTTCCGTTGGCACATTTGTTTCTTTTTTTATAATTATGGATGCTCAAAAGAAGAGGAAAAGTAAAAATTACAATGCTGGCAATAATAGCACTGAAAAAGGAAGAAAAATAAAAGAAGAAAAGAAACACCAAAATTGCTAAATTTTCAGTTTACCTGTACGAATGAAACTAAATTAATGAAAGTTTTGCAAGTAGAATGATCTTTCTTTCAGTTGCTTGTACTTCCAGGGTTACATTTTCACATGAACTTGCGCTATGCATTTTTTCTGACTATTTACGATCGAGCTGTTCAAACACTACCATCATCAGGAACATGCAACATGGTCAAAATATTTTTTTCCTCTGATCATTGTTAAACGTATTCACACAAGCAAACAAGATTTATCAAATATTGGGAAATATGAACTAACATGGTTAGGTCGCTCTGCAGCCTTTAAAATGTTAGTGCTTCCAAAGATACTCTATTTTTTTAGAACCATCCCTATTTCATTACCCAATAGTTTCTTATAAAGGGTTAATTCTTTGATAAAGCTCTTCTTATGGCAAGAAAAATATGCTACAATACCATTTTCTACACTAACAAAGCATAAAAGCAAGGGAGGTATAAATTTCCCAGTGCATAAGACATTATACTGCATATACATCGGTTCTAAAAGATCAATTACATGCTTCGTTTGATAACCCACATCTCTGGGTTGCCCTTGAGAAAGCTACGGTAAACAATAGAGACCTATCTTCATTACTATTGGCCACGTTGACGGGACTACCAGTAAAGCTCCCTGCTGTTCCAGCAATTCAGGTCTCTGTGCAAGCATGGACCTCTTTTTACCAAAGCCACCAGAGAACTTGTCAGAAATCTAAGCCATCCCTCTCTATGTAGTGGAATACTTGATACCTAACATTCGTGTTCAGCCCTGGATCCAAAAAGGGATGCCGTTTATAAAGGACCTTTCTTTAGAGGTTACTGGTGATAGCCCATTTTCTTTGTTACATTTTCTTGGTCTACACTAACTAGCAGAATTGTATTCTCACAGTGATGTTTGGCAGGAATTAGCAAAAAGTCCATTTAGAAAGGGTGGGATTTCTAGATTTTACTCCTACTTGCAATTTCTTGACAGCTTTACTAAAAACTCACATAAGCTTTTTAAACAGCCTTTTTTTTCCTTCAGACTACTAATTAAGGGGAGTGGTTAATTGGTCACAGGTGTTGAGGTCCTATATAACTTTCTGTAGAGCACATCTGAATTTGCCAGATTTGCTGGTTGGAAGCTGAAGAGTGGGAACTTTGAGTGGAGAGTAAAAAACAGTTTTGATTTTGACTGCTGTGTTTGCATGTTTAGGTTCTTTTTGGGGCATTCCTTGCAGCTTTTTAACAGCTTTTTCTGTCACTTTTCAAACAGATTTTATTTTTCTTTCTTTCCTTCAGACTACTAATTAAGGGGAGTGGTTAATTGGTCACAGGTACTGGAGGTCCTATATAACTTTCTGTAGAACTAATTTCTGAGCCTGCTTTTTGCTTGCTGGAACTCTGACCAAGTGGAACTGGACTAAGTGGTGAGTTGAAAACTGGATATTATAACAGGAGTCATCAAACCTGTAAGTAACATCTGACATTTCCTGTTAGTAATATTATTACTGTAACTGGCAAAATGGGGGTTAGCAAGATTGAAGGTTTTGTGCAGTGCACAGTGTGCCACATGTATACAACAATAGAGCAACAGCTCCAGGATGGATTCCGCTGTAACAGATGTGAGCAGGTTGCCTTTCTGGAAGCTCACGTTAGAGATCTAGAGGAGCAAATTGCAACACTGGGCAGAACTGACAACCTTGAAAGGGGTCCTCCTCACTGAGCAAGTGGCTAGGGGGGTTAATGGGGAGGGTGGAGGGCTGAGTCAGGATTATCAGGTAGGAAGATGGGTTAATACAGTTAGAGCGAGTGGTAGGGGCTCACAGAAAAGGAAAGCCAGCCCTGCCTTTGAGCACCCTAACAGATTTGCCAAGTTGGGTGAAGATGTGGAGGTATCAAGCTCAGAGATGGCAGCCCTAGATGTCACTGCTCCCCCTAACAGCCGGGAGAGCAGCCCATCTAGTGGGGGTGGTGAGGGGCATGCAGGTAGGCCTAGACAGTTGGTGGTAATAGGGGATTCTATAATCAGGACTGATAGAATAATTTGTCGCCAGGATCACCTCAACCGAATTGTTTTCTGTCTCACTGGTGCCAGGGTTCGGCATGTGACAGAACGGGTTGATAAATTACTGGGAGCTGTCTTGGTCCACGTTGGAACCAATGACAGCATATATGGAAGGTGGAAGCTTCTTAAGAACCAATTTAAAGAACTAGGCTGCAAGTTGAAGGGAAGGACCTCCAAGGTGATATTCTCTGAAATATTGCCTGTGTCATGCGCAACACAGGAAAGGCAGGGGGTGATTAGAGAGCTGAATGCATGGCTAAAGACTTGGTGTAAGGAGGAGGGATTTGGGTTTTTAGAGCAGTGAGCTGACTTTTCATTGGGGTGCAGCCTATATGCTAAAGATAGTTTGCACCTAAATGGAAGGAGGTCTACTGTGCTGGGGGGAGAGATTTATGGGAAGGCTGGAGGAGTATTTCAACTAGGATTGTGGAGGGAGGGTGAATTAGATTATAATGGGGCAGACACGTCAGACAGGGGTCAGCCCCTATTGGTGGGTGGAATGGGGAAAGATGGGGGGGAGGACTATGGAAGATGATCTGAAGGTTCCTATGTTACAAACAAACATTGGAAATGGTACTATTTGTACTAAAATAAAAAATATGCAACATACGTTTGCAACATTTGACAATGAATTAAAGTGTTTTTTCGCCAATGCTAGAAAGCTGCCAAGCAAAATAGGTTAGTTGGAAGCTCTGGTGCATGAGGAGAACTATGATCTAATTGGTATTGCTGAATCTTATGACTGGGCTATTAATATTCCTGGCTATGCTCTCTTTTGGAAAGACAGGGTAAAACGGAGGGGTGGTGGTGTCTGTGAAAAGTGATCTCAAAGCGAGTGTGAAAGAGGACCTAGTTGATGGAGAGTGTGATGAGTCTGAAGCATTATGGGTGGAACTGTACATGGGTGTGCGTACTACAAAGGTTGTCATAGGAGTTTGTTATAGACCTCCCAGTGTTAGTGAGGAGGTGGAGACTCAGCTCCTTGCACAGATGGAAAGGGCTGCAAGGGCTGGGACAGTGATAATAATGGGGGATTTTAACTAACTGGAAATTGACTGGAGTAATGGCACTGCTGGGACAGTTAAAGGGAAAAAAGGTATAAACCTATTACAAGACAATTTTATGGTCAAGTTTATTGAGGCCCCAACTAGGAATGAAGCTCTGCTGGACCTGATAATCTCAAACCATGCAGAGCTTATTACCAATATTCATGTAAAACAACATCTGGGTAGCAGTGACCATAACATGATTTATTTAATGTGAGCTGTAAGCAAAAAACACACGGGTAAGATAAAAACACTTAACTTTAAGAGAGTCAATTTTCCAAGGATAAGGGCTGCTCTCCAAGATTTAGACTGGAAGGGAATATTGAAATCAATGGACACAGAACAGACATGGGAATTCTTCAAAGTGACTGTATGTAAACTCAGTGCAAAGTATATTCCCATGGGCAATACGTTTAAAAGGCTAAAAATAAAACCTATGGGGCTCACGTCCAAAGATAAAATGGCTATAATAAATCAAGCTTTTAAAAAATATAAAAATGAAGGAACGCTATCATAGTTTAAATGTTACAAAGAATATAACAGAATATGTCAAAAAGGAAATCAAGGACGCAAAAATTCAAAACGAACAACAGATTGCAAAAGATAGTGGGACAAACCCCCAAAAAATCTTCAAATATAATAATAGTAAAAATGTCAGGTCTGAGCATGTAGGCCCTTTACAAAATAACCTAGAGTGGGTGACTGGGGACAAAGAGAAGGTACATTTATTAAGTAATTTCTACAGCTCTGTGTATACAAAGGAGCATGGGAGAGCTCATGTCCATAATGGGGGTGCTAGTGACACAGCCCCAAATGATCCACAATGGATCAAAAGTTATATGGTTCAGAAATATTTAGACAGAATAAAGGTGGATAAAGCACCTGGACCAGATGGCATCCACCCACGGATCCTAAAAGAATTGAGCTCTGTCATTTGAAGACCATTGTTTCTAATATTAAGGGACTTGTTAATGACTGGAATGGTACCACTGGATTGGCGTAGGGCCAATGTGGTGCCCATATTTAAAAAGGGATCAAAGTATTACCAAGTAACTATAACCTGTTAGTTTAACATCTATAGTTGGGAATATACTGGAGTGTTTAATAAAAGACCAGATAGATGAGTTCTTGCTTGAAAAAATATTTTAAGCAACAGATAGCAGAAGGCAGAAGTTGTCAAACAAACCTGATATCTTTTTTTGAGGAGATAAGTTAAACCTTGGACAGAGGGGTGGCTGTGGATGTGGTATACTTGAACTTTGCAAAAGCGTTTGACACAGGCTTGGAAAGATCAATTTGTAAATAGAAAGAAAACTGGCTAAAAGACAGAGTTCAGAGAGTAATGGTTAATGACTCTAATGCAGCGTACACACGGTCAGACTTTCTGACGTAAAATGTGCGATCGGAGCTTGTTGATGGAAATTCCGACCATGTGTAGGCTCCATCGGACAGTTTCCATCGGAATTTCCGTAGCACAAAATTTGAAATCTGGTTCTCAAATTTCCGACAACAAAATTGCTCACGTAAATTCCAATTGTGTGTACACAATTCCGTCGCACAAAGTGCCACGCATGCTCAGAATCAAGCAGAAGAGCCGCACTTGCTATTGAACTTCATTTTTCGCGGGTCGTCATAAGTGTTGTACGTCACTACGTTCTTGACGTTCGGAATTTCTGACAAGATTTGTGTGACCGTGTGTATGCCAGACAAGTTTGAGCCAACATCCGTCTGAAAAAATCTAGGATTTTGTTGTCAGAATGTCCGATCAATGTCCGTTCGTGTGTACATTGTATTATTCTGAATGGTCTAAGGTTATCAGTGGTGTACCGCAAGGTTCAGTGCTGGGACCCTTACTTTTTAATATCTTTATAAATGATATAGGGTCTGGGATTAAAAGTACCATTTCTGTCTTTGCAGATGACACTAAGCTATGCAGTGGAATATTGTCCTTAAAGTATGTCTCCAATTTACAAGCCAACTTCAATGCACTGTCTAATTGGGCAACTAAGTGGAAAATGAGCTTTAATGTTGATCAATGTAAAGTTATGCACTTGGAGGCTAAGAATATGCATCATGCATACTAGGGGGATTACAACTGGGGGAATCAATGGTGGAGAAGGATCGGGGAGTTTTGATGGCTCATAAGCTCAATAATAGCATGCAATGCCAAGCTGCGGTTTTCAAAGCGAGCAAACTCCTTTCTTGTATTAAGAGAGGTATGGACTCCAGGGAGAGAGATATAATTTTGCCCCTGTACAAATCATTAGTAAGACCTCATCTGGAATATGCAGTTCAGTTTTGGGCACCAGTTCTCAAAAAGGATATCAGGGAGCTGGAGAAAGTTCAGAGAAGAGCAACCAAACTGATAAGAGGCATGGAGGAGTTCAGCTATGAGGAAGGATTAGAGGAATTAAATCTATTCAAACTTGAGAAGAGGAGATTAAGGGGGATATGATCAACATGTACAAATACATAAGTGGTCCATATAGTGAACTGGTGTTGAGTTATTCACTTTAAGGTCATCACAGAGGACAAGGGGGCACGCTTTACACCTAGAGGAAAAAAATATTTATCTCCAAATACGGAAAGGTTTTATACAGTAAGAGCTGTGAAAATGTGGAATAGACTCCCTCCAGAGGTGGTTCTGGCAAGCTCAGTAGATTGCTTTAAAAAAAGGCCTGGATTCTTTCCTAAATGTACATAATATAACTGGGTACTAACATTTATAGGTAAAGTTGATCCAGGGAAAATCCGATTGCCTCTCGAGGATCAGGAAGGAATTTTTTCCCCTGCTGTAGAAAATTGGAGCATGCTTTGCTTGTTTTTTTGCCTTTCTCTGGCTCAACTGTGGGGAAAGGATTGTGTATATGGGATTGTGTGTGTGTGTGTGTGTGTGTGTGTGTATATATATATATATATATATATATATATATATATATATATATATATATATTTTTTTTTTTTGGTTGAACTGGATGGACTACCTGACTAACTATGCTGTGACTATGCTGTTGTGGCAAATAGACTTTGAAAAAGAATATGAGTCCTCTGACTGGACGCAAGCCCTAGCCCTTATATTTAAAACTTCAAGGTGTGTTAATCACTGTGATAATTACCTAAAAATTCTAATTATCTAATTATCTAGAATTTTCCCTGAGCCTGACCCCTCCTCAACGACCCCTTCCCCTTGGAGGACCACCAGGCTTGAGGGGAAAACATCTATGGAAATCACGGAGGAGGACAGAGGGATATAAGTCCGAGGATGAGACCCAAGAGCATTCCTCCGGACCGTACCCTTTACAATGCACCAGGTACTGTATGTGCCTACGGGAATCGACAATGTGGAGATGTGGGTAACCTGCTACATGTACTTTGGGACTGTAGAATCTGAGGAGTTCACCCGATCTAGCTCTTTTGAATCTGTCAATAGATAGGAGGAGGGCGGCCGAACTTCCGAGTGATTTTGCCACCCACTCCCCCTTGAAAGGTGCCAAAAGTGGCAGCAGAGGGGGGGGAGCAAACAAATGGAGCTTTCCCTTTTGGGTGGAGCTCCGCTTTAAGGATGTACTCTCTTCAATATATACAATAGGATTGATGCATTTGCATGGAAAACTTCATGACAACTTACTGTTTAAAGTTGTTAAGTTTAAACTACCTGTATTTTATGACCAAACATGTACTTTTAGATGGACCTTGTGCAAATATTGCAATATTTCTGTGTAATTTTACTTTAAAAAAAACATTTAAAAGAAATACAAAAGGGCGTGGCCTAGCACAGCGCTCAGCCTTCACCATGCCTCAACCTGGCTGACTTACAAATGGTGGCGATGGATATCAGGAATACGCGATCTCGGACCTTAAAACGGACCTCAGAGCTGTGGTATCCCGCCTCGATCACGAGGAGTCGGCGGGCGGCCATGATGCACGGGGTCGCCATACAGCAGATACAGCAATTGCCCAGCATCTGATCGAGATGCATCGTCATATGGAAGATCGTGACAACAGGAGTCGGAGGTGCAAGGTGCAATTTAAGACAGACGATAAGTATATCTAACATGAGGACAAAGTCTGAGCTTGTTATCCAGGCAACTAATGATGACGTTAATATGGGTATTATACTTGAATACACGGTTGATGCTCCGTATCTTAGCCAAATATCCTATAGGGAACTTAGCAGCTCCGTGACCCCTAGAGGGGCCTGCAGGTCTCCCCTGCCCCATAAGCATTTTAGGTCAGGTACCAGCGCGGCATTTGACTCTGCTACTGGTCTCTGTTATACCTGATTTCTGGCTCCTGATCCCGACTTCTCATCTGACCTTGCTTCTGCCTGATGCCTTGGTACCCTGCTGCTCATCTGCTACTGAACCCGGCTATCTTTGTGACCTTGCTTCTGTTCCCTGCTTGGCTCAGCACTACCATCCGAGTGTCTGCGACTACAGTCCTGCGACCAGCTGCAACTTCCTGCTACAAGCTTCTGGGTCTTTATCTGCAGGCACTCATGTTCCTCCTGTCCCTCGGCTCCTTCTGTTTCACCCTCAGCGGGACCTGGGCTGGAGATACAAGAGAGGCCGACCTCGTCATTTCAGTCTACTTTCAGGTACGTGACACTTCAGGTAGCCTCCCTCACCCTACATGACACTTGGAAAACCCTATATCCCCAGGACAGGGACTACACTTTCTTTTCCCCACCTCACAATAAGTATATGAGTATAGATTATCTCTTTATAACCCAATCGGGCTTGTCTTATCTTCATGACGCTTCTATAAAGAGCATGGTACTAACGGATCATCACCCTATTACACTCACCCTGGCATTTCCAGATATGATCACTTCTACTAAGCTCTGGCGGTTGGACGCGTCTCTTCTCACAGATCCTGGCGATGCCACTGTCCTGAGACAGGAGATCAGGGACTTTTTCCTTCGTAAAGACACACCGGATGTCTCCCCCATGACACAATGGGAGGCCCACAAGTGTGTCATTAGAGGCAAATTGCTATCCATCTCAGCGCGGAAAAGAGGGAAGATCAAGCATTAGTTCGGTCACTCTCTACCAAGACACACTCTTTGTAAGCTCAACATAAACGTTCACTATCGATCAAGATGTTGCAGGAACTAGTGGAATTTCGCTCACTTGTATCAGAAGAACTGTTGGCCCAGAATCTGCTCTCTGGGGACCCTGATGTAGGGGAAGGCTCTCTGGGAACCCTGGTGTAGGGGGAGACTCTCTGGGGACCCTGATGTAAGAAGGGGGGCTCTCTGGGGATCCTGATGTAAGGAGGGGCTTTCTGGGGACCCTGATGTAAGGGGAGGGCTCTCTGGGGACCCTGATGTAAGGGGAGGCTCTCTAGGGACCCTGATGTAAGTAGGGAGGCTCTCTGGAGACCCTGATGTAAGGGGAGGCTCTCTGGGGATCCTGGTGTAAGGAGGGGCTCTCTGGGGACCCTCATGTAAGGAGGGGATCTCTGGGGCCCTGATGTAAGTGGGGGATCTCTAGGGACCCTGATGTAAGTGGGGGATCCCCACTCAGATATGTAACTATATATATATATATATATATATATATATATATATATATATACACACACATATATTATATACATGTGTATGCCCGTCCAAATGCATGATTTTTTTTACTTTGTTGCTATGGGCTATAGCCCGAGTTCTTTTGTAGACCCAGCAACAACCCTGGTGGGGCCCTTCATGGTTTCTTGCACCGGGGGCCTTGAAGATTCTAGTTACGCCTCTGCCCCTCGACCTTAGCAGTTGCTGAATCCCAGGCTCCAGAAGCTCCAATGTCATCAGAAGAATTTCTGGCGGCACTGAAAACAACAAAGACGGGCAAGAGCCCAGGCCCAGATGGCTTCACGGCTCAATACTATAAGAGCTTTTCGGACATACTAACATCAAGCTTCCTTAAGGCGTTAAACTTGCTTTTGACTAATCCCTGCAGGGAAAAATTCTACGAATGTCGCTAGCTACCGCCCGATCTCTCTTCTTGTCAGAAACCATGAAATCAGACCGAGATAGAAGTACAGTTAAATCACACTTGTTTAATAATAAAAGTAAACAGAACAAACGGAATCAAAATATAGCCAAAGTTCAGTAACCGGAATGGATAGTCAGGGATCAAAGTAGTAGAACAGTAAGCAGGATCCAGAACCAGAAGGGATGTCAGCAAAGTCAGTCTTTAAACAGGAACGCAGGAGATGTTTCTTGTGATGTTGACCAAGACGAAGGCAGAGCTCCTCTGGACTGGACGGCTTAAGTAGGCAGGACTGACGAGCAGGATATCAACAACAGCTGAGTAACTGTGCAGAGAGCAATTAGCCGACAGCTGAGCGGCCAGCTCAGAGGAGGAAGGGCTGAGCCTGACCCCTCCTCAACGACCCCTTCCCCTTGGAGGACCACCAGGCTTGAGGGAAAACATCTATGGAAATCACGGAGGAGGACAGAGGGATATAAGTCCGAGGATGAGACCCAAGAGCATTCCTTCGGACCGTACCCTTTACAATGCACCAGGTACTGTATGTGCCTACGGGAATCAACAATGGACCGTACTTCATACTCCTCATGGTTCTCAACCTGTACAGGGTGAGGACATGGCACTGGGGTGGTAAAGTGATTGCAGACCAAAGGTTTTAATAAAAATACATGAAATACATTTGAAATGAGCATATTAGAAGGAAGGTCTAATGCGAAAGCCACTGGGTTAATCCTGCGATGAATACAGAAAGGCCCAAAAATACCGAGGTGCGAACTTCAGTGAGGGAACACGAAGTCGGAGATTGCGAGATGACAGCCAGACCCTGTCCCCAACCTGGTAGGAAGGCACAGGCAGGCGTCTGCAGTCAGCATGGAGTCTGTACCTGTCATTAGCATGACACAAAGCCTCCTGGACTTGTGCCCAAGTGGAACGAAGACCACGGAGATGCTCCTCTAAAGCAGGAATACTCTGCGGACAATGAGTCAGGCAACATGGAAGGTTGGAAACCATAATTCGCCATAAACGGGGACAATAGGGAAGCAGAATTCAAGGCACTGTTGTGAGCAAACTCTGCCCACGGTAATAGGTCTGACCAGTTGTTATGATGGTCAGAAATATAGCAACGTAAGAATTTCTCTGAGGACTGATTGGCTTGTTCTGCGGCCCCATTAGACTGCGGGTGATACGCAGAGGAAAAAGCCAGCTGAATTCCCAAATGTGCACAAAAGGCTCGCCAGAACCCTGACACAAACTGACTACCCCCTGTCTGAGACAATCACCTTGGGTAGCCCATGTAAGCGAAAGATCTCCCGAGTAAAAAAAATGAGTTCCTTAGAAGTGGCTAACTTCTTAAATGGAATACAATGACACATCTTTGAGAACCAGTCAACCACCATAAGGATAACTGTGTTGCCCTGGGAGTTGGGTAACTCCACAATGAAATCTATAGACAGGTGCATTCAGGGCCTCTTTCCATTGGGTATGGGTTGCAGGAAGCCCACTGGAAGGTGTCGTGGAGTTTTACTCTGAACACACATGGAACAGTTACATGAGCACGTAGACTAGGCCACCAGAATTGTTGGGAACTGGCCTCAACAAGTTGATTCTTCCCAGGGTGGCCAGCTGCCTTGGGTGAATGTTAAGTCTGGAACATGGCAGTACGGAGACTCTCTGGGACAAAGGTTTCTCAGAAGGAGCATGGACCTGAGCAGCAAGAATTTTGGCACCCAAAGGAGAAGTGAGACTGGTGAGAATCGTAGCCAGATTACGATCAGGAGGAATCAAAAGAATCGGAACCGACTCCAACTTGGAAGTGGAGGAAAATTGCTGTGACAACGCATTCGCCCTTACATTTTTAGTATCGGGTAAGAATGAGACAATGTAATTGAAACTTGACAAGAAAAGAGCCCATCGCGCCCTTCTGGGAGAGAGGTGTTTAGCATCAGACAAGAATGTGAGATTATTATGGTCAGTAAGAATGAGAACCGGCACAGTGATGTCTCCATTCTTTCAGGGCTAAAATGATCGCCAACAGCTCTCTGTCACCAATCTCGTAATTGCACTCCGCAGGTGACAATTTCTTGGAAAAATAGCCACAAGGCATAGCACTCTCAGAGGTAGGTCTATGAGACAGAAGGGCGCCAACACCAGTCTCAGAAGCATCATCCTCAAGGATAAATGGTAAAGTAAAATTTGGATGTGCCAACACAGGAGCAGAAACAAAGGCAGCCTTGAGACTCTCAACGACCATAATTAACTCCGGAGACCAACTCTGTGGGTTACCGTCCTTTCTGGTCATATCAGTCAGGGGCTTGACCAGAGACGAGAAGTTACAAATAAACTTCCGATAATAGTTGGCAAAGCCCAGGAAACGCTGCAGAGAACGTAAACCCACGGATTGGGGCCACTGTAGAACTGCCGAAAGTTTCTCTGGGTCCATCGAAAAACCAGCAGTGGAAATGACAGCCCAGGAATTTAACCTGTTCACAATGGAACTCGCACTTCTCCAGTTTACAATAGAGATTGTTCTTTCTTAGATGTCTGTCGTGTGCTTCAGAAACTATGTGGTGGCTCTCCAGGGACTTGGAAAATATGAGGATATCATCGAGATAAACCACCACACATACCTGCAACAAATCTCAGAGGACATCGTTAATAAATTCCTGGAAAGCTGCTGAGGCGTTACAAGGGCCAAAGGGCATTACGAGGTACTCATAATGGCCTGTTCTGGTATTAAATGCAGTTTTCCACTCGTCACCCTCCTTAATCCTCACGAGATTGTGTGCCCCTCTCAAATCAAGCTTTGTGATACAGCTCCCTTAAGGCGGTCAAATAACTCTGTAACAAACGGAATCGGATAGGCATTCTTAATCATGAAACGATTGAGACCCCTATAATCAATATGAGGTCTCAGTTCACCACTCTTCTTCACAATGAAGAAACCAACACCAGCAGGAGACAAGGATTTTGCGGATGAAACCTTGAGAAAGTGTGTCTGCAACATACACCTCCATGGCCTTGTCCTCCAAGACCGACAAAGGGTAAACCTGGCCACAAGGGGGTACGGCACCAGGTTGAAGGTCAATTGCGCTATCATACGGCCGGTGTGGAGGCAAACTACCAGCTTGACCTTTGTCAAAGACATCGCTAGAATCGTGTTACTCATCCAGCAGGTAGGAGAGTGAAGAGGTGAACAGGACCTTGGCTACCTTCTGGAAGCATGTCTTACTGCATTGTGGTGACCAGGAGAGAACCTGCATGGAGCCAATCAAAAGAGGGGTTGTGCCTCTGTAACCAAGGATAACCAAGAACCAGCAGAAACTTAGGTGAGGAAATAACTTGAATTGGATTATCTCATGGTGAAGAGCCCCTCCGGCCATGGACAATAGTACCGTCTCATGAGTCACATGGGCAGGGTGTAGAGGTTTCCTGTCAAGAGCCTCAATGGCAAGTGGAGTGTCATGCAGCTTCACCGGAATCGAGTGCTTCGATACAAAGGCAGCATCAATGAACAGGCCTGCAGCCCCAGAGTCGATTAGAGCCTGTATCTCGACTGATGACTCAGCCCAAGAAAGGGTGACCGAAACAAGGGGCTTATGCTTCCGGATAACTGGGGATGAAACTACGCCACCTAAGGTCTGTCCGTGACAGGATCTCAAGGTTCCGGTGTTCCCTGGACTGGTAGGACAATCTTTCAAAAAGTGACCTGCCTGGCCACAATAAAGGCACAATCTCTCCCTCCTTTTAAGGGTTCTTTCATCCGCAGAGAGTCACGTGAAACCCAAGTGCATGGGTTCACCGTCACTGCCCAACTAGGTACCAGGAGGCATGGGAGGTGAGGGGGGCATGGGTGGGACTGAAAAGCTCGGAGACAAACATACAGGGGGCTTCCGCAAGCAGCCCTTAAGAGAGTCTTTCTCTGAGTCTGGAGTCAATGAGGATGGCAAACGTGATCAACTTCTCCAGCTTAGTGGGCAGATAGCAGCCTGGTTATGCAAACAGGTGACCCCGCCCCCTCTGATGCCACGGGGAAGCCATGGGGAAGTCCCCGTGCGTCAGAGGGGGCGGGGTCACCCGGGTACGTAACCGGGTGGCCCTGCACTCAGTTATATAAGAACTGTCACGGGCGATGAAGCGTCTCATGGCGGGAGCCTCCCATGATGGATCGGTGGCAGATTTTTTTTTTCTTTTTCTGCTTGTCGGCGGAGCGATATATGAAGATGAATGGACATCGTGGGACATTTTGTATTATTTTTTTAACCACTACGAACCAAAAGATGGCTACAGAGCGGCACTGAATTGCCAGGAGGGCATCCCTGAATGTCCTCCTGTTTACTTGTTCCCCGCGCGCCGCCACGGGCGCGCTTTGGGGAAATTCTGTGTTGGCCATGTCCCTTGGACACAGCCAATCACAGATCGTGCTAAATGGCCAATCACAGCGGCCATTTAGCACTCGGAGTGTCCAATGAGAGATGATCTCATATGTAAACATGTGGCAAGGCTGTGAAAAAGTCACACACATGTGGTATCGTAATACTCAGGAAGTGTGGCAGAATGTATTTTGGGGCGTCATTTGTGGTATACACATGCCATGTGAGAGAAATAATCTATTACAATGACAATTATGTGGGGAAAAAAAATATCTTAAGTTTGCGAAGAATTGTGGGAAAAAATTACATCAAAAACCTCACCATGCCTCGTACTAAATACCTTGGAATGTCTACTTTCAAAAAGGGTTCATTTGGTGGGTAATTGTACTTTCCTGGCTTGTTCGGGTCACAAGAAATGAGATAGTCCGTCAGTACATCAGGTGTGATCAAATTTTATGATTTGCACCATAGCTTGTAGACACTCTAACTTTCACAAAGACAAAATAATATCCACTAATTTGGGTTATTTTTACCAAAGATATGTAGCAGCATAAATTGTGGCCAAAATTTATGAAGAAAAATTTATAATTTGCAAAATTAAAAAGAAAAATTTGTTTTTTTTCAAACTTTTCGGTCTTTTTTCATTTATAGCGCAAAAAATAAAAACCCAGAGGTGATCAAATACCACCAAAAGAAAGCTCTATTTGTATGAAAAAAGGACAAAAAAATAATTTGGGTACAGTATTACATGACTGAGTAATTGTCATTCAAAGTGTAAGGGGACTGAAAGTAGGCAAGTGGTTAATAAAGGACTTGTCCCAAGCTGTGTCTTGTTTTTTTTTTTTTTAACATTTTGACACTTTTTTTGTGAAATGGTAGGGGTACAATTTCAACACTTTAAGCATTAAAAAATGCTCCCGAAAAAACGTCCGATTTAAAAAAAAAAAATTAGCATTGATACATGTCCCCTGGGGCAAGACCCAGACCCCCAAACACTTTTTATGATTTGCATATAAGCCTTTAACCACTTCAGCCCCGGAAGATTTTACCCCCTTCCTGACCAGAGGGCTTTTTTTCAATTTGGCACTGCGTCGCTTTAACTGCTAAATGCGCGGTCTTGCAATGCTGTACCCAAACTAAATTTGCGTCTTTTTTTCCCACAAATAGAGCTTTCTTTTGATGGTATTTGATCACCTCTGTCGTTTTTATTTTTTACGCTATAAACGGAAAAAGACCGAAGATTTTGAAAAAAAATTATATTTTCTACTTTTGTTATTAAAGAAATCCAATAAACTCAATTTTAGTCATACATTTAGGCTAAAATGTATTCAGCCACATGTCTTTGGTAAAAAAAATGTCAATAAGCGTATATTTATTGGTTTGTGCAAAAGTTATAGCGTCTACAAACTAGGGTACATTTTCTGGCATTTACACAGCTTTTAGTTTATGACTGCTTATCTAATTTCTTGATGTGCTAAAATGGCAGGGCGGTACAAACCACCCCAAATGACCCCATTTTGGAAAGTAGACACCCCAAGGAAATTGCTTAGAGGCATGTTGAGCCCATTGAATATTGTCCCAAGTGATTAAATAATGACAAAAAATAAAATTTACAAAAAGTTTTCACTAAATTATATATTGCTCAAACATGCCATGGCTATATGTGGAATTGCACCCCAAAATACATTT
Organism: Lithobates sylvaticus; assembly: GCA_028564925.1. Taxonomy (NCBI): domain Eukaryota; kingdom Metazoa; phylum Chordata; class Amphibia; order Anura; family Ranidae; genus Lithobates; species Lithobates sylvaticus. Next base: position 199,742,175 of record CM053027.1, on the reverse strand, counting down.
TGCTGCTTCTCCTGAGTACAGAGATACCACATGTGTGGGACTTTTTGGGAGCTTAGCCGTGTATGGGGCCCCCGAAAACCAAGCACCGCCTTCAGGATTTCAAAAGGCGTAGATTTCACTCCTCACTACCTATCACGGTTTTGAAGTCCATAAAATACCAAGATGGCACAAACCCCCCCCCCCCCCAAATGACCCCATTTTGCAAAGTAGACACCCCAAGCTATTTGCTGAGAGGCATGTTGAGTCCATGGAGTATTTTATATTTTGCCACAAGTTGGGGGAATTTACAAACTTTTTTTTTTTGTGCCCAAAGTTGTCACTAAAAGATATATTGCTCACACAGGTCATGGGCATATGTGGAATTACACCCCAAAATACATTCTGCTGCTTCTCCTGAGTATGGGGATACCACATGTGTGGGACTTTTTGAAAGCCTAGCTGCGTACGGGGCCCCGAAAACCAATCACCGCCTTCAGGATTTCTACAGGCGTAAATTTTTGATTTCACTCCTCACAACCTATCACAGTTTCAAAGGCCATAAAATGCCAAGATGGCACAAACCCCCCCCAAATGACCCCATTTTGCAAAGTAGACAACCCAAGCTATTTGCTGAGAGGCATGGTGATTATTTTACAGCTCTCATTTGTTTTTAAAAAAGGAAAAAAGGAAAGAAAAAATTTTGTGACAAAAAGTGAGGTCTGCAAAATACTTTCACATATGCCCATGGCATATTTGAGCAATATATCATTTAGTTACAACTTTGTGGAACAAAAAAAAATGAGTCTTTTTCCCGCAACTTGTGTTACAATATAAAATATTCCATGGACTCGACATGCCTCTCAGCAAATAGCTTGGGGTGTCTAATTTCCAAAATGGGGTCATTTGGGGGGTTTTGAACTGTCCTGGCATTTTATGCACAACATTTAGAAGCTTATGTCACACATCACTCACTCTTCTAACCGATTGAAGACAAAGCCCTTTCTGACACTTTTTGTTTGCAAGAAAATTACTTTGAACCCCCAAACATTATATATTTTTTTTTTAAAGCAAAGGCCCTACAGATTAAAATGGTGGGTATTTAATTTATTTTTTTACACAGTATTTGCGCAGCGATTTTTCAAATGCATTTTTTGGGGAAAAAACACACTAAGACACACTATATTGCCAGAATGTTTGATGAAATAAAAAAGATGATCTTAGGCCGAGCACATGGATACCAAACACGACATGCTTTAAAATTGCGCACAAACGTGCAGTGGCGACAAACTACATATTTTTAAAAGCCTTTAAAAGCCTTTACAGCAGGGGTCTCAAACTGGTGGCCCTCCAGATGTTGCTAAACTACAAGTACCATGAGGCATTGCAAAGCTGACAGTAACAATCATGACTCCCACAGGCAGAGGCATTATGGGAATTGTAGTTTCACAATAGCTGGAGGGCCGCCAGTTTGAGACCCCTGCTTTACAGGTTACCACTTTAGATTTACAGAGGAGCTCTACTGCTAATATTACTGCCCCTGATCTGACCTTTGCGGTGATACCTCACATGCATGGTGCAATTGCTGTTTACATTTGACAACAGACCAACGCTTGTGTTCACCTTTGCGTGAGAGGGGTGCTTTTTTTAATTTTTTCTTTATTATTTCTTTTGCTTTTTTATCTTATTTTTAAACTGTTCCTTTCATTTTATTTTTTTTTATCATTTTTATTGTTATGTCAGGGAATGTAAATATCCCCTATTATAGCAATAGGTAGTGACAGGTACTCTTTTTTTTAAAAAAAATTGGGGTCTATTATAAAATGCTTTCACAATTTCTCAATGGTGCTTTTTACATCCGGCGAAATCTAAGTCATGAAATGCTCGTAGCTTCCAGTTTCTTAGGCCAAAGAGATGATTGGAGCCATTCTGGTCTCTGATCAGCTCTATGATCAGCAGGCCGAATCACCGGCTGCATTCTCAGGTTCCCTGTTGGGACAGGAGAGCCAGAGAAAAACATGGAAGACGGTGGGGGGGGGGGGGGACATTCCCTCCCACTGCTTGCAAAAGCAGTCTAGAGGCTAATTAGCAAATCGCTCCTCCGCCCCCACTGCCCCATGCTTCGGCTGCGGTGGTGAAATCAGCGCTGGAGTCAGGGCTTTATGTATCGTGGGAGCAAACGCTGTTGCTGGCCAGATGGATAAATCTGTGCTGCAACTGAATGGTGTACCTGCTAAGCAAATGATGGTTAACAATAAAACAAAGTAACATTACAGTATAACAGTAAGACATATCATACCTGCAAAGCAAATACAAAAAAAACATAGTAAAAAATAAAAAATTTTTTAAGGCAACCTGTGCCTAAAATATATATATATATGCCGAAGCATGGGAGCATCTACCCACAAAAGGTAGGAGCAAATCGCTCCTCCGTCCCTGCTGCCCCCATGCTTCGGCATATATGCTCTTTTTTTTAACTGTGGTGGTGAAATCACCTCCAACAGCGATGGAGTCATGGCTTTATGTATCGTGGGAGCAAACGCTGTTGCTGTCAAGATAAATAAATCCGTGATGAACAGCTGAATGGCGTACCTGAAAACAAAAAAAATGGTTAACAATAAAACACAGTAAACAGTAAAGTATAAAAAATTGCATACCTGAAAAGCAAACATGATAAAACATAATAACAATAAAACATTGCAGAATAGAATACAGTAAAAAAGAGCAGAACAATCGAGAGAGAGAGAGAGAGAACAATAAAACGACAAAAAAATTTATTTTTTATTTCATATATTTTTTTGTTTTGTTTTTTATACTTTTTTTTTGTAACTGTAACTTTTGTAACTGTAACCGGTTCCAGGTTCGGGTCTCTCAAAATGCGATGGCATCTTGGGAGACCCTGTGAAAGTGTGCCTAATCTGTGCAATGCTGTACCCTACGCTAATACTCAACTAGTGTATGGTAGCGTTCAAAACATTCACCAATGCAAAGACGAGGATTGTCAGGACAGGTGGGACAATAATAGCGAGTGTCACGCCTATATCCGCGCTTGCTGCAGACACTACATCTTCTTTGGGGGGTTCGTTGGGTAGGGACACTCGGGAGGACATAAGGAAATGCCTCTAATGCAGCAGGCTTACTGCATTTGGTTGGGGATGGTGAGGTGGAGCACAGTCTGGAAACGGAAGGGCTCTGACGATCTCTTCCTGGAATTTAAGGAAGGATCCAATCCGTCCTGAAGCTCTGTATAGCACATGAGTGTTCAGCAAAGCCAATTGAAATAAATAAACAGACACTTTCTTGTACCAGCGTCTGGCCTTATGGGCAACTAGGTACGGCGCCAACAACTGGTCATTAAGGTCCAATCCTCCCATATTTTGGTTATATTCGTGGACACAGAGGGGTTTCTCCACAACACCAGTCGCTGTAGTAATTTGTACCGTCATGTCTGCATGAAGGGAGGTAAGAACGAAAACATTCTTATTATCCCTCCACTTCACAGCGAGCAAGTTATTACACTTCAAGCAGGCTCTCTACCCCAGCCTAAGACAGGAATCTACAAGCTGGGGAAAGCCCCGGCGACTAGATCGCACGGTGCCACATGCTCCAATCTGATGATCAAACAAGTGACTAAAAAGTGGCACGCTCGTGTAAAAATTGTCCACGTACAAGTGGTACCCCTTTCCGAATAAGGGTGACACCAAGTCCCACACAATCCTGCCAGCGCTTCCAATGTAGTCAGGGCAGTTTGTCTGCTCTACGTGACTATCTATGCCCTCGTAAACAATAAAACTACATGTATAGCCTGTGGCCCTGTCACAGAGCTTATACTTCTTGACCCCGTATTTGGCACACTTGCTGGGAAGGTACTGTTTGAATGACAAGCGGCCAGAAAACGTAATCAGGGACTCATCAACTCAGACAACTTAATGGGGAGTAAACAAGTCTGCAAAATGTTGGTTGAAGTGGTTTAAGAGGGGCCGAATTTTGTAGAGCCGATCATATCCAGGGTCTCCACAAGGACGACAGAGTTCATTGTTGTTAAAATGCATGAACTGCAAGATCTGCTCATATCGTGCCCTGGTCATGGAGGCAGAGAACAAGGGCATATGGTGAATTGGGTCAGTGGACCAATGTGACCGCAACTCACTCTTTTTAATTATGCCCATGTTGAGGGATAGGCCCAGAAAGAGCTTAAATTCGGAAACCGTAATTGGTCTCCAATCTCTGGCAAGGGAGGATTGGGGAATAGTGGCGATGTGTTGACCAGTGTACAAATTGCTTTAGTCCACAATAGATCAATAGAGATCTTCGGTGAAAAACAGCGAATAAAAATCAAGTGACGTAAAATCAACTGTTTCCACCTGAATGCCGCGTTTGCCATCGAATGGGGGAAGTACGGGTGCTACAGAAGTGGTGGGTTCCCAATTAGGATTGGCGAATGCAGCAGGAAGGGCACTATGGCACGGCGGGCCTGTGTTTGTCTTTTTCTTGGTGGCAGCGGGACACTACATGTGCTTGCCACCTCACCAGCTTGAACTGCACTCATTGCACTCGCCATGTCACCACGTGATACTGCAGTGCTGGTTTGACTACGACCAGGGTGTACTAGGCCGCTGGTGCTTGCCAGTTCACCAGAAGGAATAGCGCCGCTAGTACTGCTCTGCTCCATACAAGGGACCTGCGGTTCTTGCACCTCAACGACAGCAGAAGGAGATCGGGGTCTGGTACGCCTGACCTTGACAGGGACCACAACTCTGTCATCAGAGCTATCTGTCATGGAGCCGCTGTCGTCTACAGGATCGTATTCTGAGCCTGAATCTGACAGATGAGTGACTACCTCTTCACTATCTGTCATGCTCAGAAATGTGTAGGCCTCTTCACTAGTGTACCTTCGATTTGCCATTTTGGGCTCTAAATTTACTGGTACAGTAGTGAGACTCACAGGTAAAAAAGCTCCTGACTGTTAGCGACTGTATCAAAACGCTACCAAAAAAACTGTTAGGCGGTACAGCGCTAAAAATAGTGCCTGTACACCGCCTGAAAAAATCCGGCCCCATTCACTCCAGTGTGAAAGCCGGCGGGCTTTCACACTGGAGCGGTGCGCTAGCAGGACAGTCAAAAAAGTCTTGCTAGCAGCATCTTTGGAGTCGTATAGGAGCGGTGTATTTACCGCTCCTATACCGCTCCTACCCATTGATTTCAGTGGGACACCGCGGTAATACCGTGGCAATACCGCCACAAAGCGCCGCTACGGCGGTGCTTTTCGGGGGATTTTAACCCTTTTTCGGCCGCTAGCGGGGGGTTAAAACCACACCGCTAGCGGCCGAATACCACGGCTAAAACGATGGTAAAGCAGCGCTAAATATAGCGCTGCTTTACCATCACCGCGGCTCCCGCCCCAGTGTGAAAGGGGCCTTAGCGATTGCAGGGATCAGGCCTGACTCTGCGAACGCTGCAGTTATGTGTGTTTAGTGTTTTGTAAGTGACAATGATCGATCAATACTGCACTTGGGTGGGCTGGGCTGGGCCGGGCGGAGGGGCAAAACGCAGGTGCTAGCAGGTATCTGGGCTGATCCCGCTAACACTGCGTTTTTGGGAACCCTAAACTGCTGGGGACGCTAGTATAGATCTGATCAGATCATATATTGATACTATACCACTAAGGGAGGTGTATGCTGCGTGCGTGGGTGTAAGCGGTACTGGCAGTAACTGTCAGAGAACTCACGTTTTCCATGCCCGTCTTCGTCCAGCAGGAGTGAATCCTCACTCTGTGAGTGCCAATACCCATGCGCAGTCTTCCCAACGGAACCGAATGTGCGGGCGTACCCGCGTACCAACGCAAACATGTGTGCGTCCTCGCCTTCCAATACGAACGGGGGCACGCACTCCCACGTCAGCACGAACGTGTGTGTGCAATCGCACACGGACCCTCACCTCCACCAATCCCAGCACAAGGCGCCCTATATAAACAGGGCCTTCACATGGTGTCAGTGCTGGATCGTCTTCAGTCTATGTCCTGAATACCTGCCTGAAGTACCTGCTACCTTGTTCCTGATTTACCCGGCTTACCTGATTACCTTCCTTGATTGACCCTGCTTATTGACTGTTTCTTCTGGTTTGACCTCGGCTTGGATTCCTTGACTACGTCTCTGCTCTTCGATTTGGTACCTCATCAACTGCCTGTTGCCAACCTTTTGCCTGCTTTGACCACGAACTTGCCTTCCGCTTTTGTACCTCGTTTGCCAGCCAGTTGCCGACCTTTTCCTGTCTTGACATCGCAGTGCCTATACCCACCTGTACGGCCTTCACTGGATTCAGCCTTGGTTACCTATCCATACACCTGCTCTCCAGAAGAACCGGTAATTCCAAGCATCAGTCTTCCAGCCGCAGGCACTTGCACCCTTTCGTGCCCCAATGCCCCCTGTTCCTACCACCAGGGGTGTTGGGACCGGAACCGTGCACGAGGCCACTCCCCAGCATCCGGACTCCGCTGTAAGGTACGTGATAGTACGATCCAGCCAGAATGGAGTCCGAAGGGGGTGCCTCGCCTTTGGAAGCCCTGTGCCAACAGATGTCGGCCCTTACCCAGGCAGTTCAGGGTCTGCGAGATGGCTATCATCAACTGGAACAGAGAGTGGAATCTATGTCCCCAGGCTCTGCAACTCATCTGGCACCCATGACATCCCGGATCCCCGGCTCAGCAACCTCTGCATCAGCACCCACAGTAAAGATGCCACCCCCAGAACCTCGTGTGCCCCCACCGGAGCGGTTTTCAGGGGATCGCAGCAAGTTCCGCTCCTTCAGGAATGCTTGTCGGCTCTACTTCCTGCTACAACCCCGTACCTTCTCCCTGGAGAGCACTAAGGTGGAGTTCATAGTCTCCCTACTCCAAGGGGAGCCTCAAACCTGGGCCCATCGTATGTTGGAACAAGCCAACCCTCTTCTGGATACCCTGGACTAATTTTTGGATGAAATGGCCAAACTATATGATGATCCTTAGCGCACCACAACAGCAGAGGCCAGCCTCCATGCCCTCCAGCAAGGGCGCCGGCCAGTAGAGGACTATGTAACGGACTTTAGGCGGTGGAGTTCCGACACCTCTTGGAACGACGCCGCCCTCCTCTATCAATTCCGCATAGGCCTCTCCGAAGCACTGAAGGATGAGCTAGCCCGAGTGGGAATCCCTAGTTCTTTGGAGGATCTGATCCAGCTGTCTATCCAGATAGACCGTCGCCTGAGAGAGCGGAGGTCCGAGAGGTCCGGTCTGACACGCCCCACATGGGTGTTACCCAAAGGTCCCAACTGCCCTCCTACTCCCGTCTCTCATGTACCTGCTGCCACCCCAGGAGCACCAGAGCCCATGCAAGTAGGCCTACTCCGCTCACCACTGTCCCCAGAGGAAAAACAGCGGCGACGCCAGAACAATCTCTGCCTCTACTGTGGGGAAGCTGGGCACTACGCCAATAAAACAAGATCCGTAAGTTCAACTCATCATCCCGTGTGCCTTTCACCTTGTCTTTAATAAAAGCCGCTCACATTGCTGTTCCTATTTCCGTACAGCTCCCAGAAAGTATACTCCGAGTCCAGGCTATAATTGACTCTGGTGCCTGTAGCTGCTTCGTGGATCATGCCTTCGCTCTACAACACAACATTCCACTAACACCTAAGCAGCAGCAACTCTCCATACGGCTAGCAGACGGGTCAAACATCAAGTCCGGGCCTATCACTCTTGAGACACAACCCCTGCTCACCAGCATACCACCAGGCCACCAGGAGCTACTCCGTCTAGATGTCATCTCCTCACCTTTGTTTCCTGTCATTTTAGGAATGCCTCGGCTGCAAGCCCACAATCCCCAGGTCAATTGGGTAACCGGTGAGGTGACTTTTCAGTCCTCTTACTGTCTACAGAACTGTCTTAAAATCTTCCGCCATATTCCCCCAGTCATTGGTTGTCTAAGAACAGACTCTGAATTCAGGGAGCTAGTGCCACCAGTGTACCACAACTTCTTGGACGTATTCGATAAGCAGAAAGCAGACACCCTTCCTCCCCATCGGGTCTACGACTGTCCGATTGAGTTACTACCTGGGGCCGAAATCCCTTTTGGGCGGATCTTTCCTATGTCCGAACCCGAGCTCCTGGTCCTCAAAGAGTACATCAATGAGAACCTCAAAAAGGGGTTCATCCGACACTCCTCCTCCCCAGCAGGGGCCGGAATATTTTTTGTTGAAAAGAGGGACCACTCGCTCCGTCCATGTGTAGATTACAGGGATCTGAATAAAGTGACAATTAAAAACCGGTACCCGCTTCCACTAGTCCCGGAACTATTTCAGAGACTCCGCTCAGCAAAAATATTTACAAAATTGGACTTGCGTGGGGCCTATAACCTGATCAGGATACGCAAAGGGGACGAATGGAAGACAGCATTCCGAACACGTTTTGGCCACTTCGAATATTTAGTCATGCCATTTGGACTATGCAACGCCCTGGCCACATTTCAACATTTTGTCAATAATATTTTCAGAGACTTCTTAGATTCCTTTGTAATTGTCTACCTGGACGACATTCTGATATTTTCCACCTCTCTCGAAGTACATCGTGATCATGTAAAACAAGTTCTGGGCAGATTAAGACAACATGGACTTTACGCAAAGGCCGAAAAATGTGAATTCGAACGCCAGACCATTCACTTCCTCGGCCTGGTGATATCAACCGGGGGTGTAGCCATGGATCCCCAGAAGGTCGCGGCCATTATGTCCTGGCCGCCCCCACCCCCCCCCCCCCCCCAAATGACAAGAAAGGGGTACAACGTTTCATCGGATTCTCCAACTTTTATAGGAAGTTTATCAAGAACTTCTCCAAGATCATCACACCCATCACACAGCTCACCAAGAAGCAAAACCGCTTCCAGTGGACTACAGCGGCCCAAGCCGCCTTCGACCAGTTAAAAAGGGCATTTACCTCCGCCCCAGTACTAAAACACCCTGACCCTGCATTACCCTACACTCTGGAGGTCGATGCTTCGGAGAGTGCGGTAGGGGCCATCCTGTCTCAACGCCAAGGACCCAAGTCCCTAATGCATCCGGTGGCCTTCTTTTCCAGAAAACTAGGTGTGTCGGAAAGGAACTATGATGTAGGTGACCGAGAACTCCTAGCAATAAAGCTAGCCTTGGAAGAATGGCGATACCTCCTGGAGGGGGCGGCACATCCGATACTGATCTTCACAGATCACAAAAATTTAGAGTACCTCAGAACTGCCAGACGCCTTAGACCCCGACAGGCCAGATGGGCTCTTTTCTTTTCCCGTTTTAATTCTCATATTACTTATCGCCCCGGATCCAAAAACGTTAAACCGGATGCCTTATCCCGAATGTTCACAGAACTTGAAACCCCGTCTCCACCGGATACTATCCTACAAGCAGGAAATTTCCTACTGACCCAATCCAATTTCATGACACAAGTCCGCCAAGCCTCCTCGAGAACACAATTACCCCCGGGCACCAACCTTCAGGAGAAGGATGGGCTTTTTTGGCAAGACAACAAGATTTTCATCCCTCAAGACCTACGCACCATCGTGTTACAGGCCTGCCATGACTATCCTCTGGCGGGTCACTTTGGGGGCCACAAGACTGTGGATCTAATTCAGAGACACTTCTGATGGCCAAATCTTGCCAAGGACTGTAGGGATTATGTCAAATCTTGTCCGATCTGCCTGAGAAACAAGAGTAGTAAAAATAAATCGTGGGGCCTACTGAAACCACTGCCCATTCCTGAAAGGCCATGGGATAAAATCGCCATGGATTTTATTGTGGAGCTTCCTCCCTCTAAAGGGTTCTCTTCCATCTTCGTGGTGGTAGACCGCTTTTCCCGGATGGCACATTTCATTCCCATGAAAGGGACACCTTCTGCAATTGAGACCGCCAGGATATTCATTAAAGAAGTTGTCAGACTCCATTGAATCCCCAGGGACATCGTCATTTACATCCAAGTTTTGGAGGTCTTTATGCAAAGCACTAGGTATTAAATGTAGCCTCTCTTCAGCTTATCACCCACAGACCAACGGGCAGACCGAACGCACCAATCAAACGTTGGAACAATACCTATGTTGCTTCTCCTCATTTTCCCAAGAGGATTGGGCCTCACTACTTCCTTTGGCAGAATTTGCATTCAACAATTCCATCCACTCCACCACGAACCAATCACCATTTTTCTCCAACTACGGTTTCCATCCCTCCTTTTTACCCACACTTGTGCCCGAATCTTCCGTACCGGCTGTTCAGGATAGGTTGGATTTTCTTTCCTCCAACAACCAGGTGCTCAGGGAAACCATTGCTAAGGCACAGGATTGCTAAGGCACAGGATTTTTTTTTGACAAAAAGAGAAGGGGAGAATTGAACTTAGAGGTGGGAGATCGTGTGTGGCTATCTACCACAAATTTAAAACTGGCATGCCCCTCCAAGAAATTGGGACCTAGATACTTGGGCCCTTTCCCTGTCAAGAGAAAGGTCAACCCAGTGGCCTATGAACTTGAACTCCCCGCCTCATTCAGGATACATCCTGTATTTCACGTTTCCCTACTTAAACCTGATGTTCCAAATTCCTTCCCGGATCGTGAAGTAGGGCCTCCGGAAGCTATCAGGGTGGATGGGGAAGAAGAATTTGAAATTGAGGCTATCTTGGACCAGAGAAAAAGGCAGGGAAAAGACCAATATTTGATTAAATGGAAAGGTTTTGGCCCAGAAGAAAATTCCTGGGAACCAAAAACGAATCTTCATGCTCGGAGACTCATACAGGCTTTTCACCGTTCCCGCTCTCAGGGCTCGTTTCAAAGAGGCATCCGGAGGCTGCCCCTAAGGAGGGGGCAATGTCAGAGAACTCACGTTTTCCATGCCCGTCTTCGTCCAGCAGGAGTGAATCCTCACTCTGTGAGTGCCAATACCCATGCGCAGTCTTCCCAACGGAACCGAACGTGCGGGCGTACCCGCGTACCAACGCAAACATGTGCGCGTCCTCGCCTTCCAATACGAACGGGGGCACGCACTCCCACGTCAGCACAAACGTGTGTGCGCAATCGCGCACGGACCCTCACCTCCACCAATCCCAGCACAAGGCGCCCTATATAAACAGGGCCTTCACATGGTGTCAGTGCTGGATCGTCTTCAGTCTATGTCCTGAATACCTGCCTGAAGTACCTGCTACCTTGTTCCTGATTTACCCGGCTTACCCGATTACCTTCCTTGATTGACCCTGCTTATTGACTGTTTCTTCTGGTTTGACCTCGGCTTGGATTCCTTGACTACGTCTCTGCTCTTCGATTTGGTACCTCATCACCTGCCTGTTGCCAACCTTTTGCCTGCTTTGACCACGAACTTGCCTTCCGCTTTTGTACCTCGTTTGCCAGCCAGTTGCCGACCTTTTCCTGTCTTGACATCGCAGTGCCTATACCCACCTGTACGGCCTTTACTGGATTCAGCCTTGGTTACCTATCCATACACCTGCTCTCCAGAAGAACCGGTAATTCCAAGCATCAGTCTTCCAGCCGCAGGCACTTGCACCCTTTCGTGCCCCAACGCCCCCTGTTCCTACCACCAGGGGTGTTGGGACCGGAACCGTGCACGAGGCCACTCCCCAGCATCCGGACTCCGCTGTAAGGTACGTGATAGTAACCTAACGCTGCCTGGGATGATCGCCGGGCGATCAGGGGGTTAAACCTTTATTAGGTAATAAACGACAGGTGCCCTGACACTATAAAAAACAAACTAACTAACCAGCGTCACTCATAACAGCTATATGGTGATCACTGGTGAAAGGGTAAACTAGGGGGCAATCAGGGAGTTAAAACCTTTACTAGGTAGTATAAAAGCTGACGGCAAACCTGAATACTTACCTCCCTACTACTTATAACAGTCACAAATGACACCAATGCAATAATCAGTAAAAAAAAATGCTATTGGTGTGACTGGGGGTGCAGGGGGGGTGATTGGGGGTGATCAGGGAGTGAAAAGTGTGCCTGCATGTTCTACTGTTAGTGTAGTGTTGGTGCAAACTTACTTGATGTCTTCTCTCCTCGGCGCCGGAACGAAAAGGCCGACACAGGGAGAGATGACATCACTTCCTCTGCCGCTGCTTACATTACAGCAGCAGAGGAAGATTCTCATTCGCCGGGAGTGATCGCAAGGGGGTGGCCATGAATTAGTGGCCTCCCCCTCAGCATGGATCGCTCCTGGAGGGATACCGACTGCCGCAGGAGGCAAGTAACGTACCCATACGTTACTTTGCCTGCCGTGCCATTCTGCCGCAATATACCTGCGTGAGGCGCTCAGCAAGTGGTTAAAATTAGCACTTTTGATTATTCATGTCCATGTCCCATAGACTTTAACGTGTTTGTGTGTTCTACCAAATTTTTTGCCTGTTCGGTATGTTCTGGTGCGAACTGAACCGGGGGGTGTTTGGCCCATCCCTACTGAAGACCAAGTTGTGGCCTTACAGATCTGAGCCATGGAGGCCTGGTGATGCACTGCCCAAGAAGCACTATCTGCTCTGGTAGAGTGCGCTTTGACTTGAAAAGGTGGAATCTTACCTTTTAAACCATAAGCCTGAATTATAACTTGCCAAATCCACTTAGCGACAGTGGATTTTTAACGCCGCGTGTCCCTTCCTAGGACCTTCTGGCAGCACAAATAAGACATCTGTCTTCCAGATCCGAGCAGTCGTCTTTAAATAAACTTTAACCGCTCTCATCACATCAAGACATTGTAGTGACTTCTCTTCCCTAGAACATGGTTTTGGAAAAAACGATGGCAGGACAATATATTGGTTCATACCTGAAACCACTTTAGGCAGAAAACTCGGACGAGGACGCAACACAACCCTGTCCTCGTGAATAATCAAATATGGCTCTTTAAAAGAAAGAGCAGCCAATTCCGAAAACCCTCCTTGCTGAGGATATAGCAACCCAGAACACTGACTTCCTTGTCAGAAGGACTAAGGAAGTATGCTGTATCAGTTCAAATGGCTGTTTTTGTAGCACTGATAAAACTAAGTTAAAGTCCCAAGGGTTCAAAGGTGATCTGACTGGTGGATTAAGCCGCACCACCCCTTGCCAAAAAAAAACCAAAGAATGCGAAGCAAGCGGTCTTTGAAATAAGACCGATAAAGCTGAGACTTGGCCCTTTAATAGTACTCAAGGCCAGCCTCATCTCTACCCCAACTTGTAGAAAGGCAAGAATTCTGCCTATGTTGTACTTCCGAGGGTGCCAACCCTTGGATTCACACCAGGAAACATAAGCCCTCCAGACTCTATAATAAATGGTTCTGGAAGCTGGCTTCCTTGCATTAATCAAGGTAGAGATAACTGACCTGGAAAGCCCACGTTTCTTCAGAATGTGGGTTTTAATAGCCAAGGCGTTAAATTTTGAGTTTGTAAGGTAGGATGGAATATCGTCCCCTGTGAGAGTAGGTCTGGCCGTAGTGGAAGGGACCATGGATCCTCCACCGCCATATTTACGATTTCTGCATACCATGACCTTCTGGGCCATGCTGGGGCTACCAGAATTACCGGCTTTCTTTTCAGCTTGATCCTGCAAAGAAGTTGCGGCAGCAGTTGAATAGGGGGAAATACATAAATCAGTAAGAACTGATTCCACGGGGTCACCAACGCATCTGTTCCGCATGTGAGTAGATCCCTTGTCCTGGACACAAAGTTGACCAACCTCATGTTGATTTGGAAACACCAGAAGATCTACGTCCGAAGTCCCCCATTTTTGGCAAACAGCCTGAAAAATGTTGGGGTGAAGGGACCATTTCCCCAGGAGCAACTACTGGTGGCTCAAGAAGTCCGCCTGCCAATTTTCTACTCCCGGAATTAAAACTGCTGATATGCACGGAACATTGCTTTCTGCCCAAGTTAGGATATGGTTCACCTCCCTCTGTGCTGCGAGACTCTTGGTGCCCCCTTGGTGATTGATGCAAGCCACAGCTGTGGCATTGTCAGATTGGATCCTGACAGGACAACCCCGTAACCTGAATGTCCAGGCTTTCAGGGCCAGACCTGCTGCCCGAATCTCTAGGATGTTGATGGGCAAGGACCTTTCGGTTATTGACCACTGTCCCTGGACAGTTCTCTTTTCTAGCACTGCTCCCCAACCTGAAAGGCTGGCATCTGTTGTTACCACCTTCCAGATAACTGGTCTGAAGGATTTCCTTTCAGCAGATTCTGGGTTACCAACCACCAACTGAGGCTTTGGGACACCCTTGGGGACAGCCGCATTGGCAAGTCTACAGCTTGAACAGTTTTGTTCCAAGCAGACAGGATCCTGCTTTGCAACAGTCTCGAATGGAACTGGGCATAGGGAACCGCATTGGAATGAAGCCACCATCTTTCCTAACAACCTCATGCAAAGGCGAATGGAGGGATCTCTTTTCGACCTGACCATCTGCACCAGCTCTCTTATGCCGCGTACACACAGTCGGATGGGAGCTTTTCATTGGATTTTCCGACCATGTGTATGCCCATCGGTCTTTTTCTGTCGGAATTTGGATTGAGAACCTGTTTTAATTTTTCCGATGGAAAACCTTTCTATCGGATTTTCCGATCGTGTGTATGCAATTGCGACACGCAAAATTCCGACGCATGCTCGAACGTGTTGTGTGCCGTGGTGTTATTGACCGTCGGAATTTGGTGTGACCGTGTGTAGGCAAGACAGTTTGAGCGAAATTTCGTCGGAATTCCAACGGGAAAACAATCAGAGCTTTTTCCGACGAGAATTCCGATCGTGTGTATGGAGCATTATGGTGTTATTCTTTGCCTGAGGCAAGAACACCTTTTTCTGGGCTGGGTCTATGATCAGACCCAAGTACTCCAGCCTTTTTAGCTGTTTTAAGGAAGATTTCTCTAGGTTGAGAATCCAACCCAGATTTTCCAGGTATTTGGTTGTAATGCACACGCTTGGCCCAAACGGCCACCGACTGGTCTATTAGCAATAGATCGTCTAGGTATGCCAAGACTGTTATGCCCTGTACCCTTAACCTGGCCAGAGGTAGAGCCAGAACTTTTGAAAACACCCGGGGTGCTGTAGCTAGCCTGAAGGGCAAGGCTACAAACTGAAAATGATGCTGTTCTACCTCGAACCGCAGAAACGTTTGGTGAGCGGGAAATATAAGGACATGCAGATATGCATCCCTTATGTCAATAGACACCAGAAGTTCTCCTCCTTGTAGGATAGAAACCACTGTCCTGATCGACTCCATGCGAAAAGAGCGGATCTTCAGGAACTGATTTAGATTCTTTAGATCTAGAATGGGTCTAACATCTCCATTCCGTTTTTGTACCGTAAAGAGGTTTGGATAAAACCCCAAACCTTGCGCTTCTGTGGGGATTTGTATGATTATCACCCCCTGAGACAGTTAATGGTCTAGTGCCCGAAACAGAGATTTCCTTTTCCCTGGATCTTTGGGAAGGTTTTATCTCAGAAAACAAAATGGTGGAAACTCCCGAAATTCCAGTTTGTACCCTAGAATTACCGTGGAGATGACCCATGTGTCCTGAATTTTCTCTTGCCAGACCTCTGAGAACTGCAGAAGTCTTCCCCCCACCCTGGGGAGCAGGGACACCCCTTCATAATGAGGCTTTAGAATTCTGTTTTGCACTGACAAATTCTGTTTTGCAGGTTTCCGCACCCAGGACTTCTTTTGTGCCTGGGCCTGACCCTGAGGCTTTCCTCTAGACTCTGACGGTGGAGGCCGTTACCACTGCCTAGAGGCAGTTGCCCCTGGCGCAGGAGAAAGAGTCTGATTAAATGAAGGGCGTTTATTCCTTCTCTTAACTGGCAAAAGAGTACTTTTCCCGCTTGAAATCTTTTGGATGTATGTATCCAAATCATCCCCAAATAGCCGATCCCCATGAAAATGAAAACCAGTCAGGAGCCTTTTGCATGGTGCTTCGGCTGACCAATTTTTCAACCACAGGATCCTACACATGTGTAATAGCACAAGCGCAAGGCAGGGCACCTGGTGAATAGAATCTTTAATGGGGTCTATGGCAAAACATAATGCTCTTTGTAGTTCGGCCAAATCCTGAGCTTACTGTACAGGAACCTCCTTAAGGGCCTGTCTAAACTGGTCCTTTAGGGATTGACAGATGCCTATTGCAGCGACTGCAGGCTAAGTAACCCCACCTGCCAAAGAAAAAGAGGATTTTAACAGGAATTCCAACCTTTTATCTGTTGGATCCATTTGTGCATTGTCTACTGGACAAGTTATACTTTTATTTACACTGGATATAGCAGAGTCAACTGCTGGTACATTCCATCTTTTGGTGAACTTCTCCTCCATGGGATAGAGTACCGTGAATCTCTTTGGAGGGAGAAAATGCTTATCCAGGTGATCCCATTCAGCATAAGCTGTTCTAGTAATGCATAGACAGGAAACGCATGCAAAGGCTGTAAAGGTTTTTTTTTTTTTTTTTTTTTTTTTTTTTTTTTTTTTTTTTTTTTTTTTTTTTTTTTCCACTTCAGAAAGAATATTCGTGGGTGAGTGTCAGCTATGCCCGCATCTCCATCCCTCTATTTGTCTTAGCATCATTAGTGGATTGTTTCGTTCTCCCCCTTTTTTTTTTTTTTTTTTCCCCCCTAGAGTTGGGGGGGGATAGGGGTCCTGGGTCGGGCATCCATAAAATTTACAAAACCCACAAATACATACATACATCTTAGATCCCACCCAGCCTCCCCTTCCCCTCCGCTTCCTTTATCCTAAGTCCCATTCCATCTCTATTCCAGTTAGCCCCCCTGGGGGGTTTTATTTTTTATTTCCCCCCCCTCCCCCCTGTCCCCCCCGTGCCCCCACCCTCCCCATCCCCATCCGCTGTTTTGTTGTTGTGTAGTGGCCCTTTCTCCCCCGTGTCTTCTCCTGCCCTTAGCGTCTGCCTTTCCGCGGCAGGATCTCCTTTCGGCTTCGCCCCCTAGGGGTCATCGGTTGTCACGGCTGCACTCGCAAAGCCTCCCTATAGCTCCAAGACCTCTTGAATTTTCTCCAACTCTCCCATCTAGCCCTCGTGGCCTCTCTGTCCTCCTCCCCTATGTACAACACACATTCCATCATGTAAGTGGATTCCACTGCGTCAACCCATTCCCATAAGGGTGGGCTTTCCTTGTCCTTCCATCTCCTTGGAATTACCTTTTTAGCCGCGTTAAGCAGATGGGGGATCAATGAGCCTTTATATTGCTTGATTTCCTTGGATGTGGCATGCATAAGTACCACCCAAGGGTCATTTTTTACCTCGATCGTTGTTATTTCTTTTATGTATTTTAGGATGGTCTCCCAAAATTTTTTGATTTTAACACACTCCCACCATAAATGACCCATTGTGCCCCTTTGATCGCACCCCCTCCAGCAGTTCGCAGATGTATCCGCCTGAAAATTACTGACCCTGTCCGGGGTTCTATACCACCTAGCCATGCACTTATAATTTGTTTCTGCGGTTTTCGCATCTACAGCTGACCCATGTGCTAATTCTAAAATTTTCTTACTTGTGCCTATTTCTAATTGTGTTCCTAGTTCGCTTTCCCATTTGATGAGGTATGGCGGCATCTCCGGTCTATCTCTTTCTAATAATAGTTTATATATTCTGGATATTCTTTTTTTTGAGCATTCTGCCGTGAAGATTTTCTCTAGTTTTGTTAGATCCTTAGCCTCCCTTAATGGGCTAGGAAGAGAGCCCACAAAGTGGGTTAGCTGGCGATGCCGCCATCCATCTATGGAAAGAGCCTCATTGTTCTGTAACTCGTGCAGTGTCATAACCTTCCCCTTACTAATAACTTCCCCTAGTCTCGTGCAGTCCTTTCTAATCCAATCACCTCCTATTTCCTTTAACCCTGGCGGGAAAAAAGGATTTTCTTTAAGTGCTATAAGTGGCGAGTTATATTTTTTGTTGAATATTTTATATATTTTGTCCCATATTTTCAAAGTCGTGATGGTGATTATGTGTGTTTTTTCTCCCAGTGTCCGGCTTTTCGGAGGATTCCACACAATCTTCCCCAGCCTAGCTTCACTCAGTGCTTCCTCCAAACTAACCCATCTTTTAGTGTTGCCTGTTTTACCCCATTCTGCGATTCTCAATAGTGCTATAGCCTGGTAGTAGCTTTCAATGTCTGGGACCGCGAGGCCGCCCTGACTTTTGTCTTGTTTTAGAACTTGGAGGGAGATTCTATGTTTTTTGTAATTCCATATGAAATTCATTATAATAGCTCTTAATTTACCAAGGTACTGTTTTGGGAGAGGGAGGGGGAGCATCTGGAATTTGTATGTGATGACTGGTAAGATCATCATTTTTACCGAATTAATCCTGCCTGTCCAGGATAGAATTTTTCCCTTCAGCTCTTGGCATTTTTTTTTTATATCTTCTAGGAGCGGGATATAATTTATTTTGTATAATTTCCTCGGGTTGTTGGCCAGTTCAATTCCTAAATATTTTATCCTTTTTTTCCAAACGAAACTAACTGTTTTCTGAAGGTTCTGTTTCTCTATTTTATTGAGGTTAATATTAAGGATAAATGTTTTTGAGGCATTGATTCTAAAGTTTGTTAATTCCCCATATTCCTTTAAGGTTTTAAGCAATATAGGAACTGACTTCTGGGGTGAGCTTATGTAAAAGAGGACGTCGTCCGCGAAGGCCGCAAGTTTGTGCTCTTCGCTGCCGACTTTACAGCCTTCCACCTCTGGGTTTCCGCGGATTGTAGCTAGCAGCGGTTCCAGAGATAAAATAAAAAGGAGCGGGGAGAGTGGGCAGCCCTGCCTAGTTCCGTTATACAGCTCGAACTCAGCAGAGGTCGTTCCATTGACCTTGATGTTTGTTTTCGGGTGATTGTATAAGGTTTTAATTTTTTGAATAATTCTGGGTCCGAAGCCCATCCTCTGTAGAGTATTGAACATGAACCCCCAGTCTACCCTGTCAAATGCTTTTTCAGCGTCTATTGAGAGTAGTAGACTGGGGGTTCTCGTTTCTCCCATCCTCTGTATGGCTAGCAGTGTCCGGATTCCATTGTCCCTCCCCTCTCTGCCTGGAACAAACCCGACCTGGTCCGGATGGATCAGTGTGCCCAAGTGCCCCTTTATTCGATCCGCCAGTATCTTGGCGTATAATTTTGTGTCAAAATTTAATAAGGAGATGGGTCTATAATTCGAGCACACCGATCCATCCTTCCCTTCCTTCCTCAAGAGGGTGATCGTAGCTTTTAGGGCCTCTGCACTCATATCATAATCTATCCCTAGGCCATTCATGTATCGCAGCAATCTCGGTGTAAGAATCTCTTTATACGTTTTATAATATAAGGCCGTGAAGCCATCCGGACCCGGGCTCTTTCCTGTTGGTGAGTTATTTATGGCTGCTAAAATCTCCTCCTCTGTTATTGGCCTCTCGAGCTCATCTCTCTCCTCCCCACCTAGAGCCGTTAACCCTGCCCTCCCTAGGAACTCGGAGGTTTTCTGGCTGTTTCCAATGCTGTCGTTGTTTTCCTTGGTTTTCACCTCATAAAGTTCTTTGTAATAGTCTCTAAATGTGGAGGCAATTTCACCAGGGATAAACTTCATCTCCCCATTTCTTGTTTGAATTTTTTCAATAAAATTTCTAGTTTTCTTTTTTTGTAATTTCCTTGCTAAATATTTCCCTGGCTTATTGCCCCAGATATACTGTTCCCTCGCCAATTTATTGAACTTCTGTCTAACTTCCTGTTCCGCTAGGTCTTTTAATTCCTCTCTCTTATTTATAAGCTCTATGTATATGCTCTGGCTAAGTACCACCCCAGATTTGTGCTTTTGCTCCAGGGTTTTAATCTCGGCCATTAAGGCCTGCGTTTTTCCCAGCCTCTCCTTCTTTTTTTTCCATGAGGCTTTAGCTATCAGGAGCCCCCTAATGAACGCTTTATGGGCGTCCCACAGTTGGGCCTCTGAGACCTCCCCGTTGTCGTTGGTTTGAAAGAACCATTCTAGCTCCTTTTTAATATAGTCCCTGATTTCTTTGTCATGTAGCAATTCTGGGTTTAGTTTCCATCCGCTAGAGGGCTGTTTGTGTCCAGGGAACCCTAGCCTCATAGATACCGGCGCATGGTCCGAAAGGGAGGCTATTCCGATATCTGATTCTTTGACCCTTTCCAGTATGCCATGGTCTATTAAAATATAGTCCAGGCGTGAGTACGTCTGGTGGACGGGGGAGAAGAACGAGTAGTCTCTTAACTGCGGGTGCTGGATCCTCCATACATCCAACAGTTGATCCTCCGATAGTTTTTTTTTAATCCGTTTCAATTGTGCGTTGCCCCTCCCCGTTCCACCAGACGTACTATCCCTCGCGGGGTCCATCACAAAATTGAGATCCCCCATCAGGATCAAATATCCTTTCCTGAAGGCTCTCAGCTTGCCCAGAATTGCTTCAAGGTATGAGATAGGTTTGATGTTGGGGGCATAGACATTGGCCAGTGTTAATTCTACCCCTAGGAGGGAGCCCCTAAGAAACAGGTACCTCCCCTCGGGGTCCGTCATTCTCTCCTCCACCGTGAAGTCGATATCCCTCGCCATCCCGATAGCCACTCCTCTTGCCCTGCTTGAGATAGTATCTCCATAAAACCAATTTGGGAGAGCTGGAGAAAAAAGTCTAATATTTGAGGAATGCGCCAGGTGAGTCTCTTGCAGGAACACTATACCCGCGCCATATCTCTCTGCTTCCTCCAGAATTTTGGAGCGCTTGCCAGGAGAATTTAGGCCTTTCACATTATAAGATAAGAATTTAATTTCTATGTCCTTCATTTATTTTTTGGAGTTTTGTTTTTTTTTTGTTTTTTTTTTTTGATTTATTTTTTTTCCCTTATTCTTTCCTTCTTCCCTCTGGAGTATTGATGGTGGTAACGGCCCCACAGCGGACGGGGTTTCCCTCCCCCTTTCCCCCTCCCCTCCCCCCCCCCTCCCTCTTCCCCCCCCCCCTCCTCTCCCTCCCCCCCTCTCGCCCTCCTCCCCTCTCCCCCTCTCTTACCCCAACTAGGGTCCCCGGGTCATTGGGGGCCATCCTTTGTGGCTTCCCTTGGACTCCGGGTTCCTGGTGAGGTGGAGTTTATTTAGCCCTCCCCTCTCCCTCCGCGGCCCACACTTGGGGCGCAGAGGGAGAGGGGGCAGGGCCGATTTGGACAGAATTCTTTTGCAGCTACAGGTGAGCATTCGCCCCCCCTCCCCCACCCCCCCCCCCCCCCCCGGGGTCCCCCAAGCCTTCCATTTCAATCCAACCCTGCAGGTCCAGGACCGAGATCCCGAGTTTTATACAAAATCCCTGCACTTCTTCCGGGTACCTCAGCCTGGCCGAGCACCCCTCTTTTGACCCTATTAGACATGAGGGGAAACCCCAGTTATATCTTATGTTTTCCCTTCTCAGGATTTCCAACAGGGGTTTCTGATGTCTCCGTCTTTCGAGGGTTCGGGCCGATAAATCGGCATAAACTTGGATTTCAGCATCCTTATACAATATAGGAGACTTATTTTTTATTTTAGCCCACAGGTCCTCTTTTTCTTTAAAGTGGCTGAATCTGACAATTATGTCCCGGGTCCGCTCTGCGCCCCCCCTTTCGGGTCTTCCTACTCGATGTATCCTTTCTGTGTGGGGAAAGTGATCTGAGTCCTTGCCACTTATGGGGCCCAAGATTTCCCATAATTTTCTTTCTAGGTCTTCCCCTCTTTGTTCCGGGACAGCACGCAGCCTCAGGTTTAGCCTCCTATCCCTGTTCTCTTGGTCCTCTATCTTGTAGAGGGTATCTCTCTGAGTGAGATAGGTGCCTTTTAAATGCGTTTTCAACTTCGCAATTTCCGATTCTATAGAGTCCGCTCTCCCTTCCACGACTTCGACCCTGGACAGCAGATGGCCCATATCCTCCCGTAGGGAGTTAATTTCTAGTTTGATTGCGTTTTCCAGACGTAGTAGCATCGCCTCCATTTCCAGTTTATTGGGGATGTGAGCTCCTGGTTGTTGATCATCCCCCCTACTAGACTCGATCTCGGTCTCCATTGTGAGGTCCGCTCTGGAGTCGTTGATTTCTCCTTCCACCCCGCCCCTACTCTCCGGGGAGACTCCGGCCTGGGTTTCTTTTCCCGATGTTTTTGGGCTTGCTCCCTGTCTTAGATAATGTTTGATTGTACTTGTCTCCCCTTTGCTGCCTTTGATGGTTGCTTTCTTAGGCTGTTTGGCTGATTCTTTACTCATGTTGACCTTCTTGGTGGGTCTGATTCTCTTCCCCAGTCTTGTTTTACGCCTAGGCCTCCTGGGCCCTTTTCCACTGCTTAACTTTTAAAGAGGTCCTTGCTTTCAGGCTGTCTTTTGTCCCCTAGTCGTTTAAAATCTTTTGGGCTCGCGGTCTATACCGGGGCCGTCTGGGGTGCATAGGCTCAGCCCCTCTCTGTGTCTCCTCTTCACAAAGTTAATGTCTTATAGTGGTTAAGGCCGGGTTGACCCTTTAAATTTAATTTGATCTATGGTCCAACGGCCTTATCCGCCTATCAAGGTCCTATCCGGGCTTCTTGGGGGTCTTATTTGTCACTTATATCCCCCTGCGCTTAGGGCCCGGGGCTTCCTTCTGGGTGCCCCTCTTGTGTGTACAGTCGAATTTGCAAAAAACTGAGGAGAACCTTTTTCTACTTGCGGGGTCTTTGACAGTACAGAAGCCCATACGCAATGGCTGAGGCTGTTATAATTAAATGGGGGGGTTTATTCGCCCTTCCTACCAGTTGTCTTC
This sequence comes from Lithobates sylvaticus, assembly GCA_028564925.1. Classification (NCBI taxonomy): domain Eukaryota; kingdom Metazoa; phylum Chordata; class Amphibia; order Anura; family Ranidae; genus Lithobates; species Lithobates sylvaticus. Next base: position 199,719,438 of record CM053027.1, on the reverse strand, counting down.
GGCAATAAACAGTTATCGCCCTTTCGGTTACCTGCCAAATGGCTCTGCTGGTAGGATCAATAGATATTTACAAAATGTTGCAGGGGGTCCCTGATCTTAATGACATGGGCCACATACAACACCTGTGATTTTAAAGTTTGACCCTAGTTTCATATTTAGGAAAAACCTGGAAAATAAAACATACAGAATCTGAGGTGTCGATCTTATTTAGCTATCTAACATCAGACTAGGCCACCGTGACCAGAAGGTCTTCATGAATCCCATTCAGGGTCACACTTTCATTCCACCATGCAGCTCTTGGTGTATGGAAATGGATCTTCATGGACACCCATCAGAATCTCACTTTCATTCCATCGTGCAGCTTTTTAGTGTGTGGTAGTCGATTTTCCTAGACACCAATCAGAATCACACTTTCATTCCATAGTACAGCTTTTAATGTATGATAATAGAACTTCATAGGCATTAATCAGAATCACACTTTCAGTCCATAGTGCAGCTTTTAATGTGTGTGGTATATGGCAGATGTAAGGCAGATTCAGCAGTATTCATTTCGGGCCATTTTCCGCCATTGAATGCTATGATGGCCATAGACTTCCCATAATCATGGGTTTTAGAACCAATAGATACCTATGTAGATATTTAATACTACTAAGAAAAAAAAAAAAGAATAAAAAAACGCTTTTAAGCTCCAGTTGTATCCAGACTGTATTCAAAGGGAAGGGAACAAAACCGCTATGTTGTGCAGATTGTTAGCTCTTGGGCCTAATACACACCGGGGTCTGTCAGGTGCAATTTAAGTACATGTACCAGAGAGTTTTCGCACTGCTATATAAGCACAGGGTGGCCAGGGGACGTATTAGACGCTGATTACTGCTCCCCTCCTAATTATGGGGTCAATTTGAGCTGTAGCCCACCTGTCCCCTCTTACAAGGGAGGGGGGGGTAATGCCCCCACGTAGGTGAATGGGAGGGGGGGAGATAAGGGCACCCACGCAGAGTAGGAAGGCAAAGAGTCAGGTCTCACCATCTACCACTTGAGAAAAAAAAAAAAAAAAAAAAAAGATGCTATTTAAAAAAATGACATTTGCACGTTGTCTTGGCACATTAACATTGTCCTGAACATATCTTCCGTGCGGCACATCTACAGATGGTTAATTCTTACCTCCAGGTGGGACAGGCTTCCCTAGGGGTTTAATGAATACTCACAATCGGAGTCCTCCTTGCGGCGCTGACCACATTTGTTTGTCCTATATTTGCTTGAGGCGGGGTGGTAGGGGGGGGAGCCGGAGCCGAACGACCTGTTCAAAGCTGCTGGGTCTGCTAGTTAAGCTGGCTTGCCCTGAGCGGTGGGGAGCGTGTATCCTGTGCTGCTTTCCCCGGGGGGGGCGAGATGGCGAACAGGCATCCGCACCATCTCATCCCCGGAGCGGTCCCGCGTCCTCCCTGGCTGCGCTGCACGTCTGTCCTCCTCGGCCCTCTGGCCCGAAACTCCTCCCTCCGTACGGACGCTACGTCGGCACGTCCGTCATGGCCGGGTCTGGACCAGGGCTGTAAAGGTTTTAAGGAACCCAAAGAAGAAACTGAACTTTCAGCTGACTCAGGGGCAGCTTGAAAGTGGAACGAACCATCTCCATAAGAGATTGTACCAGCAATTTCTCAGATTGCGAGGCTGAGGCTGGTTCATCCAACGTTGTTTCCTCTGCAGAGGAGCAATCAGTTTGTCTTTCTTCCTGATCGCCTGAGGGTAACACCTCATTCTCTACCCATTGTTCCCTTGGTAAATGGTCTAAGGTTGGGGAGGGGTATCTACCACGCTTCCTATGCCTTTGGATGGAGGATGCGATTAAAGCCGCTAATCTTCCCTCTAGCCCCAAAGGCCGGAGGAAAAGGCATCTTCAGTCACGTATACAGGGGCTGAGATGTGAGAAGAAGCTGCACCACCAATTGGTTCCAATGACTCACCGTGGCTTGCCACATCTGGTATTTCAGGAGAAGATGACAGTGTGGAGGCACGACTGGAGTTCCCAACGCCTGGGGGTGAATTTTTTTGGTACCTTTTTTGAGGTCTTTGTGGTGTCCTTTTAGGCAGGCATAGTCCTAAGCACAAAAGCATTTTCGGCACTGCATTGATTTAACTAACAATTGCGCGGTCATGAGACGTTGCACCCAAACAAAATTTACGTCCTTTTTTCCCCACAAATAGAGCTTTCTTTTGGTGGTATTTGATCACCTCTGCGGTTTTTATTTTTTGCGCTATAAACAAAAAAAGAGTGACAATTTTGAATATTTTTTTTACTTTTTGCTATAATAAATATCCCCCAAAAATATATAAAAAAACGATATTTTTCCTCAGTTTAGGCCGATATGTAATCTTCTACATAGTTTTGGTAAAAAAAAAAAATCACAATAAGCGTATATTAATTGGTTTGCGCAAAAGTTATAGCGTCTATAAAATAGGGGATAGTTTTATGGCATTTTTATTATAATTTTTTTTTTAGTAGTAATGGAGGCAATCTGCAATTTTTATCATGACTGCGACATTATGGCGGACACATCGGACACTATTTTAGGACCATTGTCATTTTATACAGCGATCAGTGCTATAAAAATGCACTGATTACTGTGTAAATGACACTGACAGGGAAGGGGTTAAACACTAGGGGGCAATGAAGGGGTTAAGTGTGTCATAGGGAGTGATTCTAACTGTGGGGGAGATGGGCTTCCACTGACATAACAGCGATCACTGTTCTCAATGACAGGGAACAGTGATCTCTGTCATGTCACTAGGCAGAACGGCGAAATGCCTTTTTTATATAGGCATCTTCCCGTTCTGTGGCTCCGAGACACTATCGCCGGGATACCGGCAAAAATCGAGTCCGTGGGTCCTGTGGGCATGGTCACACTTTACTCAGCGGGCGCGTGCGCCTGCTAGCCCCGCCAATTAAAGGGGACGTAGAGGTACGCCCATTTGCCCACCGCTGCCATTTTGCCTAAGTATATCAGCATGCGTCAGTCGGCAAGTGGTTAAAGTGATTGTAAAGTCTAGTTTTTTTTTAATAACATAATACTTTCCTCCTCCTGTGAAGTTGGTTTTGCACAGAGCAGCCTGGATCTTCCTCTTCTCGTGTCCCTCTTCTGTGCTCCTGGCCCCTCCCTCCTGTTAAGTGCCCCCACAGCACGCAGCTTGCTATGGGAGCATCGGAGCCTAGCCACAGCTCCCTGTGTCCATCCAGACACGGAGCCGCGGCTTGGTACCGGCCCCTTTCTCTCCTCATTGGCTGCATAAATTTGATTGACAGGAGCCAATGGCACTGCTATCTCAGCCAATGAGGAGGGGAGTCCCAGGAAGCCAAGACACTCTTGCAATATCGTTGGATCTAGAGGGACCTCAGGTAAGTATTAGGGGGGCTGCTGCACACAGAAGGCGTTTACTCTTAATGCATTAAGATAAAAAAAAAACTTTTACCTTTACAATCACTTTAAATAATTAATTATTTATACCAATCACAAGCGGTATTTATACAACACACTTTAATAGTCACTATTTTGTAGACAGATTTGCAATATATAATGGATTTATTCCGTTATGCGTGTATTTCGCCATGTGCAAGCATTATAATAGCCCTTCATTTTAGCAATCATTATGTAAAACACCTCTAAGATCTTATTTAACCTTACAAATATATTTTCATATCTTTCAATGTATGGAAAGCAGCACTAGTCTAAACGATGAAGACAGAAAATCGTGGACAGAAAAGAGAAATAAATGAGTTTGGCAATGATGTTTTTTGTCCAGGGGTAGTGCTGTTGGCCAACTGCCCAAGTGATTACACATTGATTTCATCTAGTTTTTTGTGTCAGCAGGCATATTTGATAACCTAGATAGAATAGTTATATCCTGTAGGCAGACCTTATATATGACAAGAGGATGCCAAATGTGTAATTTGGCGGTTGTCTTATGCACATTTGTCAGATTTAGCTGTATACTTGTGTTGCCTTATGAGGAGTTTATGAGTAATCTCCATTAGCAACTGGGAATATTTATATATGTGTATACATATATATATATATATATATATATATATATATATATATATATATATATATACACAATTAGAATAACAAACAAGGATTAGTTTGTATGCAATCACCAGACATTCCTCTATGGGGGTTAGTCGTGTCCAATACCCTATCCAAATTTTGTACACTATTAATGGGGAAACTGTAGTAACCCCCATACCATTGTTAACAGAAGAATATATCATTGAGAATACCCCTGATGTCCCAGATCCTATACCATACATAGCCAATTTTGATATCAAAATGTATATCCTGTCAGTAAACCTTCACAGTCTGCTTGCAAGGAAGGATACCCATATAATTAAAATTAGTAATGATATGGTGAAGACAGGAAAAAGGTTGAATTTACATGATGGGGATTTCAGCTTAGTCACCACTAGGACCTGGGTGGAAATGGGATTAAAATGTCTCCTCATATTGCAGTGTGGGCTACTGTTCTTTATGATGGGCATGGTGATATATCTTGGCTGGCTTCTAAGATGGCAGAGGGAGAAACTTAAACCACTAATGGAGATTAGACATAAAGAGTTACTCACTTGAGTGTGGCCTTGTCTCATCTGTCTCAACCTGCCACAAGGGGTCATCTGTTGCATTATGAGGAGTTTATGCGTAATCTATATTTATTTTAGAATAAGAAACAAGGATTCGTTTGCATGAAATAATGTTGTTGGTAATGGCTTAATATAGCTAGCTGTACACATATAATAGGCTATAGATAGATTGCTGTGTATTAGTGTAGACTTTCTACTACTCACCAATAAAAATGATTGTGTTAAAGCTTTCACTTGTGGTCAAAGAACTCTCATTTAACCCACAGATATTAAATCTCAAAATATAATATAATATAAAATGGGTAACACTTGTATGACTGAGTTGTTTCAAACTAGGGCTACAAATGCCCATAGCAAATGGCCTTATCACTTTCTCTAGCTGCTCCACTGCATCACTGAGTTCATACCTTTGTACCAACAACTGCCCTGTTTTTTTTTCCAAATAAATAAGTTAGTATGTAGGTGTATACAAAGACAAATGACTGTACGCTATGTAAAATTCAGATAGTTTATCCTAATGTATTCAGCTATCATATTATTTTTCAGACTGCATATAGCAAGGCTGAAAAAGAAAAATGTGGGTATCTAAGCTGACAGGGCTTGGATAACATGAATAAATGAAAAGTTTTCATAAGAGGAGAATGCTGAAACATGTTATTTTATATAATTTGAGTACCAAAAATGAGCACCACTTACTGATGATGATGATGGTGGTCGTGGTAGTGGTCTTGGTGGATAATGGTGATAATAAGATTTTTTGTGGACTTTCCTTTTCCTTTTTCAGTCTTCATAAGTGATTGTCTTACAGATTGTTCAGACAGTCAACATAATTTTGACAAATACTCTTTTTTGACCAGAGAAGATTAGCATGTGAGAGCAATCTAAAATTTGTGCCTGTGAAAGTACATATCAGGCAAGTGATTTGAAGTTTCACACCAGCTCAGTGAAACAATATTTTTGTAATTCAGGCAGTTTATTTTTTTTTATTTTTTTACAACTGATCAGAAAAGAATTTAGCTTACAAATGTTCATAGGAAAACACACATTCCTCCAAGTGAGTATAATTTTTATAATCTTTACAGAATTTACTGTAATAGGTATAGTCATAGGTGTGCCCAGCCTATTGCATTAGGGTGTGCACCCCTAAGCTCAAACACACATGCGTGCGGGATTTTTTTAATAAATAGACACTTTCTTTTTTAACTAATCAAAAATAAGGACAGCCAGTCAGTGAGCAGCGTTCAGTGTAGACAGCCAATCAGTGAGCCGTGTGCAGTGAGGACAGCCAGTCAGTGGGCAGTATGTAGTGTGATGGCTGGGAGAAGTTCTTCAGTTCTTTATGTGCCACGTAAGTCTTGAAGCAGAACATATGGAGCATAGAGGGAATTCCTGCAGTGTTGAAGGTAGACCTCTACAGGGCCGGTGCAAGGATTTTTGACACCCTAGGTGAAACCTAATTACACTGCTTTAAAAAGTCTAGTTAAGCAAAAACCAATACACTGCAATGGATTTTTGAGGAGTTTTTGTGAGCGCTGGCAATTGTGATGATTTTTATTATTTATTAACTACTTGCTGACCAGCAGCTGCAGTTGTACTGTGGCAGGTTGGCACGACTGGGCGAATCGTGTTCCTTGCACGTCAGCCGCTTTAAGAAGCAAAATTGGGCTCCCGCGGCGTGACGCCGGAGCCGATGCATGTAGCCAGCGGCTGCAATAGCCGCTGGCCACCCGCGATCGCTTCTCAGAGAGCCAGATATGTAAATGTGGATCTGTCAATGTAAACAGACAGATCCCCGTTCTGACAGGGGAGTAGAGAGAGATCTGCTGTTCCTAGTGATCAGGATCAGCGATCTCTCTCCTCCTCCAGTCAGTACACTGCCCCCACAGTTAGAAACACCTGCCCAGAGAGCTTAATTGTTAGCTCTGATCACTGTATAAATGTCAATGATCCCAAAAAAAGTGTCAAAAGTGTCCGATCTGTCTGCCGCAATGTCGCAGTCCTGCTAAAAATTGCAGATCGCTGCCATTACTAGTAAAAATAATAATAAAAATGCCATAAATCTATCCCCTATTTTGTAGATGCTATAACTTTTACATAAACCAATCAATATGCACTTATTGCGATTTTTTTTTTATTTGTTTTTTTATAGCAAAAAGTTAAAAATATAGTTTTTGTTTCAAAATTGACGCTCTTTTTTTGTTTATAGCGCAAATAATAAAAACTGCAGAGGTGATCAAATACCACCAAAAGAAAGCTCTATTTGTGGGGAAAAAGAAGATAAATGTTGTTTGGGTAAAACGTTGCACGACTGCGCAATTGTCAGTTAAAGCGATGCAGTGCTGTATCTCAAAAAGTGGCAAATTCTTCCGGTCCTTAAGTGGTTAATAATACTACTGCTGTTCTTATCAGGCTGTTCAGATTCTATGTAGAATCACAAAAGTTTTACTTTATACATACCAGTTTTATTTTTTTAAATTAAAGAGATCATTGTACCTAAAGATTTAACTACCATACATTGCACTGGAAATACAAATTTAAATCTATGTGCAGACCAACAACAAATGAATAATACATAGAATGTGTTAAACCTCCAGGGTCCAGAGCAATTTTCACATTTTCGGACTGTGTCATTCCCATAAAAATTAACAGCTTATGTGAGTTTGTATGATTTTTGTTTTGGGGCATTTAGGTGATATGTTGCATCAATACATCTGTATTTATTCATGTTTTATGGTAGAATCTATCAGAAAATATCAGATAGTAGAATCCATCAGAAAATATTCATAAAAATAATACCTGCTGTAGGTTTAGACATTGTAAAATACTCTCAAATTACTCAGAACAGTTGTTTTATCTTTAGAAGCTGAATGCGAGTGCTTATTGCAGTGATTAAAAATACATTATTTTTGTTATTTTATGGCACTGGACTTCCACAAGTCAAGAAGAACAAATCCTATAACATCACAACAGAAATTAATCCCTGACTAGGTAGGTCAGTGTGTCATCCTAACACCTTTTCAGTTTCATTTAAAGTCTTTACTAATTTGCCAAGAAAAAAATAGCCCCAGATGGTTCTTGTTATTTGAATCACGCTCAGTCTGTTAATTTAAAATAGTCACCCACAGAAGGTTTTTATTTCAAATTATATCCTTAACTTTTATCCATATGAAGGTGGTATCCTCCACAGTTGGAAGGCCATTACTTTCTCCTCCGATTCACAAATCCCCATGAAAGAAATCAATGCAATAAATAATGCGACTTATCGTGAGGTGGTTCTATAAATCCAGAATTGTGCTAATCTAACTGTGCTAATCTAACAATAATCACTGTCATTGTGCTTTATTGTTAACATCATTTGAAAGCTTCTGTCAAATAAGTTTTTGTAAGTAAGTTAAACTTATTTTTTTCAACACAGAAACATTGAGTAAATATAGTAAACTCTATCCACTATTCACCTACAGTTAAGGAATGTTTCATTAAAATTTACCTTTAGTAAGTTAGAAAAAAATCTAATTAATTAAGTTTTTAATAAATCGAAAAACAAGTATTTTAAAAGCAACTAGTTTAAGTACCTGAATCTGACTTTGCATGCGCTTCCTGTGAAGCTGGCCATACAATAGTAGATTTTCAAACATTTGTATGAATATTTGTACAAACATTTGTACATTCGATGACTTGACAATTGTCATTCAAGTACTTAAAAATGTAATTTGCTTTGCTTCATTTGCATTTCCAAAATGAAAATAATTTAGGCCGGCCATACACGGTTCGAATCTTGGCCGGTTCAGTAGGAACCAGCCGAGATTTGCACCATTAATGGGCAGGCTGAATGTTCCAAGCTGATCGCTGACGCTAGCCATAATCACTGCCTTCTCCTGGCTGGGACGGCTTCCCCTGCCTGCTCCCCCGCACCATACATGTTTCAGCTTACCATATTGTCTCGACCAGTGATGATGATTTTTGCCCTAGTCTCCCATGCTGTCCCTCCTGGTGGTGGTGGTACTTTGTTTGGCATGGGAGCTGCGATATGCATAAAGGGAGGTTTCACATCTTCTGCTGTCCCCTCCCTGTCCATTGGATGGGTGGGGCCACCTACATATTGGTGCCATGTTTCTGCATCCATCGGGTGACATCTGTTTGGGTGTAGCATGTCATCACCGATGGCTGGGAGGTGACTGCGCATGTGCGCCCCCATTGGCGGCTGACGCCTCTGGCGTTGGCGTGTCTCGCCCTCCTCACATGATGTTGGGGGCGGAGCCCGCCACACCCCTTTGGGGATACGAATTGGTAGGTGGACATGGCTGGGATTTCCCCTTTCACTAGCTCACACTCCACACACTATAGTGGACTATGCTGCTGCCAAGCCACCTATCTTGCAAAGGTACACACATCCCCTTCACTCTAGCACTCACTCTGTGCTTGATATACATTTTTTTATTCACGTTTTTTCACACACCCTTTTTCCCCTTTTTCTAGGGATTGTTTCCCTAGATATTGTGTGCTATTTGCACGCACCCTTGGTCTCCAAGTCCATTCCATCATTGGATCAGGTCAGTTTGTACATGCTTTTGACACCCACAATCATTTAATTTTTGTCTACTTTGTCAATTCAGCCATTATTGATACATATATTTGTGTTACAGCATACAGTATATGCTTTTACATATACAACTATACTATACTTTTATGTCTACACTACAATTTTTTTGGCATTCACTGACATGTGTATTTGTGTTACAGCTGATAATCACCTATTTACATACAGAGACATCTAGGGCCACATACTTTCACCCATGCCATTCCAATTATTCTCTGGTTGTGGCTGTGGCCAGCTTTTCCCTCTCAGCTCCCATGGCACACACATGTCGCTGCCACCCCTTGGGGAATCCAGCTAGTGGCACTCTGGCTTTGTCGATTGGTAAGTATGGGGTCTTTTACCCCTGGCCCCTCCTACAAATTGCCTTAACATTCATCAATGTGTCACATATCTCTTTGCTTATTTAGATACATCAAACATGCATCTACCCCTGAAGAAGCAAGCTATGGTCTTTCGAAACGCGTCAGATCTCTTGATGCCTTTGCATACTGTATGACATTCATGTATTAGTGCTACTTTTATTTTTTGCAACTTTGTTGGCTCAGCAATTGTTTACATCACCCATGTATGTATACCATTCTTTGAATAAATATTTATACTGTACTTCTGTATCTTAGTGGTTAACTGTGCTAACCTCATTCACCCGTGGCTGCAGGAAAGAAATTTACACCATCTATGGCCTGTCTTACACTGTTGAAAATTAGTTTGTTTGAGAAATATTTTCTATCCTGTTCATTAAAATTTTCCTGTCACTACAGACAAAAACAAGCATTGATTTTTACCCCACTAATGGTCAGGAAAACAAACAAGGAATTCTACTAATGTATGGCCAGCTTTAAAAGGAGGGGTGGCACTAAAGCTGCCCATACATGGATTGAAATTCGACTTCTGTGCAACCAGGCTGTCTGAAATTTTCTGCCCAATCAGCAAAGTTGGTTATAAGTGGCAGTGCTGATCAGTGTATTCTGATGGTGGGGAAGTTTCCCAGCTATCAGAACACAATAGCTCAGCAGGAGTGAGTATCCCATCCACATAAAAAGATGTGTGGATGAGGGAATTGGTACTGCTTTTTTATTCAACCCGCTGGTTGAACGAAAAAAAAATTGAATGTATGGGCTGCCTAAGGGTCAATCAGAATCTGCTGTGAGCATGTGCTGACATGAGAAGAGAATAAAATGGGAAGAGGGATGGGATCATTGATGTGCTGTTGCTCTTTCACTGTCCAATCCCAGACTTATGGCAAGGAGGTAACCTTGCTTGAATGCACTGAATGCTTGAATGCACTGGAAAAAAAGTCTGCTAATAAACCTGGATTTACTGTCTGGTCTGTATACATCTCAGGGCTGGATGAACAGAAATACAAATCCTTTTTCAGACAAAGAATATGTCTTTCAACTCTGTATTGTTTAATTTTAAATGCATCCAAATATGCTGAGTTAAAAGAACATATCTTATGTATTCAAAATATGAGAAGTCTCTCTTGTCAAAGGTTTTGTTAAGCAAAAGGACAATTTGAAACAAAAATGTGTAAAAACTGGATTTGCAATAGATAAGTACTTCATTCCTATCTAAGTCTCTTACTTTAGAAATCTGCTCCAATACATAGCATGAAAGAGCCATGACCACAGACATCACAGTCAATATGATAATTTTCACAACATTGCAGTCATCTTAATAGCAAGTCTGTGGAAGTTAAAATATACTCATGCTGGTAACAAAATCAATGTCTTTTTCACCTTAGTAATTCTATTTAAATAGAATTTATTATTTACATTTCACAAATAAATCAACCTTTTGATTATAAATAATTACTTTTTCAATGTTCTATTGGACTTATTAATTAAAATGTATTTTGTAGCCCAAACTTTTTTAGCAGATAGAATATGAAAATGTAAACTCCACTAGGTAATTTTATGCCATTTATGTACTGGGGTATTTACCTCCACTTCTTGTCCTGGAGATACAGCAGGAAATAAGAAAAAAACCTCCCCATAGTGAGGAAATTCCCATCTTAGACAGATTTTAACAGAACATTTGTCCGCATTGGATGATTTACCCTCACCTCTTGCTCTGGTGAAAATTCTATCGGGTCATTCATATCTCCATGCTTTGGTGTGTTGCGTTAATGTTAAGACATCCAATGCAAAACAACATGCCTTGAGGTGCAATTGAAAATAAAGGGCACCCCTCAACCTGCTTTCATGGTTGTGGAGATTCTGGAGCCCATCTCCATATTGCTGGACCTGTCTACTGGTGATGGCTTTCCGGTCCGAAATATTTCAAATTTTCTCTTAGTTGTTCAGTCTCACTATCTAACTGGATCCTCATGTCGTTTTGTTAAAGTAAGCCCTCTAGAATTGACCAAGGTTCAATGTTAGTTTCAAATCATCAAACATTTTAGGCAAACAATTGCCAGAGCTTGAAAAACAACTGTGCTTTACCTCCTTGCGATCATAGGTTACCCAGACTATGATGCATGTAAAGATTGAAGATTTTGGAGCCTTGACACTTTGGTGGCATGCCATGTGGCATTTCCCTTAACAGACATTGTGTCCTCACCCATCTTCCTTACCCCTTTCTTGTTTTTTTGTATCCTCTACCTACAGTCTGAGCCCTAATCTGGGGTTGCTTTCTTCTTTTTTTTACTTTTTTTTCAATGTCGCTACTCTGCTCCATTGTATAACGTAGGTAGTGTTCTACATGTCGCTGGTACTGTTATAACACAGAGTTATCCTTTATTCCAGTAATGTCTCATCGACTTGTCCTCCCTGTGTAGCAGTTGTGGACATTTATATTTTGAAATTGCTCGTTCCATTATTCTGTACTCAAAACTTTTACAAAAAAACGTTTGAATAAGAAAATAAATGGCACTGCAATGTGCTTACACATGTAATGTGCATTATTGAGCATTGTGGTAATCTGTCTTACCACAATGCACCAAAATGGACAGGTGTGAGTGGGCCCTAAAATTGTGGATTTCCCCTTACTTTCTCTCTCAGTGGCAATGCTCAACAGGGCAAAGACAGAGGGGTGAATCTTCCAAGCAGGGGCACAGATAGCAATAAAAACTGGAGGGCTAACCCTCATCACTCACTATACAAAACTAAATAAACATTTTCCATTCGCATACATTTTTATTACAAAGGTTATGTAGAACACCAATGAGAAATCATATAACAAGCAAGATTTATATAGTATAGAAATACCATGCGCTAAATATAGGCAAGACTGCTACACTTTTACTAATATAAGGAGGTGAAGATACGATGTTCAAAATATAAAAGATATGCGCTGTCTCATTTGAATCAATAAAGCAAAGTATTGTGAACAAACACAAAAATTACCACCATGTGATTAAATAATAATAATACCATAATATGAATCAAATTCATCAGTAAATTATTTATAAAAAATATATAATATTAATTAAAAAAATAATTTTTATAAAATTATATTTTGTCATCAAAAAAATACATATAAAGTGTCCTGGTGTTTTAATTTCAATCCTTGTTCAAATATTTCTATAAAATCAAGTGAATCACTTCCAGTGAAAAAATATTTTCAATCCGTTCTTCCAAATATATTTGAATGTGCCGCTTACCAGATCCCAATGATCTCCAAGTTATAAGAGATCATATATCGCATGAGGTGAACAGATATGGGGATTCCTCCTGTGTGTAACCCGACCTCCTCGATGGATCAATCCAGCAGCCTCCTAATTAGCTTCCCGGCCCTGCACACTCCACCTGGACTCACTTGATGCTCTCCACTCAGTGTATTGTGCGGTTTAAACATAGGGAATGCATAATACGTTTACAAAAAAGGTTTATTAGAGCTAAAATAATGCACTTACAGCAACTAGGCTAAACTTAGGCAATAGAGAGGGTAATCCAACCAAGAGATCATCAACAAGTATGGATCATCACATCACAGCTCCCATCTCCTTTCAACATGTTTCCCCTTAACAGTATCCTCCATTCCCAGAAGTAGCCTATTAAGGGGAAACATGTTGGAAGGAGATGGGAGCTGTGATATGATGATCCATACTTGTTGATGATCTCTTGATTGGATTACCCTCCCTATTGCTTAAATTTATCCTAGTTGCTGTAAGTGCATTATTTTAGCTTTAATAAACCTTTTTGTAAATGTATTATGCGATGAGTCTGCCCTATGTTTAACCACTTCAGCCCCAGAAGAATTTACCCCCTTTAATGACCAGGCCATTTTTTGCGATACGGCACTGCGTCGCTTTAATTGACAATTGCCTGGTCGTACAACTTTGTACCCAAACAAAATTGATGTCCTTTTTTTCCCACAAATAGAGCTTTCTTTTGGTGGTATTTGATCACCTCATTTTTGCGCTATAAACAAAAAAAAAAGACCAACAATTTTGAAAAAAATATATATTTTTTACTTTTTGCTATAATAAATATCCCCCCAAAAATTTTTAAAAACAAATTTCTTCATAAGTTTAGGCCAATATATATTCTTCTACATATTTTTGGTAAAAAAAAATCACAATAAGTGTATATTGATTGCGCAAAAGTTATAGCGTCTACAAAATAGGGGATATAGATTTATGGCATTCTTATGGCATTTTTATCATTTTTATTTTTTTTACTAGTAATGGCGGTGATCTGCGATTTCTAGCAGGACTGCTACATTGCTATGGCTCTTAAATGGCTCTCTTGCTGTACGGGTATGGCGATTCGCGGCATGGAGCCACATTGCCGCCATATATCTATAGGAGCTGGTCGGCAAGTGGTTAAACCCCAAACATACACCGAGTGGAGAACGTTTAGTGAGTCCAGGCTGAAGTGTGCAGGGCTGGGAAGCTAATTAGGAGGCTGCTGGATTGATCCATCGACGAGGTCGGGCTACATACAGGAGGAATCCACATATCTGTTCACTGAAAGTGGTTCACTTGATTTTATAGAAAGATTTGAACATGGATTGAAATGAAAACACCAGGACATTTTATATGGTGTCTGACAGGGCCGTTCACCCTGTCAGACTCCTGCAGGAGATGATTGCAAGGCTCATAGGTCCTTCTATGTAATAGGGATCTTATGTCAGAATTTCTACTGACTAGACATTACCTTTCTGATCCTCAAGAGGGAAATTGTTCATCTCAGATGAAGAAAACAAGTATCTGGATGATCTAGTCCCGATCAGGTCACATATCACTATTTGAAGTAGATACGTGAAGTGACGCTACTATTGATCCTAATTCTCTTGATTCTCTATTTAAACAGAGTCTGTCTTTGAAGGGATTTGCTCCCTCTATGGCACATTAATACTCCGCTGATTTGCTGGCTAGGCCTTGATTGTCCCTTGGAGTTTCTATCTCTGTTTCGGGTGATTTTGCACATAGGGTCTTACAGAAGCTCCGGAAGAAGCCATGATTATGGCGAAACATGTAGAGGCTTTATGTGTTGGTTTTAAGTTGAACTTTTTTAACCATGCTTTGTCTAAATAAAATTTATAAAATTGTTATTGTTTCTTAAAGTAATTCATTTTGCAACCTAAAACTCCCATTTTCGCTTCTTGTTTATTCTATTACCAGGACTCTTTATGTGTATATTTTGCATTATCATTTAGAATATTTTATTTCCATGCTTCATTATTTATATAACCAAATATATTTCTTCATGTCACCTTAAGTTTACTAATACTTCTATTCCATTCTTTCCTACCCTTATATTCCATTCATTCATCAAAATCCACCACAACCAAAAAAAAAAGGGGGGAAAGGGAAGGAGGGAAAGGAATCCTTTTCCCCTTGCCTCTCTCTCTTCTTCATCCCTTCATATTTTTACTTATTTTAAAGATTCCTTCCATCTAGGTTGTAAGACATTGAATTCAATCCAGATCTGCCAAGCGGTCCTTATCTCTTCCTTAAACTCCTTTTCAATTTCCATTCTTTTTTCCAATGCACACATTTTGTTAATTTCCATCTCCCATTCCTTTATATTAGGGCTCGTACTATTTTTCCATTTTCTAGCTATTATAGTGCGTGCTGCAGTTAGAAAATACCTCAAGGTACCTTTCCTAACCTTTTTTACAGAGCCCATATTCATTGATAGTACCGACATCAAAATATCAGGTTGAATTTCTATTCCTGTCATTAATGCATATATTTTGTATATTTGCTCCCAGAAGCTGTAAACTCCAGGGCAATAATACCAGATATGTGACATTGTTCCAATAGCTTTATGACATCTCCAGCATGTATCTTTATTTTCTGGGTTAATTTTGTTCATGTCTATTGGGCATCTGTACCATCTAGCTAAAAGCTTATAGTTCCTCTCCTGATTTCGATAATTTATGTATTTTAAATGCTTCATTCCATTTTTCTTTGGGGATATCTAATCCTAATTCTTCTTCCCATTTTTTATGTATATTATCTCTTGCCTATTGTTATTTCTCATTAAATATTTATATATATTAGACAAATTGTGGGTTGGTTTTTGTTCCTCTATCAGAATTTTCTCGAGGTCTGTCAAGGGTCTATTGATTACATCTTCTTTCGCTATGTGTATATTTTTTTGATGAAAAAATATAATTTTGTAAATTGTTTTATGAATTTTTATTTATTGATGAATATTATATTTTTTGATGAATAATTTTCTGATGAATTTGGTTTCATATTATGGTATTATGTTTGTTTAATCACATGGTGGTAATTTTTGTGTTTGTTCACAATATTTCACTTTATTGATGCACATGAGACTGCACATATATTTTATATTATGAGCACCAAATCAAGATTTATAAGCCTAAAGTTTCTAATTGTTCCCATAAAACAAAAAAAATATAGGATAAGACACTGTAGATGCAAAATTTATGATATTACATTTATACTGAGTGGCAATTATGGGGATCTTTGCTTTATCACACCCTCCTTCTAGGTGCAGCAAAAAGTGATAATGAAACACCACAATTGTTTTGTTGATTTGGGTCCTAATGTCCATAGCTGTTTACATTCAACTTCTAATGATGCCAAAGTAATTACCATTGCTGTGTTATTGCTAAGTCACAATATGCATTGATTTTTTTATGTGGGTTTTCTCTGGGGTTTCGAGTTTTCTTCCATAGTCCAAAGCAGAAGTGTGTACTTTGACTATATAAAAGACATCTACTGGCTCAACTTACAGTAAATAGGAATGTCATTAATAAATTATTTTGAAAATGTATATGCTACAAAATTAATTGTGTTTTTTTCCTTTAATTATTTCAGATACAGTCACAGTATTCTTATCAAATATTATTCTTATAGACGCTTTGAGGATTTATTTTATGGACCCCCTTCAAGGAGTGAACAATTCTCTGTATGCCACATATCACTCTCTCCAACAGATTTTGTCACAGGGAAAAAACATGTATAAGGTGCAGGCAGATAACAGGAGAGATTGGGGTAGGGAGCTCATGAGGAGCTCATGAACATGAGATATGCTCTGGAGAAGTCTTTGGGAGGTGAAAAGGGAGCAGGAGGTCTTGGAATTTGCAAAATACTTGGTAGGTTGGTAATAGGTTGGTAATCTGGTAAAGGTTGGTAATGAAGATTAGGACAGAGTTGTGAATGGCTTTGTAGGTTGTTGTTAATATTTAGAATTGTATTTATTAAGTGAGCAGAAGCCAGTGGAGGAATTGGCAGAGAGAGGTGGCTAACACTGAACAGTTGATAGGGTGGATGAATCTGGCAGCAGAATTTATGATCGACTGAAGGGGGATAGGCTGTGTTAAGATAGGTCAACAAAGAAAAAGTTGCAATAGTCAAGGCGAGAGATAACGAAGGAGTGAACTAACTTTGTGGTGTTGACCGCTAAGAAGATGTATATGTTAAAAGTGTACGTAGGTTAAGATGCAAAGATTTGGAAAGTTATGGGATGTGGGGCTGACAAGTGGTGGAAAACACCCACTCTACAGTTTACTGTGGAGCCACAGCAAGTGAAGTGAGACTTTCAGGATTCCTCTAGCAATCATCACTCAGAGGACAGATGTGCAACTCTAACCAGAAATACAGACTCTAAACAAAAGTCAGTATGCGTATTGTTCCCTGGGATAAAATAAATCCATTCTGTAGCACATGAAGTGAACCACTTTAAAACCACCACCGGACAGAAGAAGTTGGCAACTTACCAGATAAAGGGACTCCAAATCATAGCAGTCGGCCAATGCATTAAAACCTGTGGCACTTGAGTTTCAATGGTCATAAAATACCCCAGAAATACACACTCCTGTCAGCAAAATACTATCCAAAATAGAAGGTGCAGTAAAGGACTAAGGAATTTATTAAAATATACATAAAAACATCTAATAAAAGCTAGTTAAAACTTACAGAGAATGCTGTAAATCAATCAAAGATGACAGAGTTTGATGTCAGTGCTCAAGCTCTGCCCAAAGCATTTTGTTCAAATGGATGTCTAATAGAAAGTCATTTTTTGTGGAGTGTTGTGGGTGAAAGCCATACTGTAAAGGGCCATCAAGGTTGTTATCAATGAGAAAGCAGCTCAGGTTGCTGTAGACTATATTGTGGAAACTAAAGAAAACTTGACTATTTTTTTTTATAATTAAAAAAAAAAAAAGTTATTCCATTTTTGTGTGGAACTCGGCTTTAACAGATTACTGCACGATTTTTTATTTATTTACCGACAACATTTTTTTTTCATGGTTTCCTGCATAATCGTTATTTTTTAATAAATTGGTCTATATATACCGCATACGATAATTTATGCAAATGAGTAACATGATACCTTTACCACATGCAGTAGAGCTTAGTGAATTGACCTCTACATTTTCTAGAAATTTGGTTGCAAACGGGAGCAAGAAGCAAGAAATGTTGTATAGGTTTGTCCTCCTGTTATACATGTTTTGGTAACTTTATAGGAACATTTACAGAAATTGTACAGTCAGATTGTATAGTATATGGCCATATTTAAATGGAGCAAGTGGGTGACTAGAGTGGTTGTGACAGAATAGGGTCCAGGGGGCAAATGATAAGGTAGGCATCAGAGACAAGTTTAACAGTCTCCTCTGTGATTGTAATCAATTGTGCAGTATATTTATTATTCTATTTTTTTATACTTTTTTACATATTTACATATTACATTTTTTACACCAGGCCCAGGCAGATGTGCAGCAGCAGATCCCTTTTTCTAGTTCTCTATTGCTGGCTGCAATCAGCCAATGATATATCACTATAGCAGTGATCTGCTGCTGTAGGGAAAGGCTGGACAGCCTGAGCCTCCATTCTGACAGGAAGTGCACTACACTGCAAATCATATCTTGAGGAATTTAATATTTACCAAAAATGTGTGCAGTATTTTGCCATGGAGTGTATTTTCTAGTATCCAAACATACATAATCTAAGCAGTGGAATTTCTAAAATAAAATTAAACTTTTTGTTGGTCTATCTAATTATTTTTAGGTATTTTAACTGCACATCTCATGTAGGAACAAAATTGTATGCAGTACATACTGATTTAATTAAAAGAGACAGTAAAATGTATTACAATTAAAAAAGGTATATTACACACTGTGCTGAGGATATCACAGTGCGAATGCACAGGTATGCTAACCGAGCACCACGACAAGATTGCATATGCAATTTAATATGCTGCAGTTAAAAATGGAATAGAGGTTCCAATAAAAAATACCTGTACAAATGCTGCATTTTTTGCTCCAAGATTGTACGTTGTTTTATTTGACTTATTTCTTTGCTTTGTGCATGTCTTATCATCCAATCTTTGCGCATCCCACATTGTTTTTCTTTTATTTATTTATTTTTTTATTTGTTTTTCAATTCCCAGATAATATGTTGATTCATACATCCCTTAGTTTATTGAACATCAGTGTATAATTTGCTAGCCCTGTTCGGGAACTGTAGTTTCCAACAGCCATGCTGCAATGCAATTGTACCATAGCGATTCATCCCTGCTCTTGGTTATTTCCTTTAGTTAATCAAATCCATTGTTTGTTCCAACTGTATTATAATTTTTTTTAATTGATCTTTTCTGTGTTGCACCAATATTTATTGATTTTGTTTTAAAATACAACTCAAGGAACTCGTTTTCAGTTCATTAACCCAGTGCTATTGTTTATGCTGTGTTCCAAATAAATTCTTATAAAATGTACATAATCTATGTTTGGGCTTGATTACGTAAGTCAGGTCAAAGGTAAAACAAAGGTCAGAATTTTGCAAGTGATAGATCCCTATAGTGATCTTCAGTTCCAAACACTGGTCATCCCAAACAACTAGGTGAAAATTCTTGAGTCAAGGTGGGAACCATACAAAGGCAAGTGTCTCTAATTATTTTACGGTCTGTCACTTTTACAGTCACACAGTGACAAAGTGTGGTAGATTTCTCTTCAAGTAAACAAATATCAGTGATGTTTATGGCTCCAAATCAGCACATGCATTCTCTTTAGGTTACACAAGTTTAGGATGTCTTTGTGGTAATTAAACCTCATAATCTGACCATAATCTACAAATGAAAGTGAAGTGAAATTTTGTTATCTACAGTTTCACACTTTCACTCTTTTTCATCAATCTTAAAAACAAGACATTTCATAAGACATTTTAATAGCAGTGGATAATTTATTGTATACATTTTACAATTAACTGTCAACCCTACTTTACAAACTGTAGGGAATTTCTGATCACGAGGAGATTTTACAGTAGCCAAAGTCTTGAGATTTCTCTCAAACATAAAATATAGATTAGGCAATTGTCATCTCATGTTTAAGGGTTACCATACAGAACAGGCTCCAAAGATTATTCTGGTTATCCATAATTGATTTAAATATTCTATGCACCCGTGAACTTTAAGATTCTGCAGAGAACAAGGACACTGCTCTCATAAGAAGGTCTGAAGGGCTGGATTTTTGCATAGCCAACATATTTTGTGGTCTAGGGAAACAAGGCTGACAACAACAACATTTAATAAAAGGCTCTGTGTGCCAGAATAATTGGGTTAGGTCTTCATAGATGCTGTACTCAGACAGTATGTGTAGTTTACTGTGTACTTAAAGTTCCCCTACTCTGGGTCTGTGGATCTATATCCGAACTGTAGCAGAATAGGGTGAAAGATTACCCTTCTCTTTTAGTAGTTGATTCAAAGTGTACTCGCACAGAGTGGGCAAACTGTATCATCTAGCCTCTCTGCTCCCAGCCTCAGTGTGCCTCATATTGCCATGACATTTGCTAATCATCCTAATAATGTGATAGTACAGTAGCCAGTGGAGAAGGAGGGTGCAACACAAGGCAGTTGGTCTAGGGGACAGGAAGTATAAATATGGCTCTGGGTTCTCAAACAACCACAATGACCATCCAAGCCGTTTAATATCTGCACTGATACCTGCCAGCGCATAATAGTCAGTGGTGAACCGATCTAAGCTCAACTTTTAGTTTGTGGGTCTAAAAACATAAACCTACCAATAATGGGGGTATGCAAGTGTATGCACCAATGAGAAAAAATCTTGATTCTTAAGAAGTATTTACCCAAAAGTGATAGATAGAAACAGAGAAACATAGAAACGTGAAGGCAGAAAAGAGACCGAGTAGTCCATCGAGTCTGTCCGTTATTTTTGTTTTATTTTTTTTCTAGATTTTTTATTTTGTTTCCTTTTTGCTTTTTTTTTTTTTTTTTTTTAGGCCTTTTTTTCATTAACTTTTTTGTCTGAGTATAGATCTATGTTTGAAGCCATTTATTGTTCACTGTCTCACTACCTCTGCTGGAAGTTTATTCCAAGCATTAGTAGCATATTAGTAAAATAATACTTTTTAAAACTAGTTTTGAACTTTCCTCCAGTTAGTTTTAGGTTATGTCCCTGTGTTCTTGATTTTGGTTTCATATTGAAAAAACTGCCCTCCTGAACCTTATTTACTCCCTCAATGTATTTAAAAGTTTTAATCATGTCTCCCCTTTCCCTTCTTTCCTCCAGACTGTACATATTAAGTTCCTGAAGTTGCTCTCAATATTTTTTATCCCCCATACCTTTCACCATTTTTGTTACCTGTCTATGGACTCAAAATATCTTATCAATATCTTTTTGTGAGTGAGTTCTCCAGAACTGCACACAGTATTCCAAATGAGGTCTCACTAAAGATCTATATAAGGGAATCAGAACCTCCTTCCTCCTGCTGGTGATCCCTCTAGTGATTCGTCCTAGAATTCTATTTGCTTTTCCCACTGCCTGGGCACACTGTTTGCTCATTTTGCAATCATCTGAAAGGAGTACCCCCAAATCTTTTTCTTCTGTAGTGATGGCTAACACTGTACCCCCAATGTTGTACTCTCTCCAGAGATTATTTTTCCTTAGGTGCATTATTTTACATTTAGAAACATTGAACTGCAGTTACCACTCCTTTGACCAATCTTCCAGCAATGCCAAATCATGTTCCATGTTACAGACACCTTCAGGAATATCACCCCTCTAAAAAAAAACTTTGTATCATCAGGAAAAAGACATAACTTACCCAACAAACCTTTAGTTATATCACTTATATATAGATTAAATAGGACTTAGTAGAGAGCCTTGTTGTACACCACTAGTGACTGCTCTCTGTTCTGAGTGGACCCTATTTACAACCACACTCTCGTATCTATCATTTAGCCAACTGCATATCCCCTGAACCAACCAAGGGTTAAGTCCCAGCTTGTACAACTTTTGTATTAGATCATTATGTGGAACTGTATCAAATGCCTTACTGAGATCAAGATATGCTATGTCCACAGCACCACCCTGGTCCAAAACATTGGTAATATAGTCAAAAAAATAAACCAGATTAGTCTGACATGATCTGCCTTCAGTAAAGCCATGCTGCTTTGGGTCCAGCAAGTTGTGTATTTGTAAGTGATCAATGATCCTTCTTTTCAGGAGTGATTCCATTAACTTGAGTACAACTGATGTTAAACTCACTGGCCTGTAATTGCCAGCTTTTACCTTGCTGCCCTTCTTGTGGATAGGTACAATAATAGCTGTAGCCTGTCATGGAGAACCTTTTAGAAGAGATTGATTAAAAATATCTGTTAATGGTCCAACAACTATACCTCAAAGTTCTCTAAGAACTTTGAGATTTATGCTGGAAAAAAGCATGCACTATTCAAATTCCATTACTTTAACTTGTGCATGTTTATGTTTTATGTGTTGTATGTGTTGTGTGTTTTATGTGTTGACTTGTGTTTTCCCCATTTGAGTCAACTGAATGGTATCTAACACCTACAAAATGTGTCAAAAAAACAGACATGCATTCACATAGGGTGTGAAAGCAGCTTCAGCTATATAAGATATCAAAGAACATATTTTAAAAAATGCTCCTTATTTAACATTTGCTGTTCCCTGACGCATACTTCAGCACTGCTAGGCATGATCAATAATTCAAGAAGGCAAGGTTTACTTTTCCTGACCTCCACTTACACCTTTTTACCATACCCCCTACAGCCGCACATGATTTGCATATAAATAAACATTGCAAATCAGTACATGTTCAAGTGATGGCTGTAGTGCTGTAGTGATAATGAGATTACATGGCAGAGTGATTCCTAGTCACAACTGTGGCTTTAAAATCATCAAGGGTGACTCTGCTTTTGTTTTTTAATCCACAAGTAAAAAAAGTGGATGTTCTTAATTTTACATCACAGATGACATTTCAGGATAATAGGACTGTGGTAAGAAGAGCATGTTGAGATCTTTTTGATGTAAAGTGCATTATAAATAAAATGTATTATTATTATTATTATTATTAAGAGAAGCTTGTGGGAAATGAGGATGCTGGAATAAATAAATATATATATATATATATATATATATATATATATATATATATATATATATATATTTATTTATTATTTATTTTTCTAAAGGAATATAGACTACTCACTTTGCAAAGTGCATAAGGTGTAGCTGCGTTCACTTTAAACATCCAGTCCCTTCCCTCACTGGGAATTCTAAATGAACAGAGCTTCACCTTATTTATTAATCCATGTGAACATTCGCCTCTGCTCTTTTATTAAACCCCATTATGCATTGACTTTTTGTATTAATGTGTATCTATTTGTTTAAATATGCAATGAAACATAGAGTGTACAGTTGTATTTTTAACATTAGCAGTGGTAGTAATAATAGTAGTAGTATCATCATCATCACCAAAAATATTATAATAGTAATATAAAATTGATATAATCTGCCAATTTTATATGACTAAAATTGTCGGGCTCAATACAGAGAAATTTTTTGTCAGTTTGTCAGTTCTTTAATACAAATAATAACAATACATTTGCTATTAGCAAAGGTTGCTTTTATTGATTTAAGGCTTGTAAAACGTAACAGCAACTGACGCTGTTTGCAGCTTTAAAGCTGATTGTGGTGTAACTTCATTGGCCAGCAAGGTATTGCTGACAGAGTTTGGGGATCACGATCCCTTTTCTCTGAACTTGACTATGATTTATATAGCCATTTACTCATTGGCCGATAGCAAGAGCTAAAAAGCAGACATTCATTCAATATATCTTGAACAAAACAGCAATTATAATACACAATTAATTACACCTACCCTTCTAAGGCTGCTTGAAAATGTAGCTGTATGTGGACAATCACTCAACAAAAGTTTGTGTTTGTTTTTCCAACTTGTGTAATTAATCACATAACCTTAAAATGGTTGTTCTCTTCCTTTGTAATGGTATATCTCTTGTTATCACTTTTTTATGAGGACTAGGGAAAAACAGGAAAAGGCTAAAAGAACAATTGCTATCATTGAGACTGGTAGTAAGTAAGACATCTACCTGTTTGGGAGATTATATTATCCTCTGTGAGACCTAACAGGTAATGCATTCACTTATGAATACATTAAAGCAACTCAATCACTAGTATTAGAAATTCTTCAGTAGTTGCCCCCATAAAAGTGCAGGATGTAAAATACATACCAGCCTGTAGGGTGGAGAGTGAATGATTTACTCTCTTGCAGAGCTCCAGGTGTTGCTTTCATCCAAGATATCTGGGTGTGTTGGACAGTATGTCCTCTACCAAATGGGGTGGCTCTTCCCACATCTTTCTACAGTTCTACTGTGTTTTACTGTCGAAAGATCCCTGAGCATGATAATGAATGTTTCCAGCTGTCAAGAATACATGGATTCTCCTCTGTGGAAAGTCCTATAAAGTCCAATTGATTTTTTCAAGAACCGGGCCAGGTCAGAATTAGGCCACTCCAGTGGCAGATTTTAATTAGGGCAACTCAGGTGACCAATGCATGCACATGTGGTTTTTCTTGCAATTGTACGATTAGCGCATTTTGTGTTTTTAAAAAAATAAATAAAGGAAACACTTGTACCTTGTTCTTTATGGGCCATTTATTCAGGAACATAAATATATTGTGGTATACACCTCGCTTTGTCCATATGTGTTTCTATTTTACTGGTGGAGAGGCCATATATCAAAAACAGCCCAAGATTCATCCTACTCCTAATATGCCACTGGGCCACCCTAAAGTTACACATAGGTGTGGGAAGACATGTCTATGAATTACTTATAAAGAACACCAATTGAGGCTCTTAATTAAAATATCAAATGGACAGGTTTTTCTTATTCACTTAACTGTAAACTCAAGTGCCTCAGAATCCAAAGACGGTCAGATTGTGCTTGTATGTTCTGCATACATAAGCAAATTGGGTCATTAAAAATATCTCTTTAGTATTAACATACCTTCTAATTAAACTGTATTTGTTGGATTTAATTGATTTATATATTTATTGCCCTGATTAATTTGTTCTTGTCATCTTTGTTTGTTTTTTGTCTTCTGATTTATTTATTTTTGTATTTTTGCTATATTGATCATTTTAATTTTACATCAACAATGGGCAACTTGCCCAGAAAACAGTGCATAGTAAATGCTACAGAGAAAAGATACAGAAGAAAAGGGTAAGGAGCACATATACATATGTGCATTAGTGTGATATTATTACTGTGCCAAACAGAAAATTGGGTTCCAGTATATACATCACTTAATGAGTGATTAGATAATGTTCCAAAGAAGACCACATATTATCAAAAGTTTATCGAATGTGCATTCATTTTGGATATCATGTTTTTCCTTCTAAAGCATATAGGTAATTTTGGAAGATTTTATACGTTAAAAAAGCAAATTAATAAACATCATATCAGATTTGTGCACACTGTGGTCAAAACATTCAGTTGTATGCCCATCTGTGCTTAATGAGTGTACATTCATGGTTTCTACCTGTATCACATGCCCATGTATTGTTTTAAAAGAGATTGAGAAGAACTAATTTTACAAGCACCATTTTAAAAGCACTTGCATATTCTTTCTGGCAAATCCCCTTATGCAACATTTTCATTGTTCAGGCTGTCACTGAACCCAATGAGAGTACACAAAACCCAATCAGTGTAGACACAAGGAATTAGTTAGCAGTAAGTATAAGGTCAAGGCACAGATGGAGGTTTCTACTGGTTGGGGCTAAAGTTAAAGCAGTTGTAAAGCTTTTTTTTCCAAAAAAATAAAATAAACATGTTATACTTACCTGTTCTGTGCAACGATTTTGCACAGAGCAGCTCTGAACCTCCTCTTCTGGGGTCCCCCTGCTGGTGAACTTGGCTTCTCCTCTTCTACGTGTGCCCATTAGAATGCTGTGTTCTCTTACATCAGAGTCCAAGCAAAATACTCCCCATGCACACATTCAAGAAACCAGCTGTTCAGTAATGCTGTAAGGACCATAGGCTGGAAACTGAAGATAAACAAAGTGAAAAAAATGTCATCAGCACAGCAAGGATTCCTCGAAAGGATCCAAAGCTTTATATTCGTGGTCACATAATAAACATACAGCAACATTTCAGAGTCTTTGGATCCTTTCGAGGAATCCTTGCTGTGCTAATGACATTTTTTTCACTCTTACGTCAGAGTTCCCCTTTACAGTACATCAGAGTCTACAGGGTTTACCTTACAGTGCAAGCTCTGAGGACCCTGATGTAAAGGAGAATGTTGTGGACTCTGGTGTAAAGGGGAACTCTGGTGTAAGAGGTTCTCTGGTCACCAGAGCCCCCCTCTGTTGTAACGGGGGGCTCTGATGTCCAGAGAACCTCTTACACCAGAGTTCCCCTTTACACCAGAGTCCATAACATAAGGGTCCGCAGAGTTCCCCTTCACACCAGAGTCTGCAGAGTGAATACACTAAGGTAAAGGAGTTCACTGATGTAAGAGGTGAGTGAGGACACTGGTATAAGGGGGACCTTTGTATCAGTACCCCCCCTTACCTTAGGGTCTCCACTCGCCCCTTATATCTGTGATTCCAAATAGAATGACTGTGTCACACACTAACCCGCAGGCTTTGGTCCACCTCTCCCCCGCACCCCCTCATTGCAGATGCTTTAAAATTTGCTGGAAAAGCACCAAGCACCATGATGTCAGTGCGCACTTGACCAGCGGCCCACTAACCAGCGACCCACCAACCACTCCCCTGTTCAAGGCGATTCCCACCCAAGCCAATCCCCACCCTAGGTAATTCCCCGCCCAGTCCGAGCCGAACTCAGCCGATTACTAGATCTGCATCTACACTGCATGCGCAGTTCCAGAGCCAGACAGTTCGTAATCGGCTGAACTTGACTCAGGCTCGATGGGGATTGGCTTAAGTGGGGGGGATGTTGGTAAGGTGCGCAAGGGGGGGCATTAGGGACAGAATTAGTTTAAAACAACACTTTTCTGTTGTTAACAGGCAGCAGGAAAGTGTTCTTTTTTACTAGCAACACTGCTTGGGGCCCCCTCCACAGTGGCGGCACACCAGGGCCCCGTTGCAAGTATGACCATGGCGACCCTGGTAGTTCTGCCATTGGTATACGCACACTTCTAAATATGGTAAGTTAGACTTAGATGACTCATCCATCCTCCCTCGTCTGTATTCTTAGTGTGTTTACATAAGGCCACATAAAGTTTCTAAATAGAGCGGGAGTGTCTGAAATGAAAATAAACTACTGCTGTGCTTTTACTTTAGAAAGCTCATAATCGGTGAAACCTGTATCATGTGGTCAACCCATAGAAATGTTTGTAATATGAAGATTTTAGAGCAAGTAAAAGCTTTTTTTTTTTATTTGTATCAATATAAAACATCCCTTAAAATTGTGAAATTTTTAAATAATTTTGTGTAATTGTATATTTTTTAACAATAACTATTTTAACCGCTTGCCGACCAGCCGTCGTCATTATATGGCAGCAGGTCGGGTCTCCTGTGCAAATCGCCGTAGCTGTACCGTGGCTCGTGCAGGCACAGTAGTGGCAGCGTGCCTGCGGGTCGGGCGGACTTGATATCCCCTGGTGACCCGCGATCGCCTATTACAGAGGCAGAACGGGGAACTGCCTTTGTAAACAAGGTGATTCCCCATTCTGACAGGTGACATGACAGGGATCTACTGTTGCCAGTGATCGGGTACAGTGATCTCTGTCATGTCCCTGGCAGCCCATCCCCCCTACAGTTAGAACACACCTAGGGAACACATTTAACCCCTTGATCCCCCCTTCCCTGCCAGTGACATTCACACAGTAATCAGTGGCTATTTATAGCACTGATCGCTGTATAAATGTCAATAGTCCCAAAAAAGTGTCAAAAGTGTCTGATCTGTCCGGCGCAATGTCGCAGTCCCGCTAAAAATCGCAGATCGCTGCCATTACTAGTAAAAAAAATGTAAAAAATAAAAATGCCATAAATCTATCCCCTATTTTGTAGACACTATTGTCAGGGCTGGGCTCAGCCCTTTCTTCTCTGAGCTGCCTGCTCAGCTGTCGGATAATTGCCAGCTCCTATCTCTCCACAGTTACTCACCTGTTGATGATATCCTGCTCGTCAGTCCTGCCTACTTAAGCCTCTGCCTTCACCTTGGTCAACATCACAGAGACTATATCCTGCATTCCTGTTAAAGACTTGCTTGGCTGACATCCCTTCTGGCTCCAGATCCTGCTTGCAGGCTGTCCGTTCCGGTTACCGAACTTTGGCTATGTTTTGACTACGTTTGTTCTATTTACTTTTATTATTAAACAAGTGTGATTTAACTGTACTTCTGTCTCGGTCTGATTCATGGTTTCTGACAGCTATAACTTTTGCGCAAATCGATCAATATACGCCTTTACCAAAAATATGTAGAAGAATATATATCGGCCTAAACTGATGAATACATTTTTTTTTCTATTTGTTTTTTGGATATGTATTCTAGCAAAAAGTAAAAATGTTATTTTTTTTTCAAAATTGTCATTCTTTGTTTTATAGCGCAAAAAATAAAAACTGCAGAGGTGATCAAATATCACCAAAAGAAAGCTCTATTTGTGGGAAAAAAAGGACGTCAATATTGTTTGGGTACAACGTTGCACGACCGCGCAATTGTCAGTTAAAGCGATGCAGTGCCAAATAGCAAAAAAGGGCCTGGTCATTAAGGGGCAAATCCTTCCGGGGCTGAAGTGGCTAAGTAACAAAAAAAATGTTATATACAAAAAATATTTTATTTATTTCTTTACCTTTTTTTTGACCATAGCAACACAGTGTTACCATAGTAATACTGTACTACTCTGGGGAAGTGATCAGGACTCTTTTTTTTTTTTTTTTACATATTATGATTGCTTATACCAGTGGATTTCATTGGTATAAACAGCCATTTTTACTAAATGAAACTGATTCATTCAGTGTATTTTGTTGGAATTAGCTGTGATTGACCACAGCTAACTACATGGTACAGATGGGCTGTGATTGGCTCTGTCTGTACCATGTGATCAATGTGACCAATCACAGCTAGCAACACAATTGTACACAGTGGATGGCATGAAAGGAAGCCATTAATTGTTTATAATTGTCATGTGATCTGCTATGATTGGTCACAGCAATCACATGGTGTCGGCAGCAGGCCAGTACAGTGATTAGTCATCGGCTGTGTCCAGCAGAGTCCATTGGACTACAGCAATGTTTCTCAGCTCCAGTCCTCAAGTACCCCCAACAGGCCATGTTTTCAGGATTGGCCTGTGATAATTACAGAGGCAATTCGTTAGTTCGGTCAAAAAAGAAGTTAGGAGCTCAATGTATTTCTGGCAGGTACAACAGGTATTGTTTTGTATTTGCAGTGTTTTTAAAGTGATCAATTAAGAGGTGTACTTAATTGTTTGTTTGTTGGTTTGCCCAAAACATACACCTTAAATATCTAACAGGCAACTGGAACCTAGGTCTGCAGTTTGTGAGAGACATATTTGTAACCAAGTCTCAAAAAACCAACCAAGTTGTTCTTTTCATTCCTCCAAAGAGCTCCTGCTCTCTAGCTCCCTTGTCACCTCCTCACATGCTTGCCTCCTGGATCTCTCCTGAGCCTCCCCTGTCCTATGGAACTCCCTACCCCAATATATTCACCTATGTCCTACTCTGTCCACCTTTAGGCAATCCCTGAAAACCCTTCTCTTCAGAGAAGCCTAACCTGCCCCACCTAACAACTGTACTTTTATTTTCTCCTTCAGCTCATCCCCCACAATTATTAACTTTTGTATCACTTGTACCTCCTTTTTAGATTGTAAGCTTTAATGAGCAAGGCCCACTGATTCCTCCTGTATTGAATTGTATTGTAACTATACTGTCTACCCTCATGTATAAAGTACTGTGCAAACTATTGGCGCTATATAAATCCTGAATAATAATAATAATATTTTAAAACATCTTAACCAAAGTGAGGTGCCCTTTCAGCATCAATAATAATTATTTGAAAGCTTATACATTTGTAATAAAAAACACATTTAAATTTTAAGTCAAACAAATATGAACAATATACTGTATACTTTTGTTTTTATGTTAAACATCATGGGCTAAATGTTGAGTTCAAGAGCATGCTCCTACCAGGCCTGCATACAAGTCTACAATAGTTTAGCAAAGGCCTAATGTGATGATATGATCAGCCTGTACCTATAATGACATCATGATCCCGAAGACACTGGCTCTATGTGTGAGCCATCAAAATACGCTTCATACACAGCAATATTATGTATAGGCCATTACATTTTGAGTCATGACATAAGGGTCGTTAGTGAGGACATTATGCAATTTAAAGACCTGGGAGGAAAAGCCCAGTTCCAATATGAAATGTATATGTTATACCAGTTGTATACATTGTTAGCTTCAGATATACTACCATTTTCAATAATGTTTGTCCAAGGTGATCTAACATTTATCAGATTATGTTTTATACCTTGTTCTATCAATAATTATTAATGATTACAATGATACGTTTGTGCATGGTCACAGATGGCTGTGATTTCTGTGTTCAGTAAGAACAAATTATTTTAAAGAAAACCCTTTCCCCTGCTGAATTGACCATGTTTTTGAATTTATGAAGAAAGATGTTTTAGAAGAACCTCCCAGGGGTCTCTTATCAGGTTTAAATCTTTGCACTCTTCCCCCTGCAACTCTTCATGACACAAAGCATGCCAAAACAGCTTCCTTTTGCCTATGCATTAGCAATCTGTTTTACCTTTTTGACATCTTTCACACATAAAACCGTAAGAGAGAAATAAAATATATGTCTCTAGGTGAAAATAAAGCTTTGCCTTCCTCCTGATCTATAGGATATAAAGTAAAGCTCTGGCTTTGATAGTGGCTTTCCCTTATTCTAGAGTTGCCTTTCTATGCATGAAGACGATGAAGATGGATTAGGAAGAATTGGCCTTATCCTCCTAGGGGCTTTTTTCACCCTACCTTTTTGTATATGCTTTCCATTTTTATCTTGTTTAGGTTTTTCTTTTAAGTTTGAGAGGGGGGGGGGGGTTGTCTTTTTTTTTATTTTGTCTTGTGTTTATTAATAACTTATTTTCTTTTTATATGTAGTAGAAAATTTGCCCAATTCATTGTGTTATGTAGTTGACAATGTGTTTACAGTGCAATTTCCATTTAATTTTCTCTAGCATGTAATTACTAATTTGCATACACATTATCTATTTTCTCAGTCACTCTCCATTTTATGTTAACATTTAGGATCATTATTTTCCCCACTAAGCACATGTAGTCAAAAAAAAATGTTTCCATAACAGTGCAGGATATTTTCAGATTATTTGTATAAAAAAAAAAACACATATATAAAATGTGTTTTTCATCCCCTGCATCGCAGATGAATACACTATGGACTGAGAAACACATATATTGAGAAGAAAACTTTTTTTATTTCTCATTACAAACCACTAAACCCAATGCAGATGACACATAGCATTTTATGCTTGCACTTACCTGTACAGCAAGCCCATATGAATAAGCAGATAAACTGATAAAATGTTATGCAGCAATATGGCAGTCCAATGTAATTTAAGAATAAATATGACTACGTGGATTATCTGGAGAAGATCAACATTTTTCCAAGCTACTGTATTAAGAACACAAACTCAAATTACAAAATATAAAGATTCCTTTATTGAATGTCTTATGCCCTTGGTTAATTTTTGCCCTTTGCAAAATTACTTTTCAACCAAAAATGGTGGCATTTGTGGAGTCAGAATAGTTTTCATCTTAGGTTGGCAGAGGCTTGTCCAATTGAGGTTGTATATTTCGGAATTCTAGATAGCCGAATTGGTACATGCTCCTAAATAAGAAAAGAGGTTGTACAATTAAACTATGAAAATGAGCATACATGGGTAGAATGTTCACAAACTTTAAAGTAAATACACACTACACACAAACAGCATAGTATTACTAATAGCAAGACAGTAATGTAACAGACATACTCATGCCCTTTGCAGGATGAGAGGACTGATGGTTGACATTTTGGGAAAAAGTAATTTTTGCAAAGCGTGGGGGGAATAGAGAGGGGGAGGGACACAGAAGAAGGTGTCCAGGAAATAGTTGTACAAGTAGAAAAGATGTTGGGTAAGAAGAAAAGAAAAGAAGAGAAAAAAGGTGTGGTGGGGGTCATCAATGTCTCGCCTGCCGTAAGTAGTAGTGCCTTTGACAATGTCACTCAAGGACAAGGTGTTGTCTGTGATTGCACACATTTCTTCCAGTAGAACTACATGCTCTGGAACATTTTTGGATGTACCTTTATTGGCTATTGTCAGATTTTCCATTTATATTATATCATTTATTTTTTAAAGCCACAGACTCAGTCATTGGTGTTAAGTTTTTCTCAAAACAAGGGGTTTTGGGTTTTTTAGGTATACCCAATTTCCTGATATCTACTGTTAATGGATGATTTGTGCATTAGAAAATATGACTGCTAGGTCATTCTCCCAGGCTGGTAAATATGGGGGTTTATAGTCAGTAGTAAGAATATCAGAGAAAGAGCTTGTTGGAGTTCCCCTTTGCAAGTTGTTTCAAAGTTTGTGGTTGCACATTTTAAGTGTTGTGCAGGGGGTAGTGAGGTAATGAAGTTTGTGAGAGGGAAGGATCTCTAGAAATCCAGTTGAAAGGAATTTTGATTTGAGGTTAATTCAGACAGCATGTCCCAGCTTGTGTGTAGAAGTGCAATGCTCTGTTAAAACATCAGAACATGGGCTCTTCCATTCCTGAGGGAAATGCTGAGTTCCCCATAATGGGGTAAGGAAAGGACAATGTCAATGAGATGTTTCTAGTGGGGAAACATTGTTGGCATATCTGTAATGTTGGGTTCTATCTGGGGTGTAATTTAGGAAAGGTTGGGACCAGTGACGTACCTAGGGGGGTGCAGCCCACAAACGGTACTGCAGCTCTAAGGATGCCACTGCCGATCAAGGCTGGATTTGGCTGGTAAGTTGCAGTGTTGCCAGCACCTCACAGCATACCAGGGCTAAATCCCTCCACTCCTCCCACCCACCCCATAGAAAAGCTTTCTTGAGTGATGCTGGAGCTACTATTGCTTATCATCTTAGCAATGGTAGCTGCAGCATCTCTCAAGATATATTTTCTTTGGGGCAGGCAGGAGGAGCAGAGTAATTCAGGGCTGGTGCGCTGTGAGATCACCCTCTTCCTACATAAGTCCCACCCACACAACATCACTCTGTCGTGCCCTTTTTCTGACAGCTAGTGAAGCAGCCCAGCTGCAGCAGCACAAATGTAAAGGAGACAGTCTGCCTAAAACTTTAAGACCTTTATTAGGAGAGAGGGTTTGTGTAGTGAGGGCCCCTGGACTGGAGGGAGGGGTTGTTTGGAGATTTGTTGACTAGGAAAGGGGGCTGTTGTGGAGAAGGTCATGGACTAGTAGAGGGGGGAGTGCCGAGGAGGCCATGGAGTAGGAGAGGGGAGTGTGCAAAGGAGGTCATGGACTAGTAGTGGGGGGGGTGTGCAGAGAAAGCCATGGACTAGGAGGGAGGGTTGTGGAGTAGAGTTTCTGGACTAGGAGAGGGGGTGCCTGGAGGCCCTTGATTAAGAGATGGGGAGTTTGGGGGCCCTGGGCTAGGAAAGAGTGTGCTTGCAAGCCCTGGACTAGGTTAGGGGGTACTTGGAGGCCCTGCACTAGTAGTGGGAGTACCAGGAGGCCCTGGTGTAGAAGAGGAGGTGCCTGGTGGCCCTGCTAGATTCAGGGAGAAAAAGCTTGGACCTAAAGCCTGGACTAAGGGAGAGCCTGCCTGAGCTACGGAGGAGAGCCTGGAGTAGGTGAGTTCACAGCATACATGGGCACATTTATCAATTTTTTCAAGTAATACTAAAAAGGAGCAAAGAGACAGGTTGTGTGAAAGATAATGTATAATAAATACCTGACAGCTCCTCTTTTCTGCTATCTTACACACATGACAATTAGGCATTGTTCACATGGGGCATATGCATTCATGCTCTGTATGACAATTTGTGTATCCCTGTGAAGACAGTCCCAATAAATTCAATTGGGATGCAGTTGCTCCCAATGTGATATCTGTGCTGGTGCACGGCCCCAAATGCATCCAGAGTTTGACCACGACCACAATTTGACCACAACCACAATTTGGCACAGTGCATGGTGTGCACTGCTATATTTCCTCCTACCATTTTTTAGGAGTATAAAAAAATGATGGGCCCCAGGTGCCACATGTGCTATGTATGCCACTGGCCACTTTACATGTTTGCATAATAAATGTAAGCAAAGGGGGTTATTTACGAAAGGCAAATCCACTTTGCACTACAAGTGCACTGCAAGTGCACTTGGAAGGGCATTCGCTGTAAATCCGAGGGGGACATGCAAGGAAAATAAAAAACAGCATTTTAGCTTGCACATTATTGGATGATAAAATCAGCAGAGCTTCCCCTCATTTCAGATCTTCCCCCTCAGATTTACAGGGACTGCACTTCCAAGTGCACTTGTAGTGCAAAGTGGATTTGCCTTTTGTAAATAACCCCCAAGGTGTCAGAGTTTTCTGAGAATGTCCCTACCCCTTTTGATCCCCTCCAATGCCACTCAGCTGAATACTTAGCTAGTTCTGATTTCCAGTCCTTTCTCAGTGTTTACTTCTGGCCTGTCAATCAGGTTTTGCTGTATTGCGCATGTTTTGACAATGAAAATGCACAGGAATGACCTCCCCATTTTGCTGCTTAAAGCCAAATCAGAAGGTTGGAGATAGGTCATTGACAAATCTGTGTTACTTAGCTGTACTAGTGAAAAGTGAGGTCCAACTGTGCTGGGTGTCTGGATTACAAAAATAGTTGAACAAAATTATGAACCTTTTGACAAGTAAGGCAGTTCCCATATACTCTATATATGTATTTCAACATTGCATTTAGTTTTTTGCAATAAAGTGGAATTCTGTGAAAAGTCTAAAGTCCATATCTCAATACTTGTTCTGTTGAATTTCAACCACCCGCTGAAATTCACATCTTACCTCTCACTGCAAGTGTAGTATATGAAATAAATTGATAATATGTATCATGTCACAGAGTGGTACTGTGGATACAGAAAAAGTAACAGGGTGCCATCATTATCTTATTTTTTTGATAGCCACAAACTATCTGCTCCTGAAGAAGCGTGACCACACGCGTAATATGTTGAGCCTATCTACACTATCTGAATAGCATCACTGTACCGCAATTCTGTTTCTTCAACCTATTTTTTGGATTTGTGTTCATACTATGGAATAAATATCATTTATCGTCCTAGTTTCTAATATAATTATGGTTTTGATACAGTAGCGGTAACGTCTGTTATATGATTAACTAATATTTGTGGAATTTTAAAAGATCTGTTAAAGAAATTTTATATGTCTATAATAAATTAATATTTTTGTTTAAAACAATCTTTTCTGGTATTGTGCCTAAAAAGTCCATAGTCCCTCCTCCATTTAATCGCAAGTGTAGTATAGGTGAAAGGTAAATATTAATATAAGCAACTATAAGAAGCCAGACTTAAACTGTGATAGAAAGAAAGTTTTAGGGCATGGCAAGACAAGAAGCCACTCCCCTGACTTCCCATGCCTCTGGGTCTAAGCAACCTCTTACCAGTCCCAAATACTGTGGAATGTGGATCAATATGTTTCTAAGCTTAGGCAAATGCCAACTTTCAGAAAAGTCAATATTTGCAAAGGAATCCCTGTGGGTTCAAGCAAAGCTAAAACAGTATTGTCTGACTGCTTATAGTGTCTACCATTCATTACTTAAATTATCCATATATGGTTTGACATTTAATAATTTATTAATTGGAATTATACATATTATGTGACTATCAGTTTATTTCTGTGAGTGTAGACATTAGATGGTGGGTGGGCACCATACGGCTGCTGCAAATCCTAATATCTTGTGTCGTAAACATCTTCCTTCTTATGAACAAAAACCTACAGCACTACATTGCATTATTTAGGATGGGTGACAAACATTACATTTCTTTTGTCTTTATCTGGAAAGAATCATGAGATCCACAAATCCAGGAAATCAGGCAATACATGAATTGCATAATTCTCTGCTGATCCCACAAATATGTATGCAGATTTTCAGATAAGACATAAACCTGCAATTCATCCAAAAATTATGAGTTTCACTGAATTCACCAGATCCTCCTGATTCCTGAACTTATTCCTTTATTTCTAAACCTGAGTGCAAAACCAGCCCTTCTGGCGCTTATTATTTAGATCTCTAACACCTTTGTAGAAAGCTGCATAGAAGCTGCTTGGAGTCCAAGCACTCAACACTGCTCTGTGTGTGTGGATGTTGCAGAGAATTATTCAGTGTGGCTGCACCCGGTGTGAATTTTGTGTGAACTTGTAACATTAATCCAGGCAAGAAAGATTCTGCAAAAATATGTTATGTGATTATTCAATTTCTACATGTACACGTTATTTTGTTTTCTTATTAACTGATTTTAAGGTTGACCATACACAACAATAGCATACAATGCTATTATATATATTCTTTGTAGGAGGTTAACATCAAAATTATTAGAGATCCCACTGTTCAGAATAAGCACTCTGTATTGGCCCACCTTTTTTTCTAAATTATTTTCCAAACTCTGTAACATTCACATATACATTTCCAATGTGTAAAAAGTGATATGTTAGTATTTAAAGTAATAAACCTATAGTGCTGGCTAATATCAAGATATATGTTACATATGAAAATAAAATACTGTTGTCCACATGCTTTGTCATAGAGTATATTTGATATTTCAAAATAATAAGTTGGTTATCACTAAGGTTTTATTTAAATATTTTTTTTTTTTAAATTGGCAAAATAAAGGAAAGTCAAGCTAGAACACATGTAAACAGCATAGAGAAGAAATAAAGAAACAGAGGAGTACAGGCAGCTAATAGGGAAGAAGAAATAAGAGATGAAAAAAGGGGAACTAGAGTGTAAAGGGTAAGGTAAGGATAAAGAGAATTCCACGGGTCGTGTATCTCCTTTGTCCTGCAGCTTCTAATGTTCAAGGGCATCATGTAATTAAGAAATGTTTGCCTTTTGTTGATAAGTAATGTTCTACCTAATATTGCAAGGCTCTGATGCATTGGATTTATACCCCCCTTCCTGACCAGGCCATTTTTTGCGATACGGAACAGTGTTACTTTAACTGACAATAGTGCGGTCGTGCGACACTGTACCCACAAAAATGGATGTCCTTTTTTGCCCACAAATAGAGCTTTCTTTTGGTGGTATTTGATCACCTCTGCGGTTTTTATTTTTTGCGTTATGATTTGTCAGCCAAGCTAGTTTTCGTTACATAAAAAAGACAGACAATACAAAAACTGAAAAATTTGAAATTCTTCATTCATTTAGGCCAAAATGTATTCTGCAAGAAAATCCCAATAAGCGTATATTGATTGGCTTGCACAAAAGTTACAGCGACTACAAACTATGGTATTTTTTTTTTTTTTAGCAATGTCGGCGATCGGCAACTTATAGCAGAACAGCAAAATTGCGGTGAACAAATCTGACACTAACTGATAGTTTTGACACTTTTTGGGGACCAGTGACACTATTACAGTGATCAGTGGTAAAAATTATGCATGGTCACTGTACTAATGACCCTGGCTGAGAAGGAGTTAACATCAGAGGCGATCAAAGGGTTAACTGTGTGCTTAGCCTGTGCTTTCTCACTGTGGGGGAGGTACTTTTACTATGTGAAAGCAAAGATCTGTGTTCCTGCTTTGCAAGAACACAGGCTTACTGCCTTCCCTCCTCACAGAGCAGCAATCTGCCTTGTTTACATAGGCAGATCGCTGTTTTGAGGGTGTACTGTAAAATAGGCGAGTGCTGGCGGACATCAAGTTTGCAGTACACGCCACTGGGCTCCCACTGTGGGTGATCACATCGGGAGCAGGTTGCCGGAGGGACGAGTGTGCGCCCCAAACCCCGAAAGTGTCAGATAACGTACTAAAGTACCTGATCTGGCACAGAGCAGCTGCCCTGCCGCAGTATATCTGCGGTGGGTGGTCGGGAAGCAGTTAAAGGGTATCTAAACCCAAAGGCAATGATGTAATATACTGAATTTGGTAGATGTGGTAGTTGCATTTTTTTTCAATGTTTTTTATTTTTATCCAGTAATTCTGTAAATAATACACTTCCTGTCCCTTCATGTCTACACTTTTCCCCATATTGGATACATGAAGAAAGCCACCTTGACTAAACTTCTAACATATCTGCTTTTATTAGGCTGCATTATATGGGGAATGGGATGATTAATAGTTTACAGAAGGAAAATATTGTTTTATGCTTCCAGGATCACAGGAAGTGACAATGACACTGTATTTCTGGGAAGATCAACAGATATTTTCTGTACTTATAAAAAAATATATATATTCTTAGTCTTAAAAAAGAAAACAAATGTGGTCACCACCACATCTAAAAGACTGGAAATCTGCAATATATGAAATGTTTGTCTTTGGGTTTAATTATCCTATAAAGAAAGTTTCATGACTTCCATCTGCCTAATATCAATATTTTTGGCTATCTTTGTACATTTGTACACATTTGAGATATGGATTTCTGAGAAACTTTGTGATGCAGAGAGTGTTTTTCCACATACTGGCACAAGACAGTCACCCACAGAAAAAGTGTCTTCAGAGTACTGCAGAGTGTTTTAGAAATTATGTCTGTATTGATGGGAGGGGGCAGAGAAGGAATGGTAATGGCACTGGCTTCTCAGGAAAACAATAGCAATCTTAACAGTTTTTCTTATGCCAATCACTCATCCCTCTGGCATTTGCCAGCCAGGGGTGTCTATGGATACATTGCCAGCCAGTGGTGTCTATGGATACCTTGCCAGCCAGTGGTGTCTATGGATACCTTGCCAGCCAGTGGTGTCTATGGGTACCTTGCCAGCCAGTGGTGTCTATGGATACCCTGCCAGCCAATGGTGTCTATGGGTACCTTGCCAGCCAGTGGTGTCTATGGGTACCTTGCCAGCCAGTGGTGTCTATGGATACCTTTCCAGCCAGTGGTGTCTATGGGTACCTTGCCAGCCAGTGGTGTCTATGGGTACCTTGCCAGCCAGTGGTGTCTATGGATACCTTGCCAGCCAGTGGTGTCTATGGATACATTGCCAGACAGTGATGTCTTTGGGTACCTTGCCAGACAGTGATATCTATGGGTACCTTGCCAGCCAGTGGTGTCTATGGATACCTTTCCAGCCAGTGGTGTCTATGGGTACCTTGCCAGCCAGAGGTGTCTATGGATACTTGCCAGCCAGTGGTGTCTATGGGTACCCAATGACACGAGGTTGTCATTTCATTCAGAATGAAAATGATAAGATAAGCTGACTGTCAGATCATGTTAATGGGTATTTTATGGTTGAAGAGTTATGCTAGTAGCCACATAAAAGTTACATTTCATTTTTTAGTCATATCAATTACAAGGCTGATAGGGGGATATTTACCTACAATGCAGCAATGCACCTGATTCTGTTGACTAAATATATTTCGGATGGTGAATGAGATGTTACAGCAATATGAATTTTTCCAATGTTATTTTTTTTTTTATTGCTACTTCTGATTATTAAGTGACAGGGGCATAATTTCATCAAGATATTTAGTGAGTTATATAATATCACAAAGTAGAAAACAAGGAAATTGAAGCAGGCACCATGAATGTCAGTGACGGTCACAAAACGGAAGCATAAAAAATAGCATTAAATAATATAGAAGGTATCAGCATTTCTGTTCCTTTAGGTGACCACTTGAATATCTTCAGGAGGTAAAATTAAAATAAATCATAAACAACAGTAATGCAAGCTTTAATATAATAGAGTGTGTTAGTGTGTACCTACCATTCTGCATGTTTTTAATATCAAGGGCATGCATGCTAAGTAATAAGCGCAACAGATTAGTCTTTATCTTCCTCTCTTAACAGTGATTGTCATCTTTATTCATACATTATCCAAGCCCAGCATCTATTTCCCAAACAAAAATGGTTGCCAATGGATAACATAATCATGTAAATTGTGGCTCTAAACATAGCACCCTGCAGACATAATTTTACATTTTCTGTAGGTTGTACAATAACCATAAACATTCAGATATACTACAGCTAGTAACTTAAAGTGGAAATCTAGGTAAACCATTAAGTATACCATGAAACACAAGCAGTATTTGTTCCTAAGGGTGGAAAAAGGCAGTCTTTTCTCCAGGGGAGGAAAAAGCAGCTTTAAAAAAAACAGTTGTAGCGTGACGTCCCGCCACAACAGGAATTGTGTGGAATGCCATTTTGAGAGAGGTACACAGAGGCTGCATTCCTAATGATAAATACAGTGGGGATCGAAAGTTTGGGCACCCCAGGTAAAAATGTGTATTAATGTGCATAACGAAGCCAAGGAAAGGATGTCAAAAAAAGTTCGATTTTATTTCCATCATTTACACTTTCAAAATTACAGAAAACAAAAAAATGGCGTCTGCAAAAGTTTGGGCACCCTGCAGAATTTATAGCATGCACTGCCCCCATTGCAAAGCTGAGACCTGCCAGTGTCATGGATTGTTCTCAATCATCGTCTGGGAAGACCAGGTGATGTCAATCTCAAAGGTTTTAAATGGCCAGACTCATCTGACCTTGCCCCAACAATCAGCACCATGGGTTCTTTTAAGCAGTTGTCTAGAAAACTGAAACTGAAAATAGCTGACGCTCACAAAGCTGGAGAAGGCTATAAGAAGATAGCAAAGCGGTTTCAGATGTCAATATCCTCTGTTCGGAATGTAATTAAGAAATGGCAGTCATCAGGAACAGTGGAAGTTAAAGCAAGATCTGGAAGACCAAGAAAAATATCAGACAGAACAGCTCGCAGGATTGTGAGAAAAGCAATTCAAAACTCACGTTTGACTGCACAATCCCTCCAGAAAGATCTGCCAGACACTGGAGTTGTGGTACACTATTCCACTATAAAGAGATACTTGTACAAATATGGTCTTCATGGAAGAGTCATCAGAAGAAACCTCTTCTACATCCTCACCACAAAAATCAGCGTTTGAACTTTGCAAATGAACATATAGACAAGCCTGAGGCATTTTGGAAACAAGTTCTGTGGACCGATGAGGTTAAAATAGAACTTTTTGTCCGGAATGAGCAAAGGTACGTTTGGAGAAAAAAGGGCACAGAATTTAATGAAAATAACCTCTGTCCAATTGTTAAGCATGGGGGTGGATCAATCATGCTTTGGGGTTGTATTGCAGCCAGTGGCACAGGGAACATTTCACAAGTAGAAGGAAAAATGGATTCAATAAAATTTCAGCAAATTTTGGATGGTAACTTGATGCCATCTGTGAAAAAGCTGAAGTTAAAGAGATGGCTTCTACAAATGGATAATGATCCTAAACACACCTCAAAATCCACAGGGGATTATATCAAGAGGCGTAAACTGAAGGTTTTGCCATGGCCTTCACAATCTCCTGACCTCAACATTATTGAAAATCTATGGATATACCTTAAAAGAGCAGTGCATGACAGACAGCCCAGAAATCTCAAAGAACTGGAAGACTTTTGTAAGGAAGAATGGGCAAAGATACCTCAAACAAGAATTAAAAGACTCTTGGCTGGCTACAAAAAGTGTTTACAAGCTGTGATACTTGCCAAAGGGGGCAGTACAAGATATTAACTCTGCAGGGTGCCCAAACTTTTTCAGACGCCATTTTTTTTGTTTTCTGTCATTTTGAAAGTGTAAATGATGGAAATAAAACTTTTTTTGACATATTATAAGAATGTCTAATCTGTAATTTGATGCCATTTGGAGATTTTTCCATCTTTCCTTGGCTTCGTTATGCACATTAATACACATTTTTACCTGGGGTGCCCAAACTTTCGATCCCCACTGTATAGGCTAGAATATTTTGCACAAGATGCGAGTGGCAATTTCTGCTTCTTAACTAAAAATAAAGCTTAAAGTGTTTATAAACTATCACCTTGTAAAACAACCCATTGAGTTTAAAATAGAAATAAAGGGTAAATCATTTTTGTATAGATATTAACCACTTCAGCCCCGGACCAATTGGCAGCCAAAGGACCAGGCCCCTTTTTGCGATTCTGCACTGCGTCGTTTTAACTGACAATTGCGCGGTCGTGCGACGTGGCTCCCAAACAAAATTGGCGTCCTTTTTTTCCCACAAATAGAGCTTTCTTTTGGTGGTGTTTGATCGCCCCTGCGGTTTTTATTTTTTGCGCTATAAACAAAAATAGAGCGACAATTTTGAAAAAAATGCAATATTTTTTACTTTTTGCTATAATAAATATCCCCAAAAAATATATAAAAAGACATTTTTTTTCCTCAGTTTCGGCCGATACGTATTCTTCTACATATTTTTGGTAAAAAAAATCGCAATTAGCGATTATTGATTGGTTTGCGCAAAAGTTATAGCGTTTACAAAATAGGGGATAGTTTTATAGCATTTTTATTAATATTTTTTTTTTTTACTAGTAATGGCGGCGATCAGCGATTTTTATTGTGACTGCGACATTATGGCGGACACATCGGACATTTTTGACACATTTTTGGGACATTTGTCATTTATATAGAATTCAGTGCTATTTAAATAGCACTGATTCCTATGTAAATGACAGTTGTAGTGAAGGGGTTAACCACTAGGGGGCGGGGATGAGTCAGTGTGACGTGTTGTGTTTATTTTACTGTAGGGGGGCGTGGCTGTACGTGTGACGTCATTGATCGGCGTTCCCGATGACAGGGAACCGCCGATCACTGACAGTCAGTGTAGGAAGCGCGGGGAGAGGTTTGTTTACACAAACCTCTCCCCGTTCTTCAGCTCCGTAACCCAATCGCGGGACACCAGCGGCGAACGGGTCCGCTGGTCCCGCGGCCGGGGTCACGGAGCTCCCGACCGGGTCGCGAGCGCGCCGCTAGCGGCGCGCGCGCGACCCACAGGCAGGCACATGCACGATCACGTACAGGTACGTGATTTTGCCTGCCCGTGCCATTTTGCCGACGTATATCGTCGTTAGGCGGTCGGGAAGCGGTTAAAAAAAACACTATAGGAACCTTTTTTCCCTTTTTTATAACTGATCACAGATCCTCTGTTCTCAACTGCATAAGAGCTGGGGAAGGAGAGGCAGCAGCACACCAAGCTTCCCAGTGAATGGCTGAGGGGCATGTGAGGACAAGTATGATCATTGAGGGAAATAGATAGAGAACTGACCACGCTGTGCTCTCCTGCTTAATGTGGTCAGTTTTTAATAGGAACGCAGAAGGAATGGCACGAACACCAGGAATTTCACACAAAGAATGTAATACAAAGAGGACAGGATACTTTCTCATACAAGTACATGGTACAGCAGCCACATATCAGAAATATTAAGTGGTGGGGTAACAAACGCTTTAATATACAGTGAGCCCTATTAGTACTATTCTCTTCTGGGTACATGATGGGGATATTTGTTGGGATGACTCAGGGGGGCAAATGAGGCATCCAGAGGAATACAGAAACCCTATATTTAAAGGGGAAAAGCGTTTTTTACTTATTAGACATTGGGTCCATTTAAGGTGAGAGCAGTATTGCACTGGTGGTGGGCAAACACAGTGAGCTTAACCACTTAAGGATCAGGCCTATTTTCCAAACTTGGTGTTTACAAGTTAAAATCAGTTTGTTTTTTTTGCCAGAAAATGACTTAGAACCCCTAAGCATTATATTTTTTTTACATATGCGGGCACAACTTACGTATGCGTTTGCTTTTGCACACGAGCACGGAGGGACGGGGCATTTAAAAAAAAAAAATTATTTTTTTACACTGTCCGTCTAAAAAATTTCATTTTGGATCACTTTTATTCATATTACAAGGAATGTAAACATCCCTTGTAATAGAAAAAAAGCATTACAGGACCTCTTTAATGTGAGATCTGGGGTCAAAGACAGTTAAATACAATAAAAAAAAGTTCAATTTAGGGCCGTTGGGCGGAAGTAACGTTTGACATTGTTTCTGTTATCCAACGTCACTGAGTCGAGTAGGGACCATCATTCCCTCACTCGACACAGTGCCTCAGAGGGGAAAGCATTGGATCGTGTGCACCTCTCCCGCCACAGATAAAAGTGATCTTGCGGTGAATCAGCCGCTAAGACCACTTTTATATGAAAGCGGACCGCCCACAGTTTAAGAATATACCGGGGTTATGGCAGCTATCTGCTGCCATAACAACGGTATTCAACATCAAAGTACCAACGTATAACAATGGTGGGAGGTCCAGAACACAGCATCCTTACACACCATAGGGTGGTTTTGCACTATTGTAGAGGATTATGGCGGCACAGTGGTGTAGTGGTTAGCACTCTCACCTAGCAGTAAGAAGGGTCGCTGGTTCAAATCCCAACCACGACACTACCTGCCTGGAGTTTGCATGTTCTCCCTGTGCCTGAATGGGTTTCCTCTGGGTACACCGGTTTCCTCCCACAATCCAAAGACATGCAGGTAGGTTAATTGGCTTCTGTCCAAAAAATTGGCCCTAGTATATGAATGGGGACCTTGGATTGTGGGCTCCTTGAGGGTAGGGACCAATGTGAGTGTGCAATGTACAGGGATAGGGACAGTTGTAGACACTCATTCAGGTTGAACTGGATGGACTGATGTCTTTATTCAACCTTAATAACTATGAAACTATAACTTAAGGAAAAAGGGACAGTATAATTATATGTAACATATCACATATGCAGTCACTGGACACTTAACACAAGATATATTGTT
Source organism: Lithobates sylvaticus (assembly GCA_028564925.1). Classification (NCBI taxonomy): domain Eukaryota; kingdom Metazoa; phylum Chordata; class Amphibia; order Anura; family Ranidae; genus Lithobates; species Lithobates sylvaticus. Next base: position 199,674,668 of record CM053027.1, on the reverse strand, counting down.
TTATTATATGTTCCACTTTATTGATTTTCTTGTTCAAACAATTTATTGGTAAGAAAAGAACAAGATACAGTAAACATGTCACACTCAGACAATGTGTCATAAGGAGATAGGTATAGTCAATCTTAGTAGAAGTGAGAATAGGAACAACCATAACAACAGTACATCATAATGAAGCGATCACGTCAAAAACAATATCATCAGAATTTGTTAGACAAGTGTTGCCCAAATCGTGAAGTAATTAATGGACGTTGATAGAAACATAACCAGGTAGAGCAATAATATACCAAAGTCTAGGAAGAAGGTAGAAAAAGCAGGACCTTGGATGCCCCTAACTATTTAATTGATTTTCATGCGTTTATACAGTTGTGCTTATAAGTTTACATACCCTGGCAGAATTTATGATTTCTTGGCCATTTTTCAGAGCATATGAATGATAACACAAAAACTTTTCTTTCACTCATGGTTAGTGTTTGTTATTTGTGGCAAAACACTCTTCTCTTGAATATGCTGCCACTGCTTTTTTTTACCTCAAAACACCTGTAAACACTTATGTGTGCAAGAACACATAGCCTAAAAAAAGAGGCGTTTAGAGGCAGAAAAAAAGAGTCAAATACCCTTTAAAGTGGTGTTTTGGATAACCAGTGTACATGAGGCCTTTCTCTTTATTTCTATTTAGCCAGTGTTGTAATTTACCCACCACAGTCCCGCTGGGCAGTCATAAAGAATGCTTTACTATTTCCCAGTTGAAATTTACACATTTCTGCATCATCTACTATACCTGCGCTGTCAATGAGCAAAAAGAAAGGCAGGAAGCAGCGACTTGATACAGGAAGTTGCAAATCTGAATCAAGATACAGGGTGTCATCTGCCTGGGTATAGAATGTTGTAGGGGTGTCTAAATCATAAAACTTCCTGAAATTATTACAAATTTATTGAAAAGTAAAACAGTAATCTTGTTTGAATTTAAACTACGCATTTAGCAGTTTTCTTGTATTTCCACTTTAAAATTGAATGACACAACATACACAATGGTTACACTACATCCTGCACAGTAGCATTGTGGTCAACAGTTATGACACATCTCAGGGCTCATTGAGTACTCCAAGCTGTACCCTCCTGCCCCTGTGACTCCAGCATCGATATTAGCAGCAGCGTGAATACTATGTATGAAATATGTACATGTAAAGCATGCATAATGATCTTTGAATAATACATGGCCAAAACAGCAGGCTGGGATTCTCATTTATTTTTCTTATATATTGTTATGTATTTTAACATATCTCAGTATAAATTTATAAACACTCACTTTATTTTGTGTGTTTCATTAACCAGTTTGGCTCCTGTACATGTATACCCTTTTATGGACCAGAATGATTTCTGTTATGGGTCTGTTTATTGGGTGATTGTTATATGTCATTACTTAAAATAACAAAATAATGCATATATTATTTTCTGAACAAACAATGCTTTCTTTTGGTGGTTGTTTAGCAAGGAAATAACACACTACTTTTCTCTGGAGGGGTGCAACTTAAAGAATTAGTCTTATACTCCTGTCATTACTCACAAATAAAAACGAGACTGGTTGATTGAAATCTACATGCAACCTTAAGGCTACTGTCACACTGAGGTGCTGGGCGCGCTGGTGGTAAAGCGGAGCAATATTTAGCGGCGCTTTACCGTCGTTTTAGCGGGGCTTTTCGGTCGCTACCGTCGTTTAAAACCGCCCACAAATCGCTGCTGCAGCGGTGCTTTGCAGGCGGGTTTGGAGCGCTGCCCCATTGTTTTCAATAGGAAGGGGCGCTTTAGGAGCGGTACAAAGATGCGGCTTGCAGGACTTTTTTCGGCTCTTTTAGGGCGCTTTGCAGGCGCTATTTTTAGCACTTTAGCGCCTGCAAAGCGCCTCAGTGTGAAAGGGGCCTAAAGGATTAGATAGCCCTAGAACAGTCTTTTTCCCACATTTCATTAGAGTCCATTCCATTACTTTCTCCCCAGAACATACCTTAAACACTAGCCGGCCTCCTACTCACAGGTTTAACTCTCTGTAGCCTTTGCAATATCTCCAAAACACTTTCCCTCTCCTCTACCCTTAAACCCTTCACTCTTGTATTGCTCAACCCAGCCTTTGCACTGAGAATTTCCGAGAAAATTCTTATCAGAATGCTGGCCATATTCTGTTGGCCAGGCACTTTTTCCAGGCACTCTTGTCACAATCTAATATATGCCTTACCGACCAGTAACACTTATTTTATGTACTGCTGTGTAGAAGATTCCCTTTGCAATGTTTATGTGTTCTTGAAAACTTATTAAAACTCATGAAAAAATAGTAGTGTTACTTATTTCTATATTTATGTATAGAAATTATTTATTATATTATTTGTTCTATAGGGGGAGAGAGATAGGGCATGCTTTGAATGCCCTGTGTACTTTGGTGAAGTGTACTGTATACAGAAGGTAAAATAAGTATTGAACACGTCACCATTTTTCGAAGTAAATATATTTCTAAAGGTGCTATTGACATTAAATGTTCACCACATGCTGGTAACAACCCATGGAATTCATACATACAAAGAAACCAAAAAAAAATAAGTTCAGAAATGAGGTTATGTGTAATAAAATGGAATGACACAGGGAAAAAGTATTGAACACATGAAGAAAGAGAGGTGCAAAGAGACATGGAAAGCCAAGACACCAGCTGAAATCTAACAGTAAAAGAACAGTAAAAAAACTTTATTTTTTTAGAAAGCAATCCTGCCCCTTGTCAGTGCAAATTATTATCAGCTGGTTCAGTCTCAACTGGTGGCCTATAAAAAGGTGTCTCATTACCAAGGTGTCTCATTACACACAAAAAAGCTCTCGTGATGGGTAAAAGCAAAGCTCTCTCGAGCCCTTTGCAACCTTATTGTTGCAAAACATACTAATGGCATTGTTTACAGAAGGATTTCTAAACTTCTGAATGTTCCAGTGAGCACTGTTGGGGCCATAATCCGGAAGTGGAAAGAACATAATTTTACCATAAACTGGCCACGACCAGGTGCACCTCACAAGATTTCTGACAGAGGAGTGAAAAGAATTATCAGAGGAGTTGTCCAAGAAGCACTTGTGGAGAGCTTCAGAAAGACCAGGAACTAACAGGTACAATTGTTTCAAAGAAAACAATAAGTAATGCACTCAACCGCCATTGCCTGTATGCGCACTTACCATGCAAGACTCCATTGCTGAAAAAAAAGCATGTTGAAGCTCCTTTAAAGTTTGCTGCACAACATTTAGACAAGACTGTGAAATACTGGAGGAATATAGTCTGGTCAGATGAGACCAAAATTGAAATCTTTGGATGCCATAATAAACACCATGTTTGGAGGTCAAATGGCTCTGCACATCACCCCAAAAACACCCTCATACCAACAGTGAAGTTTGGAGGTGGGAACATTATGGTGTGGGGCTGTTTTTCAGCATGCGGTACTAGCAAACTTCATATGATTGAAGGAAGGATGAATGGAAAAATGTACCAAGACATTCTTGATTAAAAAGAAGAAGAAAAAGAATGAACCAAAATCACACCTGAGCAATGCATGCGACTAATTTCTCCATACTGGAGGCATTTTGAAGCTGTCATTACTAAAAAAGGATTTTGTACGAAGTATTAAATAAATTTCAGTTAGTGTGTTCATATTTTTTCCCTGTGTCATTCCATTTTATTACACATAACTTCATTTCTGAAACTATTTATTTTGGTTTCTTTGCATATATGGATTGCATGGGTTGCAGCGACATGTGGTGAAAATCTCATGTCAATAGTATCTTTAGAAATATGTTTACCTAGAAAAATGGTGATGTGTTCAATACATTTTTTACCCACTGTATTTACTGTATATATGTACTGTCTGTGTAATGCACAGTTATTGGTAAATTTTGTGGCTAGAATACCTCAAATCTAAAAAAAATCTGATGTATAACCAGTTTAACAGAGTCAACAGACTTTAAAGCATATCAGATAACTGTGATGGTAGATGTTGCATAATTGGGCAATGCTTTTTTATTTCTGACCATAATTAAGAAAAGAATATATACATACAAAACCACTTCAAATTCTGTTTTAAAGTAATGAAAGGGCATCTTTAGTGGAACCCAATACTGCATTCTACCATGTAATTGCTATATGCAGGCATTATCGCCACTGCTGAAGTGTTAACTACCCTAGTCTCAGACATGGGTTACTGTACCTTTCTGACTAGTAAGCTAAGCCTCAGGGAAAATGTTTAGATCTGAGCAGATCCCTACTATATCTACCTGGAGTATATAATCAATGAAGAGTCTATAGGAAAAGCTTCTTGTGTTTATCATAACAACCAATCAGCTTTACCTTTTCATTTTCCCTAACCACATTGGATACACAAAATGATATACAATAAAGTATAGTAAAATTACATGCGCTTGTCTAGTTTGTTGGTCAGTCTGTTGCGTTGCATATGATTAGACCTTTGAAGCAAATACAAGCTGACTTCATTTTAGTAAATTACCTCAAAATCTGTCCCTATCTTTCTTTTTCCAACTGCTTTGCTGGAAACAAATGACAGCAGTGAGTTAACTTTCTTCCTTTGAAAGCATCCAATTGCCTTTGTATATATTTAATGAAAAACAGCTGAAATTAATTTCTGAATAATTTTCATCATCATATATATATATACAAATATACAGCCCTATGCTGTCATCACAATACACATATATAAAATATATAAAACGTTGTAGATTAGATAGATAGATAGATAGATAGATAGATAGATAGATAGATAGATAGATAGATAGATAGATAGATAGATAGATAGATAGATTGTTGTGGTTCCATAATTCATTAGATCTTTCACCAGATGAAAAAAAATCGTTTTGGATTGGTTACAGAGTGGTTACAGAGTTGGTTACAGAGTCCAACCACTATGATTTTTATTAAATAGACCTGTATTCGTTTTAACTATAAATATAATAAAATGCACATGTATAAAATATGTTAAGGATATCAGATAGATAGATAGATGAAAAAATTGATAGATTGGTGTAGTTCACTAATCCATTACACCTTTCATCAGATAAATAAAAGTACCTTAGCTGTTTGCAGTTTCCTGAATGTTTTTTTTTTTAATAAACCTGTATTATTAGCTTTAACAATGACTTGGCTTCAATACGTGCATTTTGTGGTCTCAGGAATGTATAAATGTTCAGCTTGATAACAAAGTATCAGGTCTGTCATATGTGTCAGATTAAAAAGCCAATAGGCCACCTGACTGACAGCAGTGGCTTAATGACACATTGAGCACTCGTTCATACTATATCTACTGAGTTGAGTTGATCAGCAACAGATCAACGCAGGCTCAATGCAAGGGCACCTAGAAAAGAATTGTTTTCCGTGTGCCCTGTTCACACTACAATTCTGCTTTGAGGTGGGTTGTGGTACATGGCAGAAAAATTATCACCACAGTGAAGTGCATAGAGTTCAATGAAGTGGGGTTTTTTTCAGTTTTGTTTTTTTGTGAAACTTAAAAAAAGTTTTTTTTAAAAATGGGGAAAAGGGTCGACTGTGGGTTGATTTACTAAATGCTGTTTATTCCCATCATCCAGTTATATGCAAGCAAAAATGCATTTTTTTTTTTAAACTTTTTACATTTTGTCCTGAGCTTAGTGAGTTTGGTGAAACTTCAAATTGCAAAGAATACCCAAACAGGTGCAAGGAAAGTAAAGAAAAAAAAAATTTCTTGCACATGATTGGATGGTGGGAAAATAGAGTGCAACTAAACATGCAACGTGTCTTAGTCTATTTGCCTTTAGTAGGGCAACCCCAATGCCTTACAACAACACAAAGCACAGCGCAACACTGCAAACACATTCTTAAAGCAGAGTTTGCGCCATCTTGTCAATGAATGCATGTAAAAAACGTATTGGGTATTTTTAATTTTTTTTGCTTGATTTATCTTGTTTCTATGTCTTTCTTCTTCTCTTCTTCTCCATGGCGAGGTACCTCATTTCCAGTCATGCAATGGGTCTCCTGGGAGATGCCTGTCATTAAACCCAGGAGTTAATGGGCATCACCAGCTGGAAGCATCGCGTTATTTCCTGTTAGGAAATAACGTGATGCAAGCCAGTGATAAGCACCATCTTTAAAAAGGTAACCATGCTTGAGTGACAGTTTGGCAAAACAAGGGGGCAGGAACTTCCTCCAATGCCACCATTGCTATGCCAACCCGAACAACCATACGTGCATTTTGTGGTCTCAGGAATGTATAAATGTTCAGCTTGATAACAAAGTATCAGGTCTGTCATATGTGTCAGATTAAAAAGCCAATAGGCCACCTGACTGACAGCAGTGGCTTAATGACACATTGAGCACTCGTTCATACTATATCTACTGAGTTGAGTTGATCAGCAACAGATCAACGCAGGCTCAATGCAAGGGCACCTAGAAAAGAATTGTTTTCCGTGTGCCCTGTTCACACTACAATTCTGCGTTGAGGTGGGTTGTGGTACATGGCAGAAAAATTATCACCACAGTGAAGTGCATAGAGTTCAATGAAGTGGGGTTTTTTTCAGTTTTGTTTTTTTGTGAAACTTAAAAAAAGTTTTTTTTTTAAAAATGGGGAAAAGGGTCGACTGTGGGTTGATTTACTAAATGCTGTTGATTCCCATCATCCAGTTATATGCAAGCAAAAATGCATTTTTTTTTTAAACTTTTTACATTTTGTCCTGAGCTTAGTGAGTTTGGTGAAACTTCAAATTGCAAAGAATACCCAAACAGGTGAAAGGAAAGTAAAAAAAAAAAAATTTCTTGCACATGATTGGATGGTGGGAAAATAGAGTACAACTAAACATGCAACGTGTCTTAGTCTATTTGCCTTTAGTAGGGCAACCCCAATGCCTTACAACAACACAAAGCACAGCGCAACACTACAAACACATTCTTAAAGCAGAGTTTGCGCCATCTTGTCAATGAATGCATGTAAAAAACGTATTGGGTATTTTTAATTTTTTTTGCTTGATTTATCTTGTTTCTATGTCTTTCTTCTTCTCTTCTTCTCCATGGCGAGGTACCTCATTTCCAGTCATGCAATGGGTCTCCTGGGAGATGCCTGTCATTAAACCCAGGAGTTAATGGGCATCACCAGCTGGAAGCATCGCGTTATTTCCTGTTAGGAAATAACGTGATGCAAGCCAGTGATAAGCACCATCTTTAAAAAGGTAACCATGCTTGAGTGACAGTTTGGCAAAACAAGGGGGCAGGAACTTCCTCCAATGCCACCATTGCTATGCCAACCCGAACAACCATACGTGCGCTGCGCTTTGTGCTTAATACGCATGCGTGAGATCGGGAGGTGCAGGGTAGCCAGCAACACCATATGCAGGAAGAAGCTACTAGTGGGCTTTACATGCCCACAAGTAAGATTGGAGCACACTCAGCATTGAACAGAAAGATTACTATAAACAAATACAGGTATGTAGACAATCGGCATTGCATTTTATAATGTTTTTTAATCGATTTATGGAATTAAATCACAGGGGGTGTTTTTAGAAAAAAAAATGCCTGGAACTCCGCTTTAAGCTTGTGGGCTGTTGTGAACAAGCCCTTAAAGCAAACCTGTCCCCCATCAGAAGAACACATAATGAGGTTGACTAATTTACAGTTGTTATTGTACACTGGTCATCTGTATATTTGAATAAAAACATATTCTGGCGGTAAGGATGGGCAGTTTTCACATTCCCTGCCTAACAAGGCAGGTTGGAGGACATCTGTATCTTATGTCTGTATATAAAAAGTTCTTTGTGAAAGGGTATGTAAACCCTAGCATTGAACTTTTCTTATTTGGTCACTTTTGGTCTCTTACTATACAGTACAATTTAAATAATTTTATGTTATATTTGTTTGGTAAGTTAAAAAAAAATACCTATTGACCTTGGCAGAACTGCAGTCGATAACTTTCTGTGTTTATCAATTACATTGGTCTCAGCTATCTCTTAGGACTACAGAGCAACATCCCTCTATGTTATGAAAAATAGCAGAGGGGTGTGTTTTGTAGTCCTATCTTGTTTAAGTTGTCCTGACAGAGTATGATGGGTGAGTGTTTTATCAACCTAGGGCAGGAAGCATGTCACTGGCAGAATCATCAGGTGAAGATAAAAGGAATAAAGTCTGAAAAAAGAAAATTTTGTGCAGCCACCACATCTAAACAATATTTTCAGCCAGGGGTTTGGATAAAAGGAGATCATAATGAAGTAGATCTACTAGTAAACACCAATTGGATAACATTTAGTTTGCTATGGTCTATCAGAAACAACTATAATTTTTACTGGGGTATTGTAAAACTGATAATTGTAAATATGAATAACAAAAAATCTTCCACCATACATTTTTGTAACATACATCTTTACATATAGTGAAAGTATGAAAAAGTACAGCAGAATATAATATTTCTAAGATTTTTTTTGTGTGTGTGTATGTGACTTGAATGCTATATACCTACTCTATTGATTACAATGGTGTAAAACATTTCAAATGATCTATGATAGATACAAAGCACCAAGCTAAAGGAGCCTGGGAGTGTGCACAAACATTAAAAACAAAGTCATTCAGCAGCGCCACATGTAATCTCCAAGGTCACAAGAACGCCAGGCATAGCGGTAAAAAACCCAGTTTATTTATCGAAATGGTAAATATATTGCACATAAAAGGTTAAAAGGTATTGACAGCTTCCCAAATCGGAAAACAAAGCAATTACATACCCTCATACAGCAGAGTCAGGGGTGTATCCAGACCCGGTCTTATGGTGTGGGGAACAAACCCTGGATGCCACCTCTGTGACCACTGATGAGCAGAGGGAATTCTGGGTGTCCATACAATTCAGGGTGTCAAACAAGAACAGAGCAGGCAGGGAGAAAAGGGGAAAAAGGAAGAAAAAAATAGGCTGGGGGGTGGGGTAGACCCATGGTGGGAGTGGTTGAACAGAAAGGCAGTCTGGTAATGATATGAAGCCCAGAATTTAGAGGTTACAAAGGGGTGGTTGAGCAGAAAGACAATATGATTTATTTTTGTTTTACACTGTTACCAGAGAAAAGGAAAAAATATATTTTGCATTACATAATTTTAGTATATATATATTGATCTCCATAGCATCTATACATTTTCACTAGCCTTGTGTGTCAATTTCAGCATTAGATATTAAATTAATCTAAAGTCAAAAAGTTTTTTTTTGTTTTGAGTAGAATGATCAGGGGTTAAAACCGATGTATTGCTATCGGTGTCCCTGATAGGGAGATTCACTCTTTTAGTTTCAATCCTATTTTATTAAAGTTTTCAAATATGTTGAACAAAAATTAAGTTTACAGTGGGCAAAAAAGATGCATATGTAATAAACATCTCCATATATATATATATATATATATATATATATATATATATATATATATATATATATTCAGAGTAAAATGTATACCTACCCTTGATCAAGGATGTACATTCCCTAACTATAATATAAAAAATGATCTATATTGGAATTTAGTAGAGTTCAAATATTATAGTTAAATTTTAAATAGTCAAATATTCTATACTTGTATTGGTTCACATTGTTCACATTTTACTTTTTAGAAAAAGGAAAATAAAAATGGAAAAAGGAAAAGAAAGAGGTGTATATACAACTGTGCTCATAAGTTTACATACCCTGGCAGAATTTATGATTTCTTGGCCAGAGAATATGAATAATAACACAAAAACATTTCTTTCAAAGAAAAACCCACAAATAACTTCAGGTGAAATACAGGACTCTCTGAAAACATGTGGTGTGGCTGTTTCAAGATGCACAATAAGGAGGCACTTGAAGAAAGATGGGCTGCAGAGTCGCCAGAAGAAAGCCATTACTACGCAAATGCCACAAAGTATCCCACTTACAAACAGCACAGAGGCAAGCCTCAAACCTTCTGGCACAAAGTCATTTGGAGTGAGGAGACCAAAATTGAGCTTTTTGGCCACAACCATAAACACTACATTTGGAGAGGAGTCAACAAGGCCTATAATGAAATGTACACAATTCCTACTGTGAAACACGGAGGTGGATCGCTGATGTTTTGGGGATGTGTGAGCTACAAGGGCACAGGACATTTGGTCAAAATTGAATGCAGTATGTTATCAAAAAATACTGAAGGAACATTTGCATTCACCAGCCAGGAAGCTGCGCATGGGACGTACTTGGACATTCCAACATGAAAATGATCCAAAACACAAGGCCAAGTCGACCTGTCATTGGCTACAGCAGAATAAAGTGAAGGGTCTGGAGTGGCCATCTCAGTCTCCTGACCTCAATATTATTGAGCCTCTCTGGGGAGATCTCAAATGTGAAGTTCATGCAAGACAGCCCAAGAATTTACAGGAACTGGAAGCTTTTTGCCAAGAGGAGTAGGCAGCTTTACCATCTGAGAAGATAAAGAGCCTCATCCACAAATACCACAAAAAAACTTCAAGCTGTCATTGATGTTAAAGGGGACAATACACAGTATTAAGAACTGGGGTATGTAAACTTTTGACCATGGTAATTTGGGTAGTTTCTGTTGTGATTATGATTGAAAAAGAGTAAACACAGTAGATTGATAATAAATGGCTTCAGCCAAACACTAACCACGAGTGAAAGAACAGTTTTTGTGTTATTATTCGTATTCTCTGAAAAATGGAAAATAAATCATAAATTCTGCCAGGGTATGTAAACTTATAAGCACAACTGTATATATATTTTATATATATATATATAGGGGGGAAAAAGACAAATATAGTAATAAATTATAAGGGAAGTAACAAAAAAAGGAGATTTAAACTTTTATGCCCCGTACACACGGTCGGAAATTCTGACCACAAAATCCGTCTGACTTTTTTCAACGGATTTTGTTCGACACTGGTGTTGCATACAGACGGTCAGACAAAGTTGTCGGAAAATCCAATCATTCTGAACGTGGTGACGTTCGTTGCGTATGACGGAACTACGCAAAGGCTATTAGCCAATAGGTTTGGTCTCGTAATATGATCTGAGCATGCATGGCACTTTGTCCGTTGGAATTCTCTACACACGATCGGAAAAAGTCTGATCGGATTTTGTTGTCGGAAAATTTGAGAGCAGGATCTCAAATTTTCTCCGTTGGAAATTCCGACAGAAAAAGTCAGATGGAGCCCACACACGGTTGGATTTTCCGACAACATGGTCCGATCGGACATTTTCCATCAAAATTTCCGACTGTGTGTACCGGGCATAAGTCCTAGTATCCTTTCTCCATAAGACTGACAGTGATATAAAATCAAAAATGTAAGTTGTCACCAGGACAGGAATGGGGAGGATATCTGCCAATCATGACACTTATTGACACGTACACACGAGCGGATTTTCCATTGGAAAAATCTTGGATGTTTTTTCCGACGGAATTCCGCTCAAACTTGGCTTGAACTTGAACTTGAAATTTCGACCGTCAAGAACGTGGTGAAGTACAACACTACAATGAGCCGAGAAAAGGAAGTTCAATGTTTCCGAGGATGTGTCGAATTGTTTCCGAGCATGCTTAGGAATTTTGCATGTCAGAATTGCTACAGACGATTGGAATTTCCAATCAGAACTTTTTCCGACAGAAAAATTGAGAACCTGCTCTCAATCTTTTGCTGGCTGGAATTCGGCCATCAAAAGTCTGATGGAGCATACACACGGTCGCATTTTCTGACCAAAAGCTATCATTGGTCTTTTGCTGGCCGAATTTCTGATCGTGTGTATGCGGCATAAGAGAGCATTTTCTTCATGTTAGAGAGATTTTCACTTCCTATTGTGTCTACGGGGCAGGAGTGTGGTTTTAACCATTAATTACTCCATCCAAAAAAGAAAAAAAGTTTTTTTGGCTTTAGATATACAATATGTTCTTTTTTTTTTTAATTCTTTATTTTTTCCTTAACTGGGGAACAGAGGTTATCAAATCAAATATAAACCAAAACAGAGAGCACATACATTTTTTTTCCTTCATGTAACATACAAGCATTCCTCTCGTATTCTACCTCTGCCATCAAGTTAATTATTTATTTTTCCCTTTTCCTTTCCCCTGCCCTCCCGCTCCCTCCCCGTATTCTCAACTCCTTCCCTCAGAAGGTATCCCCTTCTTTCTTCCTAAACTAGGGCCTTTTTTTTTTTATACAATATGTTCTATAAACAACATGCTTTGTTAAAAAGGAGGTAACGAGAACAGGAAAACATGTGAAAGGGAGCTGTCTCCATATGAAATACAAAAAATATTCACACAGCAAGGATCCTGCACTGGGCATTTGGACATATTAATCCTGCATTAAAAACAGGTTCTCATATTACTGCAAAAAGGTAATAAGGTAGATTGGTAGAGTTATAATACTAGCTGGTTGAATAACTGAAAACCTGAGCACACGCTGTGATCTCGATATACATTTTTATGTTTAATTGTCAATTTGGGCTGGAGTGTTCCTGTCATATAGCTACTTGTTACATAAGCAGAAAGTTCGTAAATATTACTGTGAAAGAAATATGTGAAAGAAATATGTAGTGCTATTTTTCGGACTTTGATGACATGTAAAAGCCAAAAAAAAAAGCTTTACCTTTTTATTAGATCATTGTAAAAACATTTGTAAATTTTAAACATTCTGCACTCCTGCTCCTGTGGGCAAGTAATTCTAAGATCAACATGGTATCTTATAACAAACATATCCAACTCAATTTTATATCCAGAATATGCCAATAAGGTAACCCTGAATTATTATGTATGGCTAGGAAAAATCTTTCTATAGAGAAAGGAAAGGTTAAAACCACTGTCAACATTTTTTTCACTCTGAAAATTATTATTTTTTTGTGCTCCTAACCTGGGATTGAACCTCTACCTGAAATCTCTCCTCACGTTTTCCCTAAGACACAACAAGGAGAGAGAAAAAAAATCTCTCCACAGAGATATGGGCAACTAGCACTGGAACACGTGTTCCCATTGAAAGGTTCACCTCCTACTCTTTTTCCAGTGACATCCAAAACATTTGGATTTCTCATCACATTCTGTCCTGTAATAATTGTCTACAGAGAAAATAGGTGAATTTCTCCAGCAGGACACAAACAGCAAAAAATCTTAACGGAGGTTTGAACTCTCCTCTACTCTGTCCAAAACAAATAAAAAAAACAAAGAATCACATCCATGAAATTATAATATAGGGGACATAACTGCCTATTCACAAAATATGCACTAATCAAAAGAGTGCCAGACCAAAGAATAAAATTCCTTACTGGTTTTAACTATTAAAAAAATACAGCTTGTTTCGGGGGTCAGGAAAAAAAACTCTCCCTTCATCAGGGCTTCAGTTAAAACAGAGCCTTGAATGAACTCAAAAATAGGGCTTTCCTGTGTGAACCTGTGTGAAGGTAAGTTAGTTACTGGATCAGGAGAGTTGCTGGCCAGCATTATCTGTGTGAGCAATCCAGTTTGTTCTTGCACAGGCAGATGTGTAAGACTTGCATAAAATGCTTAATGCTGGGAGTCTAGCACTGGTAGTTTTAGAATGAGACTTTCAGGCCAACACCAAAAACAAGTGGTAAAAACAAGGTATTTACTTTACCAGTGGTTCCCAACCTGGAATATGTACCAGGAAGTTCGGAAATACGCCAGAAAAATCAGTAATGGTGCGGCAAAACATCATGTCTTTCCATGGTGCAAGAACCTGGCCGCACAGTGTCACTGATTGTCAGTGTCACCACACCATGCAAGTGCATGACATTGATCCAGCATCAATGTCCATATTCTCTATCACTCAGCATTTAGTATTCACAGTAAAATGTTAGCGCCCCGCGCTGATTGTCCATCTACCTGACCCCTCCCAGCTCTTTTGACCAGCACACCAAGGTACCTCTGCAACTTGGTAATGCTTGTGTATATTGGGAGAGTGGAACAGTTCCTCCTAAGGGGGTGCAGCCAGGTTGCACATTCTTCCGCAGCTGGAGAAGCACTAGCGATAGAAGGAAAGCCAGGTGAGATGGAGTGGGAAGGGAGGCTGACATTCTGTGAACCCACACTGACCCTTGGGTGCTAGGGGGAAGAGGCTAAAAATAAAGAGGGGGCAGATTTAAATTAGATAATAGTGTCTTACTTCTGAAATGTGGACATTGTGCTGACCTTTTTACCTTGCTATTAGACTTTTACTTTTCTTACACCAACAGCTTTGGGACTTTTATTTCTTCCACAGACTATAGGCATTGGCCCATTTATACCTCCTATTAACCAGCACTATACAGGGCACTGCGTTACATACCCCACACTGATGCACACTATACATCGAGCTCTATCTTACATATAAAATAAAAAGAACTGAAATCAATTGCTTCCTGTAACTATCAATGAGTTTCTTATGCCGCGTACACACGACTGGACTTTTCGACAGCAAAGGAACGAATCCGTCTGACAATTAGATCGTGTGTGGGCTCCATCAGACTTTTGCTGTCGAAAAATCTGACAGACTTTATAAATAGAACATGCTTCAGATTTTTCTGCCGGAAATCCGCCGGACCCAGTTCCTATCAAGAAATCCGCTCGTCTGTGTGCTAGTCCGACAGACAAACAACGACGCTAGGGCAGCTAATGGCTTCTGGCTACGAACTTCCTTATTCTAGTCCAGTCGTACGTCATCATGTTCGAATCTGTCGGACTTTAGTGGGATTGTGTGTAGCCAAGTCCGTTCATTCGGAAAGTTTGTCAGAACTCCGTCTAAAGTCCGTCGGAAAGACCGTCGGACCTAGTCCGTCGAAAAGTCTGCTCGTGTGTACGTGGCATTACACCTCTCTACTGGAATTTTGGACTGCTTTCCTTTTGCCAACTGCTCCAGTTCTCTCAGATTGGAAGGGTTCCTTTTCTCAACTGCTATTTGGAGAACTCTCCACAGGTGCTCTATGGGATTTAGATCTGGATTCTTTGCTGGCCAGTTCAGTACTCTCCAGTGCTTTGTCTTAAATAATTTCTGTCTGTTTATGTCTTTTTGACATGTGCTTTGGGTCATTATCCTGCTGTAAGACCCATGACCTCTGACGGAGACCCAACTTTTTGACACTGGGCCCTACATTGCACCCTAGAATTCTTTGGTAGTCTTCAGATTTCATAATGCCATGCACACAGTTAAGACATCCAGTGCCTGAAGCAGCAAAGCAACCCCAAAACATCAGTGAACTTCCACCATGATTGACTGTAGGGACTGTATTCTTTTCTTTAAAGGACTCATTTATTTTTCTGAAAACAGTAGAATGATGGGCTGTACCAAAAAGCTGTAATTCTGTTTTGTCTGTCCACAGTACATTCACTCAAAAGGATTTTGGCTTCCTCAGGTAAGTTTTCTGGGCGAAGTGGTGCATTATCTGACAGAAATGCAGGGGTACCAATATTTTTGCCCATGACTGTATGTATGGGCAAGCTGATTATACACAAATCAAATCGACTGACTTGTGTACAACCAGCCTGTTGGAAAATTTTCTCTCAATCAGTGTAACGGCCATAGCCAGCGGGGCTGATGAGTGTATTCTGACAGAGGGAAAATCTCCTAGCTGTCAGAATACAATAGCTCAGTGGGATTCCTCCCTACACATTAAGTTTGTGGATAAGAGAATCAAGTACAGTCGTTTTTTTTTTATTCAACCTACTATCTGAACAAAAAAAAAAATGACTGGCATATGGTCAGCTTAACCTCCCTGACGGTATTCCAGAGTGTGGCCACACTCGGGATTGCATTGCAGGATCCAGGTACAGCAAACTTAAATTGTCCCCAGGATCCTGCAATGTCCTCCCCGCTCTGTATGTGAGCCATCCTCCCCCTGATTCATCACAGCGCTGAGCTCCGTTCCCTGTGGGCGCTGCAACGCATAGGGATGGAGAAGGGCGCCAAATTCAAAAAGTAAAAAACACAATACATATACAGTACACTGTAATCTTACAGATTACATTACTGTATCAATTTTATAAATACTGTTCTTTCTGCCTGGAAACTGGAGATTGTCCATAGCAACCAAAACCGTCCCTTTACATCAAAAGTGTAAGAAAAGTGTAGAAAACAGCGATAATAAATTAGAATCACTTGCAGAATTGAGCGATAGTGATTTGTGGGGAAATCCGTCATCAAACACTGAAAGTAATCACAGCGACAATTCTGCAACTGAGCAGATTTCAGTGTTTTTGATTTGATGACATTATTGAATAATTTTTATTATTATTATATTATTATTTGTTACTATTATTTATAGTTATTTATTATATTATTGTAGCACTAACCCCCGAAGGAGCTGCTGGTTTGATTTGGGCTTACCGTTACCTTCTTGACCTCGTGTTCGTCTAGGGGTTTCCCGAGGTAGATGGCCCAAAGAATTGCAGAAGCTGACACTGGATCCACTTTGGGATTTTTATTGGCAAAAGGGTAGACAAACACAGTCTCTCAATAAGGGACTTCTTTGTAACTGAAGGATGTAGACAAATTTAGAGAGCCCTCATATGGTACCAGTATCTTGCAGCCGGTCCGGTGATACCGTACGAGTGTAGATTTACTTGGTGTCTTTCAACTTAGCTTCCAGGCTCTTGCTGAGGAACCAGCCTTATGCGTGGCCCTCTCCCAAAGAGTACTGCCCTAGTTGCTTTTCTCAGTTGCTGGGCCTCTCCACAGAGGAGACGGCACCGGACCACCGGACCACCTTGGAATCCTCCTTCCAGTTACTTTGCCTAGGGCTAGCCAGCCCCGAGACTCGGAATTGGATGGATCTGCACCCCAGGTCATGAGAGCCCTGGGGGCTGGTCAGGAGGACCAGGACCAAACAGACAGAAAGATCTTCTGGACCGAAACCTAGAAGCATGTGATGTCAGTCCCTTAAGTACCCTCTCCCAGAAATCACAGCAAGACAACACTCTCGCTCGTTGGTTCCGAGAGAGATTGGCACTCAATGCGCAAAGCCAAACTGCGTTCTCACCAGAAGTGACAGCGACACCTATGGCCAAGCAGAACCCAGTGCAATCTGAAACCATAATTTGGATAATTTACCCCAAAACCCAACTGTGTTCTAGGAACGTTAAATTTACAAAACACATCCTCGTCAGGAGCCCGGCGCTACATTATAATTTATGATTTTGTGTTTTAAACTTAATCATACCCGGGATGTCTACTAGACTCTTGTTTGGACATATTTAAGTGAGTTATTCCTAAGAATTACATGCCTCCAATATAAAACGCCAAATTTTCATGCAAAATAATTGTACCGCTTTCAGCATCAAAAATCTGTTATAATCATACCGCCAGGGAGGTTAAAGGATAAGTTCCCCTTTCATGACATGTTACACTCATATTCAGGGTGTAACATGTTATCGAAGGTCCAGACCACGCTCCCCAGCTTTGACAACTAGCAGAGGATTTTCTCCCCTGCTAGCTGTCACAATTTACAGTGTCACTCATGCACAGTGTGAATGGAAAACTATATGTCCCATCAGGCTTAGCAGCTGTCGGCTCGTAGTTCTCTATGAACTGCCACAATGCTGTGAGCATCGTAGTAGTTCATTTTCTCTTCCTGTCAGAGTGTATCGGCTTGCTAATATGAGGTACAAGCAAGCAGGTACACTGATAGGTCTGCAGGAGACCTGCATGGCATCAGTGATCTGCTGATCGCTGGTGCAATGTTTTACAGGCTCCTGCTACAAAAAATAATAAATGCACATTTTTTTATCTTTTATCTTTTGTCAAAAGGTGAACTTATCCTTTAAGCGTTACCGATCTGCACCTTATATGTCCTGCATCTGTGTATTCGGCAGGTTGCATGAAGTTCAGGCGGAACTTTTGCTCAGCTCGAACTGTTCACCCAACTCTAATGTTGACCTAGACCAGAGACCAGGAAGCAATTGAAGAAATGTAAAAATAAAATAAGTAAATATAATATACCTTCCTATTTAGTAATGCTAGCAGCATAAGGATTAAACATATTTAACATTGATAGAGAGAATTGGGTTTCACTTTAACACTGGCAGGCAGAAGGAAATAATTCTAGTTTAATAAGTGAACTGTAGCATGTACAAGTGCACTTGCCTTTGTGGCAGGCACATTTCAGTACATTCCTCCACAACATTTTTATTGAGAAAGGCCTCCCCAAATAAATAAAGTCATTACTATTACAGAGTCAGTGCTACAATATAACAAAATTATTTACTAAAGCAGTTGAGAATCTTCACTCTTCAATTATAGCTGCGTGCATATCCAATTATGTACGGGTGAAATAAATAAAGAGGAATTTGCTTTTTGCACATAATTGGATAATTGAAGTAAATCTTCAATCAACTTATTGAGTAAAGATTCTCAAATCCTTAGAAAATCAATCTCCCAATAACGGGGTATTCTGAGATAATGGTCATCAAAGCCTGGGAGATATTTGTGTTGATTTAATAAATAAATAGGGGCTGAAAGTTCACCTAGCTTAGTTACTTTTAGTTCAGTTTGAATTTTTACTTGCTAAGTGAACATTCAAGTTAACAGTCTCTATTCCTTAAAGCGTAACTCCACTTTTGTTGCAAAAAAACATTCCCCTCTGGGTGATCTATGTACATTGCAAGGATTTTAACAAACTTTGTAGCTGATTCCTATCTTTTGTTATTCTGAAGAAATCCCTGTTTGTGCCTCTGTGTCCCTGTTTAATGGGAGTGGTTTCATAATTATGAACCAGCTGCTGCAGAATCAGGGCTCTAATGAGGAAAATTGCAGGGTCTGCATCCTTTTAGATGTGATTTCCTATTGGGAGTATCTTACCAAAAATAATTTTTTTTGTAGCAGGGGATGCAAAAAATCTGTCTTGTATCTTGGTGCAGACTTCTGGGAAAGTCAGTGAGCCAATCACACAAGCAGAAAATTATGTTTCTGAGTTTTATGTTTCTGTGTACAGAACACCTACAGGTAGCCATATTGCATTTCACTTTACAGAAAATTACAGAGCTGCAGATTGAAAAGGAAAAGTAATTTTTAATAACATTTAATTACAATATGACTTGTGTCGCAATTGTATATGTTATATATATATTTTCTTTATTTGATATTTTTTTTCCCATGAAAGTGGAGTTACTCTTTAAGTAAATCAACCTCTCAAATATCCAAACTCAGTGGTGCAAAACTTACATGGCCAATTAAAAAAACACATAATAAATAATGTGATGAACTGGTTAAGTGTCTTGCCTTTTGTGTTTAAATGAATAGAGGATTTAAGCTTAGATACTCAAAAAATAAAAAAAGTCCTTATGCCAGAATTTAGTGCATTCATTTTCTCAAGCAAGAGGTCTCAGGACTATTATATGAGCACAGTTGCATATAGAAATAGAGTTGTTTTGCTGATCTTTTCCAAAATTAATTTTTTTTGTAAATTTGTAGAGACCTTTGTAGACGTAGCACTCCCTTACCCCAGAAGGGTGGATGTGGTCCCCCAGGTGGCTCAGTAGGCTAACATCTAAATTTTAGGGTCTGATCCGTAATGCAGTGTTTCTCAACTCCAGTCCTCAAGGCGCCCTAACAGGTCATGTTCAGGATTTTCCTCAGATGAAACAGCTGTGGTAACTACTAAGGCAGTGAAACTGACCAAATCACCTGTACAAAATAATGGAAAGCCTGAAAACATTACCTGTTGGGGCGCCTTGAGGACTGGAGTTGAGAAGCACTTCCTTAACCGCCTCCCGACCGGCGTGCGACGATGTACGTCGGCAGAATGGCACGGACAGGCAGCATAAGGGCGTACAGGTATGTTCCTTTTGAAAATGGGGCCGTGCCATCGCATGCGCTCGCCGGTCGGGACCCCCATGAGTCCGGTCGGGACCCCCCGTGAGTCCGGTCGCAGGTCCCGCAGACTCGATCGCCGCGAGGATACCCGCAATCGTCTCATGGGAGAACGAATGGGGAGATGCGAAAGTAAACAGCATCTCCCCGTTCTGCCTAGCAACAAGTGACACTGATCTCTGCTCCCTGTGTTTGGAGCAGAGATCAGTGATCACTAACACACAGCCACGCCCCCCCCACAGTTAGTAACACGCCCCTAGAACACACTTAACCCCTACACTGCCACCCCATGGTTAACCCCTTCACTGCCAGTGTCATTTACACAGGAATTAGTGCATTTGTATAGCACTGATTGCTGTATAAATGACAATGGTCCCAAAAATTTGCCAAAAATGTCCGATGTGTCCGCCATAATGTCACAGTCACAATAAAAATTGCTGATCGCCGCCATTACTAGTAAAAAAAAAAATTATTAATAAAAATGCATATATGGTGGGGCAGAAAAATAACTTGGGCGACAGTCACTTTAGCCTTTTTATCCTTTATTGCCGAACTAAAACACGGAAAGAGAGTTTAAAAATGAAGGATGACCAAACAGATCAAAAAATATTTTTATAGTATTTTGAAAGCAGTAGTAATGAAAATAGGCCCTGTGGGAGGATCCAGAAAGATATATGACCCTGTAAGAGCCATCACAGTTTTTTTTCTTTAGTTGCATTGTATCTCTTTCCCTAAAAAAATGGTGCCTTGACCCTCTGATAGGAGTCAAAAACATGTTGTTTTGTGGGCAACGTATCCTCCTTGCAATGTATAGACCTAAGCTCTACCCAGCTCCTCTGCAAAATTCTTCAGCAGCTAGATTCCTTTCCAGCCCAGCTTCCTTCAAGAATTCACTCTCATTCTAGCTTAAGTTCTTGGGACCACAGCACATCCTCCAGGCTGAGGAAAGGCTCAAAAGAAAAGACACTCTAAACACAGATCCCCGCCCAAGCAGAACCCAGGAAGATAGAGCCCTCCGGAAAGGCATCCCAAATAATTATCATCCCCAGTACCATACTTCTGAGCATCCCCATCATGGATTGGTCAGGTCAGACACATATTCATAATTTATGGATTAACCTTACTACTCTGCTTACTGGAACCTCCTTCACTGTAACCACCAGAAGAAACCAACCCACTGACATTAGGGAAGACCTAAAGAGTGAAGAAAAAGGTAAATGACAGCTCAAGTTAGTTACAGCCTAACAGGGCTCAAGTCCTGCAGGAACGCATGGGAACAGAGTTCCTGTACTTTTTCCACAACAGGAACTTAGTTCCCGTTAGCAGCCGTGTCCCGCAAGACTTTGAAGTATGTGAGCTGTGTGGCAGGGCTACACCAGCAGCTGCCGACACAGCTCACAATAGTAAGTGCCGCACACCTGACCATTCAGGAATTGCCAGTAGGGGGCCCCATGACAGCTTCCGCTTCGATCTACCTGTCAATCACAGCTAGCTGACAGGTAGATCAGGTCCCTGCTGCTAAGAGATTGTATTTAGTCAGACCTCTCGTGATGCGCTCCTCCCCACCGGCCCCTCCTGATTTTCTGTCTCCTCATCCCCCCCACCCCAGTCTCCTGCATACTTTCTCTGTGTGTCCCGCTGAATCCCCCCCTCCTCTATCTTCAGTGCCATATGATGAGGGAACCCAGAGGAGGAGCACAGCTATTCTGCTCACAGGACATGCAGGGAGAAAGGTGAGCTGAGGGAGGGACATCAGTTTGGGGTGGTAAGCTGAGCACAATACCTGGCAAAGTTTAATGCCAGGAGGGAAGTTTATGTGGAAATATGTGAAGGGTTGGAATAGCAGCGAGTGTGTGTTGGAGCCCTGCAGAGTTTGCAGCCCCCCGAGCTAACATATATCTCCTAAGCAGGAACACATCACTATCTCCCCAAGCATTCTGTCCAGATAATGTGCAGTTCATTTATGACCTTTCCGTTTAACCCTGTGTTATCCAAAGTCTGTTCAATGAAAAGTGTAAACTCACCACATAAACACTCTATATACAAAATAACATTCCCCAATAAAGATCAGAACATGATGTTCACATTTGCATGGAAGCACAATTGAATGAATGCTGATTATTCAGAGAATTACCATATTTATTGAGGATTGTTTTTTTTGTTTATGTACTAACAGTTAAGCTTCATAAACACAATACGAAATTTGGATGAAAAATACCACTTTTGAAGCGTTCGTGCATATGAGCGTATCATTTTTTTTATTTGATGGGCGAGTGGATCTTGGGTGGGAGTTCCCTCACTTTTTTCCCCAGGACTTGACCCCTGAGTAACAATACACACTTGGGGTGGATTTACTAAAACTGGAGAGTGCAAAATCTGGTGCAGCTATGCATAGATAACAATTAGCTTACAGGTTTATTTTTGTCAAAGCTTAATTGCACAAGCTGAAGTTAGAATCTGGTTGGCTACCATGCACAGCTACACCTAGTTAGGGTCACAACTACATAGGAATAGTAAGGTGATGCACAAAGAGTGTGCCGGGTCAGACTTTCTACGCTCTATTTTTTTCTGTAGGAGGTTTTGGCTATTATTTAAAGAGGCCTCTGAATTTCGCCTTTGCCACTGGGAAACTTAAAGTGTATGGAAACCAAAACTTTCCAGTATGGTTGGCATCCTGTCTCACTGTATACAGTTTTCTTAAGCAATATTTTTTTTATCACAAAGTTTCTTACCTGAAGATTTTCCTGTTGCAGGCTGACAACTCGAAGCTGCTGCCTCAAATTACTGGAAAGGTTGCAATATGCACTCCTTTAGATGGCTTTTGGGCATCTTATAAGGTCTATAAGATAGGCAGCACAATAGCTTAATAGATGAATTCACACAACATTGCTGCTTCTAAGGCAGCCCATAGATGATTTGATTTTCTGGTGGAAGGAAAGAAAATTGCTCGATTCCCCATGTTGATAGGGGAATGCCTCCCGCAGCACTATTGACTTCTACCGGTGGGAGGGGCGTGGCCGGGAGCGTTCTCTGCTGGCAGAACACAATGATTACTGCTACCCTGTTTCCCCGAAAATAAGACCTAGCGTGATTGTCGGTGATGGCTGCAATATAAGCCCTACCCCCCCAAATAAGCCCTACCCTGTTTTCCCCGAAAATAAGCCCTACACAGAAAATAAGACCTACAAGGACTTTAACTAGGGCTTATTTGGGGGGTAGGTCTTTTATTGCAGCCATCACCGACAATCACGCTAGGTCTTATTTTCGAGGAAACAGGGTAGCAGCTCTAGGCGCCTGCAGTAATCATATGTAACAAAATCCAACATGCTGGTTGTACCCAAGTCGATCAATGGATCGACTTAGGTACAAATAGCCCGGCCATAGATGAGTAAAATCTCATCCTATCCCTGCTGAACCGGACAAATTTATATCCATTTATGGCCAGCTTAAGATGCAGTGGTTTAGCGTCATCAGCCTGCAACAGGATACTAAACATATTGAAAAATTAATTCATTCATTTAGAGTTTATATAAATTACTTTAAAAACACTGTGTTAAGATTACATTATTGTTTAAACAGTGTGCTGAATTTCCTTTATGCTTATTAGTTTATGCTTTTCACAGAACAGTATTTTTTATGCGCACTGTCAGTTACACCGGATTTTACATGTTAAAGAGGAACTACAGTCTGCTCATATAATTTGTAATGAAAACATCTTTTCCATTCTGAAGCTTCCTTCCAATCACTTTGCATATTATTTTATAAATACTGTGATTCTGTACTCGCCAAATATGCTGCAGAAATCTCCCTTCACTAAGTCGGGCTACATCCATTTTAACTGTGGGCAGCTGAAGCTGCTGCCTTTTCACTTCCTGGATTTACACAGACACACAGAGGCACACCTCCAGCTCCATTCCTGGCAAACTCTCACGACAGTGAGAGAGAGGGAGCTGTGCATGATGTCAAAACCCTAGGCTAATGACCAGACAAGAAAGAGGAAGTGGGCTGTATAAGGTATTTACTGGCAGAAAAAAAAAGTTTAATATCCAAAGTTAAAACAACAAGGGCAGAAGATTTAATAGATGGAAAGTTGAAAAAATGACTGAAGGTCCGCTTTAACTAAATATGCTCCTCCTGTTTGTTGTCGTACCTCATCTCTCTCTATTGGGATTTTACTCTCAAAAAGCAGAGGAATAAATGAAAGGAAATGAAAAAGCAAACTAAGTGGGAAAAGACAAAGGGGTTGAATTACTAAAGGCAAATGGACTGTGCACTTCGCAAAGTGCAGTTGCTCCAGAGTTTAGTGAATGATGTAAACCTTCACTTGGCAAAGAATACCCAATCACGTGTAAGAAAACGTAAAAAAAAAAAAAAGAAAAACAGCATTTTTACTTGCACATGATTGGATGATGGAAGTCAGCAGAGCTTCTGCTAATTTACTAAGTTCTGGAGCAACTTTGCAAAGTGCACAGTCTATTTGCCTTTAGTAAATCCACCCCAAAGAGTAGACAAGGAAATGGGAAAAAGATAGAGGAAAAAGGCAAGGTTGTTACATAGTTACATATAGTTACATAGTTAGTTAGGTTGAAAAAAGACACAAGTCCATCCAGTCCAATCACAACAAGTAAAAGTTTATAAAAAATAAATAAAATAAATGTGAGCAGGGCAAGAAAACAGAAAAGGCAGAACGGATACTTAGAAAAGCTGAAGGACATAAATAAGGGAAAAGTGACAAAAATATATATAATAACGGTAATAATAACATGGAAGGGGGCTAAAAAAAATTAAAATATATATATATTTTAATTTAAATGGTATTCCATAAATGTGCTTTTTATTCTCTAAAATCAAGATTATTGTGTTTGTGTGTTGATAAATAATTTCAAAAGTTACCACCTTTTCTAAAAAAAAATTAAAACTTCTCAAGGAAAGAATTCTTGGAAAAAAATTCAGCAGTATTCTAACTAGATAATTGTGCTGATTTACCTTAGGAAGTTAAGAATCTTTACTCAGTAAATTATAGCTTTGTTCACTTAGAATAGCCAGTCATGTGCAAGTTAAATAAGTAAACAGAAATCTGCTTTTCACATGATTGGATAACTGATTTGAATCTTCATTTAATTTAATGTAAAAGGTTGTTCCCAAAGCTATTTTGTATTTTTATGAAAATACAAAATTAAATTCTAAGACTGGTCATGTTTAATATGTTTCTGCACCGTCCAGACACAGAGCTCAAAAAAAAAGCGCACTGACTCTTTGCATCTTTTTACTGTAGAGTAGGAGATTTGCATGAAAAGCACCAAACCAATGATTTTCCACGGCTAATTACTCAGCGAAGGCAGCATGAATTTAACAAGAGATTACTGCACTCTTTTAGCTGCAGTTACTGCCCTTCAACATTACGTTTTTTCTTCACGCGCTGTGAAATGCTATCTATAATCCAGTAAACTTGCGAGTCCACTTGCCAAAACAAATAGAATTGTAGCCTGCTCAGAAAACTATATATAAATCTAGATCTACTTTTACAACCGATGTAACTGAGACTAGTTAACTTCTGCAATTGACTTTAAAGCGTAAACACTCTGACATTGAAAGGTTTAATAGTGCATGCATGCATACTTGCATATACGTGCTTTTTGTGACTTTCCCAATACATTTGCCACATTGAATATCCTCTTCTGCCCAATCCAGCAATACAGTATGCGTAAAAAATAAAAAAAATAAATGTATGCATATTAAAAAAATATATATAAACAGGTCAATTAGTTGAAATTCTATATTGTGTAAGGGCATTAAGGATTCTATTCATCCAGCAACATGTTTTTTCTTAAGTCTTAACATATAAAGAACTTTTTTTTATTTTTAATATTATAAGAACTTGGCTGGTACCTAAATTGTATTTATGTTTTGAAGTGGATAAGATCACTGTGGTGTTTGCTGTGATGTAGAGGCTACCCACAAGTGGTGGAAATAATATCCATGCAATGCACTCACAGCAAATACATACCACTGGATGCAGAAAGAAAAATATTTAAAATAAGTGGTGTGAGAATGTTTTCCAGCTACTGAGAGGGTACAGCAGTAAGACCTAGGATCCCTTGTGAACTCTTGGTTTGAACTACGCTAGCTGCACAGATCAGAGCTCAAAGACTTACTACACCCCCCTTTCCACTCTTACTGTCGAATTAGGATAAAACCTACTTTACATTTTCTACATGTTCTCTTTCACATACACTATATTGTCAAAAGTATTGCCTACATGAACTTTAATGGCATCCCAGGCTTCGTCCGTAGGGTTCAATCAGTGGCATTGCTAGGGGGTGGCTTTTGAGGCTATAGCTCCAAATCTGGGGCCAATAGGCCAGAGTCTCTGCAGGGGTCCCCAAGGGGAGGGGAGACTCTCTGGGGACCCTGATTTGAAGGAGAGGCTCTCTGGGGACCCTGATGTAAGTGGGGGGCTCTCTGGGGACCCTGATGTAAGTGGGGGGCTCTCTGGGGATATATACACACACACACAAGTATATTACATGTGTATGCCCACCCAAGTGTATGACTTTCTTTACTACGCTGCTATGGGCTCTAGCCCCAGATCTTTTGTAGACCTAGCAACGCCTCTGGGTTCAATATTGAGTTGGCCCACCCTTTGCAGCTATAACAGCTTCAACTCTTGTAGGAAGAGATCCACAAGGTTTAGGAGTGTGACTATGGGAATGTTTGACGATTCTTCCAGAAGCGTATATGTGAGGTCAGGCACCAATGTTGGACGAGAAGGCCTGGCTTGCAGTCTCTGCTCTAATTCATCCGAAAGGTGTTCTATCGGGTTTAGGTCAGGATTCTATGCAGGCCAGTCAAGTTCCTCCACCCCAAACTCGCTCATCCATGTCTTTATGGACCTTGCTTTGTGCACCGGTCCAAATCATTTGGTGGAGGGGGGATTATGATTCATGGTTGTTTTTCAGGGGTTGGGTTTTGCCCCTTAGTTCCAGGAAAGGGAACTCTTAAGGCATCAGCATGCCAAGACATTTTGAACAATTTTATGCCCCCAACTTTGTTGGAACAGTTTGGGGATGACCCCTTCCTGTTCCAACATGACTGCGCACCAGTGCACAAAGCAAGGTCCATAAATACATGGATGAGCGAGTTTGAACTGGACTATCAAATGTTGCTCCCCCAGCCCCCCCTTAAACACTTACCTGAGCTCACTCTCGATCCAGCACTGTGCTCATCTGCAGCCGCTCTTCTCCCCTTCTCTCTCTTCCTACACGAAACTCAGCAGCAATGGTAGCCATTGGCTCCTGCTGCTGCCAGTCAAATCCTGTGAAGAGGGAGTGAGGAAGGGCTGGGCTGTGCTATGTGTGTCTATAGACCCACACAGCTCAGCTGGGGATCAAGCCTGCATGTTTGCCCCCATAGCAAGCAGTTTTGATGGAAGACAGAGAAAAGGAGGAGTGGAGAGCATCAGCAGTGGACCCCAAAAGAGGAGGTTCAGGGCCACTCTGTGCAGAACAATTGCATAGAGCAGGTTAGTATAGCATGTTTGTTATTTAAAAAAAAAATTAGGCTTTACCTTTGCCATAATTATCCCTGTCTGTCCTGCTCTGGTAAATTTCATTATCAGTTGTAAACTAGATTTGAACATTGTATGTCCTAAGAAAGGGTTAAAGATCTAGAAGCTTGGCATTTGCTTAGTATATAATGAGGGGGAACTCAGTCTGTACCCACTTTGTCTGGGGACAGATTCACTTTCACAGTCTGCCCAGAGGCCCATTTTTAAAGTGGAGTTCCGCCCTCCCCAGCAAAAAATGTAAAGTCAGCGGCTACACATACTGTAGCTGCTGACTCTTAATATTAGGATAATTACCTGTCCTGGAATGCAGCGATGTCAGCACCACAGCTAATGCTTTCATTGGCTCTCGGGTGCTGCTGCCGCCATTGCTTGTAAGAGTAACTGTCAGTGAAGCCTTGCAGCTTCACAGCCAGTTCCCTACTGCGCATGCGCGAAACGCGGTGCGCTTCCTGAATGCCTGGCGGCGGAGGAAGGAGGAGGGGGCTGAACTGATCTTCCTATGGTGAGATCTCTCGGAAGTGGGGAAAGGGTATCTGTCAAAAATAGGTACTTGCTCACCCACCTTTAAAAGGTGGCACTAGTGGGGGGAGGCAGGTAAGCGGAGCTTCCACTTTTGGGTGGAACTCCGCTTTAAGAAACATCTAAATGGTTACAAATATTGTGATCCATTACTTTTAAGCATGATGTGTGAATTGGAACACATAACTAAAAAATTGTGGGGTTTTCTGAAATGTGATTTATGTCTAGGCTCCTGCAGCCACATACCCCCTCCCCTGCCCCCACAGTCTCTTCTCCCTTATGTCCCTTTTGTTGGGTTTCTACTGTTGCCTTTGTCTGTCTGCCCTGGTTGTGCCCCATTCCTCTCAATTCGTATTCTGGGGTCACAAGGCTAAAAAGTGATAGAAAATCCTCCAATGGAAGTGCTTACAACAATGGGCTTTCATCGAGTATGGATTTACTAAAAGTCTAGTTCTGCTTTGGCAGTAAAATTTGAGAAAACCCCACTATATGTTTGTTATGTATTCTCATTCCCACAGCATATCTAAACTTTTTTTTATATTGCATACCTTTTAGATGTTTTCTAGGAGAAGGTATTAATGGCTGCAAGCATTATTCTACAAATGCATAGTGATTTGTCCCAATAGAAAGGCTTAGAGGCAGAGTGAGCTCCTTCCTATTAATATACAATGGTAAAGCCCATAAAAGCTTGTAAACCTTTAACCCTTTGTTAGGACAGACAGTGTTCAAATCTAGTTTACAACTGATAATGGGATATGTCAGCACAGTACGGATCGGGTTGATTATGGCAAACACAGCTCCCTAGCCCCCTCATAAATAATAAGAACTAAAGAGATTCTCTTGCTGGAGTTAAAAAAAAAGATAATTCAAAAAAGGTAAGTTACTATTTTTTTAATATTTTTTAAAGTTATGTTAATTGAATAGGAACATGTAACAAATATAAGTAGGTGTTATCCCAATTTGGCTGCAAAAGTGGAAATACACTTTAAATATTGAAAGCATATTTAACTAATAATTTTTAAATATGTCTTATCTTTTTTAGATGATTCTTAGGAGAATGTGTCATGGCTGAATGCAAGGATTTCTTAATAGTTTCAGTGAGATCTGTCCCAATACCAAGGCTTAACATGTTACTAAACCCAGGGCCCTGCATTCACTATATCTGGTCTCCCACAGTACACAGAACATTGAAATTTAATTATTTTAGTAAATATAAACCGTTAAATACCTTTTCTTATCAGCAGTATATAGCAGTCTTGTGACTTCTATCAGTGTCTGGTTAAAGCTGGTTTCGTTTTCATTCTACTCTGACTGTCCTATAAGTCTGCAGGACCCCTGACCCTCTGTCTGGGCAGTGTTGATTGGCCGTGTGCTGATCACATGCACCCTCCCAAGAAAAACTCTCTAGCAATACACACCAAACTGAGCATGTGCAGCTTGCCTCCAAGGCTCTGTTCTATCAGGAGATGGAATGGGGACAGTGGAAGAAGGGGAGGATCAGAAAAGACAGGATCAAACAGCCTTTTTACACAATGCAGAGGATTAACCCCTTTGATTCCACAGTGAGTATAACAAGCATGCTTTACTGCATATAGTTACATAGTAGGTGAGGTCTAAAAAAAGACACAAGTCCATCAAGTCCAACCTATGTGTGTGATTATATGTCAGTATTACATTGTATATCCCTGTATGTTGCGGTCGTTCAGGTGCTTATCTAATAGTTTCTTGAAACTATCAATGCCCCCCAATGAGACCACCGCCTGTGAATTCCACATCCTTTCCGCTCTTATGCCCCGTACACACGGTCGGATATTCCGATGGAAAAAGTCTGATCGGATTATGTTGTCGGAACATCGTGTGTGGGCTCTAGCAGGCTTTTTCCATCAGAATTTCAGACGGAAAAAATTTGAGAGCAGGATCTCAAATTTTCCGACAACAAAATCCGAACTGACTTTTTCCGATCGTGTGTAGGGAATTCCGACGGACAAAGTGCCGCACATGCTCAGATCAAATTACGAGACCAAAGCTATTGGCTACTAGCCTCTACTTAGTTCCGTAGTACGCAAGGAACGTCACCACGTTCGGAACAATCGGATTTTCCGACAACTTTGTCCGACCATGTGTATGCAACACCAGTTTCAGACAAAATCCATCAAAAAAACAGACGGATTTTGTGGTTGGAATTTCCGACCGTGTGTATGGGGCTTACAGTAAAGAACCCTCTACGGAGTTTAAGGTTAAACCTCTTTTCTTCTAATTTTCACGAGTCTTGTTAAACTCCCTTCCATGAAAAAGTTTTATCCCTATTGTGGGGTCACCAGTATGGTATTTGTATATTGATATCATATCTCCTCTCAAGCGTCTCGTCTCCAGAGAGAATAAGTTCAGTTCTCACAACCTTTCCTCATAACTAATATTCTCCAGACCCTTTATTAGCTTTGTTGCCCTACTTTGTACTCGCTTAATTTCCAGACTGATTTTACTGTTGTGGGTTTAGTAACACTTTAAGCCTAGTACACACTGCTAGCTTTTTTGTCATTCAATTCAGCGGGCTGAATGGAAAAAAACTAACAGCTCAGGATGGCGCCGCTGTACTAACAATCAGGTGTTAGTACAGCGATCTCCCCTGCTGTTCTATTGTGTTCTGTAAAGGGGGACCCCCCCCCGCCAGAACACTATGGTCAGCAGTCTCAGCCATTGCTGATCTGCAGAACTTTTTTGGTCATGACCCTTCGACAGAAGCCAGCCGAAAGGCCCAGTTTTGTTGGACCATCTTCAGTACTTCACATGGACTGAATGCCGTCCAGTTTCTATTAAACAGACCAATGCCGTCCAACATTCAGCCCCTGTATATGGAGCTTCAGGGACAGGCAATGTTCCCTCTCATTAACATACAATAAAGAAGCCCAGCTTGTTAACCTTTTGTTAGGACAGACAGGGGTTAATTTACTAAAACTGGAGTGCAAAATCTGGTGCAGCTCTGCATAGAAACCAATCAGCTTCCAGGTTTTTTTTGTCAAAGCTTAATTGAACACGCTGAAGTTAGAAGCTGAGTGACAGCTGCACCCGATTTTGCACTCTCAAGTTTTAGTAAATCAATCCCATTGTGTTTAAATCTAGTTTACAACTGATGAGATGCGATCTGCCAGCAAAGTACATACAGGGTTAATTATGGTCAACACAGCTTCCGCCTCATAAACAAAGAAAATTAGTAGGATTTTTCCTTGCTGGCCTTTACTAAAAAAGGTAGCAATTTTTTTAATAGTTTTTAAAGTTATGCTATGTGACTGGGGACTTGTAGCAAACCCAAAGTAGATGTTTATACAAAAGAGGAAACACACCATACACATTAAAAGTGTATATATATCAAAAATGAATAACAAAAGAAACTCCTATAATAAAACCTGCAGGAAAAAAAATAAAAGCTAGGAAAGTGTATTTTTTTCCCTCTCACTGTCTGAAATTAACATATGAAAACAGATAAGTAGTACTGATCCAAACTAATTGGAGGAAATAGATAATGATTCAACTCCTCAGTGCAATTATTGGTTTTCCAAGTGAAATTCGCAGCTGTTTCAATGACAGGACTGCATGAGAAGATCCATAAAAAGCATTGGATTTCTGCAGCCTGGGTTTGACAGTCATATAAATATTTGGTGCTTCCCAAGTCGATATTATTTCTGATGGCAGATGAGCAGCTGTGATCCAAAGGTGAGAAGATCCTAAAATATCCTGATCCTCAGCCAATAGTCAGCTAAGCTACAAGAAGCAAAGGAATCTGTCTTCTGGACAGAGCTGGGGCCTGTGATCCATCAGCTTACCCCAACCTGCCTGAGCTCTTTTGTGCTGAGATCTACATGAAAAACTCATTTGTCTGTCTACTGTCCAGCCCACATTGTGTGATCACAGCAGCAATGTTGATAAATGGGATTTGGCTGATATATTTATGTCAAACCGATATGCACTTGGGGGCATGAAAAGAGCTTGAAATAATCCTGCAAGCCAAGAAAATCAACGTGTCCAGTTTTAAAGCCAAAGCAGAGTCCCTGAGATTTTTTTTTATTTTTATTTTTTTATCTGAATTGACAAAAGGGTAAAAAAAAAAAGAAAATCCCCGCGTCCAATATTAGCTGTGACAAATGGGGACCTCCTGGCATAGGACAATGCGGTAATTGGATAGGTGTGTGGGTGCTGGAGCAGGAATGAGCACTAAGGCAGTGTAGTGGGGGCTGCTGGGTTAATACACTGTGTGCCACCGATGGGAGACCTTACTTCTAATATTCTTCTGCAAATAATTGAATTGCCAGCTTGCATTAGCCAGGAGATGAGCAGAGAGGAGGTTATCTGTCGGCTTCATTCATTCTTGGTGCCTGGATCATATTTAAAACTTCAAGGCAGTATGGCAGGTATCTGAAAGAGCCCCCCCCCCCCCCCCCCCCAAAAAAAAAACAGCAAATAAAAGGGAGCAGTCAGTGGCTGAGCAGCAGGAATTGTTACTAAAATGCAATTGCAATGTAGGGGAATAAGGCTGATCTGTATTATGATTGGAGCGATCATCGATCTGTGGATATAGCATTTGGCTGATCACTGCTCCATACACCCCTTCTTTCTGCAGAGATCACCCCCAGATCATCTTATCAGAACTAGATCCTTCACATCAATCGCCCCCTGCTTTATTTGTTCTAATCCTCCTCCAAATTGTAATAAACACATTTGATGCTATATTATCAACACAGCCATTGTCATCAACTACAAAAGGGGCTCGTGCAAGACATTACAGCTGTGTATAAACGCATCCGGACTAGATAGGGTTAATTTACCATTGGCATCAGGAACGTTCACTATGCTTAGCAAATGGGGCACTGGCCTTAAATAGCCACTAATGTGCCATAACAATTAACATTTATTTTTCTTTATGTATGATTGATCCAATCATACATAAAGAAAAATAAATGTTAATCAAAAGCAGAATTTTTTTTATTTATTTGTTTGCAACAGGAACGTCCACTAATTAGGGAAGCTGTATTGACTTCAAATACCAAATAATGTGCAAGATTTTTTTATTTTATTATTATTATTTTTAGAGGATTGAAGTGAACACAATCGCATTATTTACTAATTCTTTCGTAAATCAACCTGGAAAACGTCTTACATGCGTCTATAAACATATCAGGGCTAGGTTGGGTTAATTTACTGAAGCTCAGATACTGTTTAGCAACAGGAATGTCCACTAAGCTTAGTAAATGGGGTGAGGCTACATTGACTATTAATATCCAATAATGTGCAAGATTTTTATTTTATTTTTTGCTAGCACTTGATCCTTGAGTAACTCAATCTATAAGGTGTAGCTTCCAAGGGGCAGTTATATGCAGAGAAATTAATTTTTGATACCTAGTGGTTAATGTGACTATTTTAGCTATAATCAAATAATAATATCTAATGCTACAACTATTTCCCAACACAGGTGACTTTCTATCCAAATACCTTATACATGAAAAATATGTTGTCACCTTTAAGCTGCCTTCAGCCTAACCTGGCAACCCCTACATGCCCATATGTCAGATATATCCTTCTCTGTACATGAACTGTATATTATACAAACAGACCTGAGAATTTTAATCGTAGCTGTTTTATTTGAAGTTAGGTTGTGATTTAGGTTTCCCAGTCCTAAGTGGAATCCATGTCATCAGTCAGGTAAAACAATGTAAGGAAGTGGTGATGTGGACTTCCCCCCCTGATTAGTGGAGAAGGTCTAGCCGGAGCTGGAGATGCTGAGGTCTCAGGCAGCTGATCAAAGCCCTGCTGCCTGCTACTAATAATTCTCACTTTATTACCAAGTGTCATTGGCAGTCTTGCATGCCTAGAGATCAGAAAGGTACAAGTTGCAAGTGGGCAACCTGGGATCGCCGAGGTTAACGCAATTTATATTGTTGAAAAATCTCCCTCGCTACAGCAATGGAGGGGAACTTTCAACTTGAACTTTTCAACTCTCTGGCTGCTTGGATATGGGTGGAAACTGATCCAGGTAAGAGATCTATGAGAAGGCTGGGCGTCTGACTTCCTACAAGGGCACTTGCTATGGGGGCAATCAAACCTTAAAATTCAGATTTTTTTACTTTATAGCATTGCACTTTCCTGATTATAAACCTGATTAGATATAGAACGCTCGTAATGTCTTGGAAACTGCTAACCAAACCGACTGTAGCATTATCCAACATAAAAACATATATATACACGGTATTAGACTGTGTGATACACCAATTGTAATATATATCATATTGCTGATTAACAGTGTAATACAATCTCTGTGACATGTTCGTATGATGAGGCAGTGCCAATGTCAATGAAAAGGGGCAAAGCATTACAGCAACCAATCAGAATTCACCTGGGGTAGTCAAATGAAGAAACTATTTTCTACTGGAATTCTGTATATTATACCCACTCATACATTACTTTGTTCAACTGGACAATCAGTAGAATAAATACACACACATCTAGCATCCATATGTATATCCCTTATACACATACGTATGTTCTACTTAGTACACATATCAACTTTCTCTCTCTTTTTTTTTGTTATCTTTCTTTCCTTCTCTCGCTCTCTCTCTCTCTCACACACTTCCTTCCTCTCTCACACACACTCTGTTCCTCTCTCTCTATATCTCTAATTTTTCTCTCTCTTTCATCTGTCTATCTTTAACTTTCTCACTCTTTCTGCTCGCCCTGCCCTCTCTCCCTCTCTCTTCCCTTTTCTCTGTCTTATGTTATCTTATCTATACCCCACTCCCTTCCCATCTCTGCCCAACTCTTCTCTTCTTCTTCTCTCTCCCTGCTCACCCTCCCTCTTTCTTCCGCTCTCTCTCTCTCTCTCTCTCTCTTTCTTTCTTTCTTTCTTTCTTTCCTTCTATTTCTCTCTCTCTCTCTCTCTCTCTCTCTTTTCAATTTCTCTTTATCTCACTCTCTCTGTCCATTTCTATGTTTTATTTTATCTTATTTTATCTATATCCCACTCCCTTCCCACCTCTGTCCAACTCTTCTCTTCTCTCTCTCTCTCTGCTCACCCTCCCTCTCTCTTTCTTCCTTTCTCTGTTTGTTTGTTTCTTTCTTTCTTTCTTTCTTTCTTTCTTTCTTTCTTTCTTTCTTTCTCTCTCATCAATTTCTCTTTAACCTACTTTCGCAGTCCACTTCTCTGTTTTATTTTATCTCATTTTATCTATACCCACTCCTGTCCTATCTCTGTCAAACTCTTGTCTTCTTCTCTCTCTCTCTCCCCCCCCCCCCCCCTCTTTATTTCTCTTCTCTCTGTCTTTCTTTCTTTCTCTCTCACGCCTCTTTATACCACTCTCTCTGTCCCTTTCTCTGTTTTTTTTTATCTGTACTCCTACTCCCGTCCTATCTCTTTCCAACTCTTCTCTTCTTCTCTATCTCTCTGCTCATCCCCTCTCTCTCTCTCTCTCTCTCTCTCTCTCTCTCTCTCTCTCTCTTTCTCTTTATTTCCCTCTCTCTTTCTCTCTCTCTTTATTTCTCTCTCTGTCTTTCTTTTTCTCTCACCTCTTTATCCCACTCTCTCTGTCCCTTTCTCTGTTTTTTTTATCTCTTATTTTATCTATATCTCACTCCTTTCCTATCTCTGTCCAACTCTTCTCTTCTTCTTCTCTCTCTGTTTACCCCTCTCTCTCTCTCTCTCTCTCTCTCTCTCTCTTTTTATCCCACTCTCTCTGTCGCTTTCTATGTTTTATTTTATCTTATTTCATCTCTCTTTCTCTCTTTTTTTATTTTATTATTTGTTTCCAGGTGTATTTCCACTTTTGCAGCCAGATTGGGATAACACCTACATTATAGTTGTTACATGTTCCCACCCACATAGCCTAGCCATATATATATATATATATATATATATATATATATATATATATATATATATATATATATATATATATATATATATATATATATATATATATATATATATATATATATAAAAAAAATTTACATGTTCCCACCCACATAGCTTAACATAAAGAAACAAATGCAGCTTACGTTTTTTACCTTTTTAAGATGCTCTTGGAACTTCCAGCACTGTAAAATTCTACTTTGTTTATGATGGGCTGGGGAGCTGCGTTTGCCCCCATTTAACCTCGTCTGTACTGTGCAGGCAGATCTTCAATATCAATTATAAATTAGTTTTGAACGCTGTCTGTCCTAACAAAAGGTTCAAGGTTTGTAAGCTGGGCTCCTTGCATTGTATGTTAAGGAGAGGGGACTCAAGCTCACCGCAGACTTACATTGACATTGTTCAGAAATCCTTGTAGCCAGCCATGAGGCCTTCCCATGAGAAGCATATAAAAGGGAATAAATATTCAAAACAAAATAGGCAAGTTGTATTTTTTCACATTTGACTGCAAAAGTGGAAATACACTTTAATATCAGCGAAAGTTGCTGCTGCACCTGTAAAATAACAGGGAAGCAGCTTGTGGGTGTTTCAGGAGATTAAGGAGTACCTCCACTCACCTCCAGAGACAGAAGCTGTCAGCACTTAACACACATCAGATCATGTCTATATCATGTGCCTGGGAAAGGCCCAGGTAGACATGGCAGCCAGGATCTGTTCCAAGTTAGATAGGTCCCCAGGGTCTGAATTGGCCCCAGGCTGATGTTGAGGTTTGAATTGTGTGGCTTGCCCCTGGCTATTGCCATGTGTTCCCCCTGCTATCACTTGTGTCCTCAGCCTGGGTTTCACACGGAGACTGCCTTGGCAACTGTTCTGGATACCAACAGCCTAGGCTAGCTGGCATCATGTGCTGGAGACTATTCTCAGATGCCACTGTATCAGTGCTGAGATGTACATTATCCTCTCCCTTGTGTAGATCAAGGATGAAAGTTCTGTAAGAAGTCTCCCTATACACCAGCAGACAAGGCAGGATTACAAGTATTGTCCATGTTTTCTATCCACATGTAAGAATTCCATCCTATCTTGTCTGGATGGTCCACTAACCCAGTATCCCATGTATCCTATACCCCCCTATAATAAATTGGAATAGCTGATCAATTCTTAGCTGGGGTGGCTGAAACCCTTCAAAAAAGCAAACAGGTAATTGCCGTTAAAAGTCATGTTTAATGACACGCTCCAGTGAAAGCAGGAAGCCATCGACTTTCTGAAAACCCGGCCAAAATTTCTGGCTAATTCCTTGCCAGGAAATCCTGACTATAAATCAATTCCCCTTTCAAAATGTGGGATCAAAAGGAAGGACTTTACTATTAGTGCAGCGCTAATAAAGAAAACAGGTTCTCCTCTGATCCTTTAGTAAAGGATTACTTTATACATTTCCATTAACTAGAAGATCACTATCAATATATCAATAGGTGAAGCCAAGCTAAGATCAGGTAGTAACGTTTCTCAATAGACTTCTTGTCCCAAAATGTCCCCCAAAAAATATTTATCATTCTTATGGCTCCAGTGCCAATTTAGGCCAATAGGTTATACATCAAAAGTTGCTAAAATGTTTTACTTTCTTGTATGGTATTCATATACAAAGGAATTGAAAAACTTCACTGAATACATTGTAGCTGTGTTCACTTAAAATACCCAATCATGTGCACATAATAAACAAGAATCGTTTTTTCATTGGATCACTGAAGTGAATCTTTAGTTCATTCATTGAGTGAAGATTCTCAACCACTTTAGTAAATCATCTTCGATATGTCAATCTTTAGAAGCAGCTCAGTAAAAAAAAAGGCTGCGCTGCTAGATACTGACCCCCATTAGACAGTCCCTATGATACCCCAGCTGCCTACTATATAAGGCTGCAGCAGAGCTTCAGCCTACATCCTTGTCATGGAAAGCTTTATTATATCTACACAGAAAGACAACAAACATGTTGTCTATATGAAAAAATATATGTAATAAAAAGTGTATAAATATATATATATATATATATATATATATATATATATATATATATATATATATATATATATGCATATATATATATATATATATTTATTTATATTTTATATATTGTTTATATATATATATGCTGTATATATATATATATATATGTTTCATGCTGCCGATCAATATTATACAATATACTGTATCTGTACATATATATTTGTTTATGTATTTTTTTTTTTTTTAATGCTGCATGCTGATCCATATTATACAGTGCGTGTGTGTGTTTATTTTTTTTTTTCATGTTGCTGATCCATATTACACAACACATTACATATATAATTGTTATTTTATTTTGGTCATGCTTCTTCTGATCCATATTTTATAATATATATCCAAATATATATATAATGTTTTGTTTATGCTGCTAACCCAAAGTATACAAGTGTGTGAAAAATGTGCGTGTGTGTGTGAAAAAAAAATCATATGTGTGTGTTTCATTTTTTTATTTTTTCATATTGCTGATCCATGTTATACAAAACATATATATTGTTATTTTATTTTTTCATGCTTCTTCTGATCCATATTTTATAATATATATCTAAAATATATATATATTGTTTTCTTTATGCTGCTAACCCAAAGTATACAACAAGTGTGTGATAAAAATTCTGTGTGTGTGAAAAAAAATCAGTGGGTGTGTGTATGTGTGAAAAAAATTATGCGTGTGTGAAAAAAATTCTATGTGTGTGTGAAAAAAAATTATGTGTGTGTGTGTGTTTGAAAAAATTATATATATGTGTGTGTGTGTGTGTGTGTGTGTGTGTGTGTATGTATGTTTTTTCATATGCATAACGTATATGTATTTAATACTATCGATCTATAATTTACAATAGATAAATCCTGCTCCCATGTTTTAGCAGCCTTGCATTGCAGCTACTGTGCATGTTGCATTTTTCCAATATTATGTGATTTGAAAAGTAAGGCCTTTGAGTGACTTGGTCAGAAAAGAAACAGTTAAAATCGGTGATGGGGGTGGGGTGGGGGGTATAAGAAAAAGTAGTTTTCTGTATTCAGCAGGCATCCTCGGAATTGCAGAAAGAATAAGCAGCTCCTTGAAAAGAGACATTGGGAAGTGAGCATTGGGCTGAAGAGGAGATGCTCATCTCCTATGTCTTATTCATCCCTGACCACCAACACATGTCATGTGGGTCTGGCAGTGAAAGGAAAGGGAGTCCCTTGACAGAAGTGTCCAGCTGTCGCCCTATGGGCTCTATAGGAGTGGGGCACCCCCAGACATCCCAGCCTGTGTTTTACATGAGAAGTAGCACATATGCAGAGAGAGCAGAGGGGGCGGGCGAAAGGTTGCCGTATTGATTCCATTTTTTTACCGTTTACCAATAAACGAGCAGAGAATACAAACAAACAGCTGAGGGGGCATGACAGGAGACATTGGTAGGAAAAAGACCCAGTTGTCACCCATAGCAGACAAAGAACAGGGGAAGTGGCACTGGAGGATGCCAGACTTATACCTAACCTAATGAATATTCCTACAACACTGAAAGGACCCCAATAAGGTAGGGATGAACATTTACCATTGTTTTTTTTTTTTTTTTTCTATTCCAATCATACACATCACAACCCTTGGAGCATCCTGTAGAAGGTAGCAAGTAAATACCAAATCAGCCATTACTGGTTTCCTACATCATCCTGACAAGTAGATGTAAAGCTGCTCCATGCAGACTTGGAAAGGTAAACAAAGCCCAGGAATCCATAGACAAGCATTGCTAGCTGATCCTTACATCATTCCCATGATTTTCCATCCTCTACCATTTGTAGTTCTTTTCCAGCAAACTTTCTCCAAAGGGGATTGAGATGAAGTGCAATTATCGGGTGGGCATTGTAAGCAGCTGGAGGTGCGAACTTCTCGTGGTCTCCTATGACAAGCCATCCGTCCATATCAGGAACAAACAATTTCCCGATCACTGGACGATCACAAGAAGATCAGGGCTTTACCTCTCCCGGACTCATCTTGTTTAATTAACAATCAACGCCTAGACGAGACTCGCCAGTCACACAACAGCCACGTTTGTTTGCAAATGTTTATTTCTCAGGTCGGCCAACACTGATCATCATTATACATCCAAGCCAAGGAGGTATGGGCTCCCTCGGATGCCATTCCATAACTTTCCACCCCCAAATATATCATCTACAATATGAAAATGCCAATCAATAATTCTCATATGAAAGCACCCGGCAATGGCATACACAAAACACTCATACCATCGGATACTTGTTTTTTTTTGTGTTTGTTTGTTTTTTAGCATTATAATAAAAATAGCAAAAAAAGAAAATTCCAATCAAAACTAGTCAAATTGTGACACATAAAGCGAATAAATGCCACATAAGCATGCATTAACTACTATAGATTTAATCTATACAATACAAGGCTACTGGGCTTATGAAACAATGCGTGGAAGATGCTTGGGATATTATCAAACCAAACACACTGCTTATAGTATATATAAAAATCGACTCATATTTAACATAAAAAAATAATATATATATATATATATATATATATATATATATATATATATATATATATATATATTATAAAGATAAACACAAACAATAACAATTACACAGAAATATATACATAAGATAGGTATATAGTCACATCGATTAGATTAGGTAGATGATAGATAGATAGATAGATAGATAGATAGATAGATAGATAGATAGATAGATAGATAGATAGATAGATAGAATATAGTATAAAAACAATCCCAAACAGTTACACATACCCATACCAAAGATTGATTGATAGAGCTATATAGTATAAAAACATTAAAAACAAACCCACGCAATTACACATAAAATGGATAGAATATAGTATAAAAAAATAAAAAAATCCCAAACAGTTACACATACCCATACAAAAGATGAATTGATAGAGCTATATAGTATAAAAACATTAAAAACAAATAGAATATAGTATAAAAACAATTCCAAACAGTAACAAATATTCATACCAAAGATGAATTGATAGAGCTATGTAATATGAAAACAATAAAAACAAACCCACACGAATAGATAGATAGATAGACAGATAGCTAGATAGCTAGATAGATAGATAGATAGATAGATAGATAGATAGATAGATAGATAGATAGATAGATAGATAGATAGGTAAATCTATGTAGTATAAAAATATATAGTAGAGCTTTATAGTATAAAAACAATGAAAACAAATCTAAGCATTTACACGTGCACATACACATAGAATAGGATAGATGGATAGATAGATAGACAGATAGA